>JAQJAA010000006.1:4200000-4658598 GCA_028827535.1 Penicillium sp. DV-2018c
CGCTTGCGACAAATAGACGAGCAGTAGCCGTGCGTACCTGGTTTAGAGATTTGTTGTATTTGTTGAGGCCACTGTGAGTGTCTTTCAAACTGTCATTAATGGAGTCGAACGAAGATTTGACTGGGGTTTGGAGCTTGGCCAAGGTGATTGCCGCCGAGGATGGATCTGTTGCGGCGAAATCGATGTCGTCAGTAGATGAAGCATGCGGGGAATGCCTAAGGGTTACTGACCAGCAGCTATGGCATCGCGGGCAGACTGTAGCATATCGATTGTAGCCTGCACATTATTGATGCCTTGTCCGTGTTCGAGTTTCCGGAGGAGCCGGTCATGTTCCTTTTGAACTGCCTCCATAGCGGCCAAGTCAGGCGTGGCGTTAGGCCCAGAGTAGGTTACCGATGTCGGGGTCTCACCATGTGGAAGACTCGAGGTGAGCGCCCTTTATTACCGGAGGGCGACAGCCCCAACAATGAAGCCGATGTATTTGCTGCTAAAATACAGCTAGGTTGCAGGGTGAAGTGGGAATAATAACAGGATTAAACCAGCTGTTCGAACTTCGGGGTGATATCCCACGTGATTACACCCCTCATCCGGCGAGTGAATATCCATTGGTGCATGATGACATCTGAGGTGCGTTGCTATAGCTACCTCCTGTGGTTATAGTTTTGGGCAGGAGCGAAGTAGACAGAGGACTGCTACTCATCAATGTTTCGGCTGCGTAGAGTTGGTAGGCATCTGGATGGACCCCTTCAAAAAGGATAAGTCACAGGGATACATCATTCAATAAGCCCCTGGCATAACGCTGGCTGGAAAGGTGCGTGATAATACTCCGTACTTCGGGCCGGGAGTTTGTCCGAGATGCAAACTGGTGTCTCAGGAGGATAGTGCCGGATTAATGACGGTCCGATTTCTCACCGACCGTGCGCCTGCCAGGGTATAAATATCCCCTTCTCCCACTGACTTTTGATTTCTTTTCTTCTTTCTTCTTCATCCTAGTGCAAGGGTTTTACACGTATCAGTGAGGAGACATCCGAGATCGTGTTTTTGCTAGTTGAAAACTACCACCTTGACTGCTTCAAGTGTTCCCTAGGGGACGCTTGGGAATTTTTGAAAACCAATACTTCATCAACCTCCTTGACTTTTCTGTTATCGAGTTTGATCGTGCTATGATGGGAGGTGCTATGTTCACCCTCTAGTACCTTGAGTCTTTTCACTACTTGTCGCCCATGTCGGTGGCTCTTAGAGAAGAGATCTTTGTAGAATGGATTTTTAAAAACATGATCATGACTCATTCTCTGTCTTTGCCACCTTGTTTACTTTGCCCCAACGATGCTGGTTGTCCTCGTGGCCCACAATGTCCAGTTCCCCTTCCCGCTGTGCGGAGTACTCTAATGAATATTTTGGAGCGATCACATCAATATCGACACTGTCGCAAGTTTTGGATCTGCCTCCTGGTCTCAGTTAAATACCTAATGAAACTTTAACAGGAAAGTTAACTACGGAGTAAGGTCTATCACTCTTTGTTCCCTTCCTAGTGGCCGAGAAGAATTCTGAGTCTCCATATGCACTGCCACGCTGTCAAGGCGGGTACACATGAGATGCAAAGGTACTTCTTAGACCCATAAACGCTTTACAGGGGCCAGCGGATCGCTGGTCGCACTCGAAGACTCCGACTGTCCAGTCTGCATCAAAAGTGACAGTTTTGAGGTTTTCGGAAGTTCTGGCCAGTGGCGTGTGGCCCCCGAAAATTTAGGTCGATGCCTAGCCGGCCACTAGTGGATCGTCGCCTTTAGTCGAACGCCAAATTTTCAATAGGCGGGCTCCTAGTTATCTTTATTTCATCGATTCAGTCGCTCAATTTTTCCCAGGATAGAATCCTGTGGCTAACTTACGCCAGTGTCTTAGCCAAAATACGCGACCATATTAACCTACAAACCAACGGAGCAGCAATCTTACACTACGCCGGCTACTGCTTGAGACTGGCACGCACTGTCAAACGCAACGACGACAGTTGAAGCCGCGAGCTGGCTGAACACTTATTGACACATCATGCATCGACATCGCGCAGAGACATACACCCAGCTCATGGCTCTCCACGCTTGTGTCGCTTGGTGGCCTATGATGCTGACAACCTCGGGGCGACGGGTATGTTTTGCTCGGTATCACATATCCTAGATACTGGAGGCAGTGACAGGCACACTGCTTCCCCCTGGACTCGAGTGCATCGCAATCCTCACGGTATCCCGCTTATTGGATGGAATCCTGCAGGACTTGTTGACGCCTGTCGCCTCAACGATGATAGAACTGCCGCCGCCGGTGATAGGCATGATCGATCACATCTCGACATCATGGACATAATCTCAGAACTCATAATGTGACAATGTGTTCAATCTGATAATATCCCAACCTCGTCTCCACTGTGGTACTGAGATAACCAGTTTCTCAAGTCAAAGCCACTCTACTCTAACTTCGTAGATCATTGGGATCATCGCTCAGAGGCAGTACTAAGTAGAATCATTCGAATCTCAGTATCTGCACCCTGTCTCTCCATGAAGGAATCGTATAATCCAGGACCCTTTCAGGTCCAGAAAGTCCAATCTATGCCTTTCACATACGAAACGCGTGTTTCTTACACGAAACAACCTCCAAGGGGCTGTTATTCATTGAGAGACCCACATTCCATAACTAAACCTCCGTCATAGGGGGAGCAGAGTAACGATCGACAAGGCACAATCTCTCTTTGCCTGATCCCCAAAATACACTGCGAGGATCACTTTCTCCTCCTCAACTGCTTCATGAAAGAGATGTGGCTGGTATCCAACTTCACCAGCCCACCCTCTTTCACGCCTTCGTTATAACAAGATTATGTCTGTCGCTGCAAAATACACTCTTTAGCCCAATGCAGCACATTATATTGTCGCCCCCTTCCTGGGTCTTCCCGACCGTAGCGGCATCAACATGGTTAGGTGAGCTTCTCGATCATCCACGGTCGCTCTGGACAATGATCTAACGCTGGATTTAGCAATGCTGCTCGCCATGTTGGGCCACTGGACTATGATCGGTGAACCACGATATGGCCTCATGAAGCCTGGCCAGAATATACCGTACGCTCTTATCTCTCCCACGTTCATCACCGGTGTCATACCAAGGATTCATCTGACAGCGTTCGACAGATTCATTTCTGATATTGGAGCCCAAGAATTAAAACCGTTGTTCATGATTGGCTGTATCACGACAGTATTGCTGTTAAACCTCTCGTTCTATCAATTCGTCCAAAACAAGGGATATATCAACAAAACATGCACCCACGGTTCATTCCTTTTCACAGTCCTTGGGAGCATCGGCTTGATTATGCTCTCTGTCTTGGATAACATCAATCACCACTTTATGCACGATGTCTGCGTGACGATATTCATGTGAGTCCTCCGCCAGGCCAAGATATGCATGGCGATCACTGACAGCTCTAGTGTGGGGTATCTTGTCAGCGCGGCATTGATGTGTCTGGACTACATATATCTAGGCATTGCACATGCTCTACGTGAGCCAATGCTTATGACGAGTTTTTGCATCAAGGCGTCGTTCATCGTCGTTGAACTTGGGCTTATCATCGTCTTCCGAATAACCGAGCACACTCATTATAACCAGAACAATATGGCTGCTACTCTTGAATGGGGTGAGTTTGGACCATTGGTCTCCGACATTTATTGCTATGCTAATCAGAGTTGCAGTTATCGCTTTTGTTTTCACTGGTTATATTCTGTCTTTGATCGTCGACCTCATGCCAGCGGCTCAAAGGAACCTTCAGAATCCGAAAGGATATCAGCGCATTGAAATGAGTACAGCCTTGTTGCCATAACCAGATACTTGGTTGGTTTTTTTGCATGGGCGCTTTAATTGTTACTTGTAGCGTTGGTTGGGTTGGCGAATCCTTTGATAAAACTGTGCTGTATATTGTTGTGTCTCTGAAACGAATATCAAGATCGAATCCTTCCTACATCGTGTACCACTTGTAGACCATGATATGCAACCACCTACAACTAGATCTGGTCAACTTACAGTCTACCAAGTCCTTGATGTCCACATGGTTGGTCTCATTGGGCAGGGCTATCTCGAAAAAGTGACACGAATCTGCGACGAAAAGACTTCCACCTGCCCGTGACCGCACCTAGCCATTCCGTCCATGGCTCCCCTCCTCTTGGGACTGGAGTCTAAGTGGGCATCATGCCACCGATATATGGATTTCGACTAGTTGTAAGCTATTCTGGCATCCAGGCGACAGATCAATCGGCAGTGGCTCAAAGGGTCAACGAAGCTAGGGAATCCACAACCAGCGCGTGTAGATTCATAGAGCACACAAAGAATCAGTTTGTATGTAAGCTACTAAACTGGCATCTGGGAGAAGGAATAGGAGGGCTGAAGGGGCTGTTTTGTACACCATCTACAATAACTAGTGGACTTTCAGAATCCTGGCTGCCTAAGGCAACAAAGACAAGACAGCGCATTGTCACATGATCCATCCATCGCAAGGTACGAAAATGACGTCGTCAATTCTGCACAAGCTCGGGGGTTTATGTGGTAGTCAAAAGAGCGCGCCAATACTATTGTCAGGCCTAATATGCCTCGAAACCTATTGACGGGATATGTCACAAGTGTTTCGACCTGACCAAGCGTGCTGGATGATCGAAGGAAGGCCAGCACCCCCTTCGCATCTTGAGCTGCCTTAGGGTCATATGAACAGCTACCAAATTCACTATTGTTATCTGTTGAACTTCATCTGACTGGAGGATCAGCTATTATGCAGGCAAGCGCCTCAACTATATCTCCAGGCGACCGCACCGACTCTATGCCATCAGAGCCCGCTTCCCACTCAAATGGAACCGAAAGTCCACAGTCACAAGGCCACCAGCGACTTGTATTTACCGACGCCGTTGCCTTCCGATACCTCGAAGAAGATCCCTCAACTGTTGTACTCCAACGACGTGAAACGCTGCAAGGATATGAGATATATGTTGTTGAGCAATGGGCCTGCTCTCGTGTCCACCCCACGTTTATCATCACGACCTATACTGGCGACCCTTCGCACACGGTGGTTGTGGGGGTACTGAGTGTGCCGACCAACGAGGGTTCGTGGTCGCCACGTCTGCGCATGTACTTTGATGGCATGAAGCAATGCCACGCAAAAAGGAAAGAAACGCCCCTGGGAACGATTATGGTCACGGATCTCGGCTCGTTTCCTTCTGCTCTGAGTTTGATTCCCATACCCGATGGCGATGTAAGGAAACACCGGGAGGACTTCTTCGTGAATGAAGACTTGAAGAGGCTTGGATGCGCAGGCCGCGCGGGTTTGAAGCTCCAGCCTCCATCAGCGGCGACCAAAGCGAAATTCCATCAGCTATACCGGACAAGCGAGATCGTCCCTCTCTACATTGCGGTCATGGAACTAGTGAAGCAATGCCAAATCGCACTGATGGTGTTTGACAAGCTGGCCCCAGAGTATGTGGACGGGCTACTTTGCGACGTGACCGAGGCTGCTATCAATGATTGGTGGACAGACATTGGGACGGACCTGTACAACATCGAGCCAAGTGACAGTGGTCTGGGCCCAACAAGCGTTGCTGCATTGCTGGGCACATTGCTCGGCGCTCGGAACCGACTCCACGCCTATGGAGCCCCCGTGGGGAAGGATGCATTTGACATCCCCAACCTGAAAAGAGGAATCGGTAGTTTTCAAAAATCCCAAAAAATGAAACGGACGCGGAGACTGGACCGACATACTTTAGATCGGTTACATCGCGCCACGGCGAAGGCTGCCAATGCAGAGGGTTGGACCGATGCAGTGAAGTCTACCATGGCGGAGCTCAGCGGGCAGGGTGGTGAAATGGTCATGGGCATGGTTCGTGGGCGTGACAAAGGCGGAATTGCCGATATTGAAACACTGGATCTCGATACTTTCGTGCAATGCTGCAATGGCGAGAGAGCAAAGTACTTGTGGCTGGGCAAGCCGCGAAAGAGTGGATTTGAAGACGGGTTTTCTCGCGGGCATTTGCCTGAAATGATGCTTCCAACGGATGAACAAGGCGGCTATGCATGGGCCAGTCGCAAGAAGCATTCGGCAGAGGACATGCATGTCGAGCGAACAAGCTCGGGCCTCGATCGCTCTTGGAAGATGCCAGAAGCCGCCGTCGAAGAAAAAGATAATCGCAAGAGAGGCGTCAGCGGACGAGTTTCAGACGCGCGAGCGGGATTAGGGCGCTTCAAAGACGCAGTTGGGCTACAAGGTCTTCGCCATCATCATCATCACCATTCTCGAGACAGTGTTGATGTGACACACGATCTTGCCTACCGCCCGTCTATTGACAGTGACAATGAATTAGCTTCCACAAAATCGCGAAGCGACTATATTCCCCGCTCAGAACCAAGAATCTCAAATGACATTGAAGCTTTGATTGAGGAGGAGGAAGAAAAACCACCTCTCTCCCCCGTTCCCGACTCCGAGACCAAAGCTCCTGAAATCCGCGTTGAACTTGCGCCTGAGGAGGAGCCGGAATCGGAGACCCAAAACGATCACCCCCTCCACAGCAGCTTTCAATCATCGAAGAAGGATCAGACATGGAGCGCATGATCTCTCGTTCGACAGTAGGGTCATCGGATCGCGAACCTGACCGTTATGGGTCGATTAGCGGGCTGGCTGTTATGGCCCTACGGCGGCCGCAGAGCTACGAAGAATTCCGCAACACGGAAAGTGAGATTGAACGACAAGACAACTTTTGCGCACGACATCTGTCTTTCAGTACAGTTGAGGAAGTGGTTTTGAAATGGGAGCCGCTAGGCGGGAAGTCGTCGTTCCTAAAGGTGGACGACTTGGAGGAGGCCATCGCTCAAGAAGAGATGCTTGCGTCTGAAGGCCGCATTTTCAGTTCACGGATATCAGAGTTGAGCCAGCATACTGTACCTTGGGTTGAGCATCAAGTGGATTCCGTGGACGGACTCAACCATATTCTATATGAACGGCACGAAGAGCTCAACTCGATATACTTGGAACGCTTCGCGGACTACCAAAGACTGCGCGAACGGTCCAGTGATCTCCTCTTGGATGAAAGCCATCATCTTGCTGATGGCGTGAAACGCGTTGAGTTGCTGGGCGCTAAACTGGACTACGAACTGAATGTCCTCGAGTCCAAAGTCGAGGATGTGGAAGCCGGTCTGGCTGACTTTGAACGTCACATTGTGAATGTCGAGACTAGAATGAAAGGTTTGGTCAAAGGCGAGGAACAACAGGAAACCTCCTGGACGGCATGGATTGCGCGAAGGATGGGCTTTTCAACCTAACAGAGTTTGTATGATATTTCATTTTCCGTTCTCTGTTCTCCATTTTCCACTCTATTGTACATATTCAGACAGACCGGCGATCATGCCGTCCATCTTTGATGGTATAAACGTGACCCATCATAAAAAAATCCCAAGTTTGAATAGGCCGAACCAGTCATATAGCCTTCCAAAACAGGGACCACCGAGTCCCTCTAGCTTTCCAAGCTACCAGAGCTCCTTCTTCCCATGAAAAGTCATCTCAACCCGTTTACATGCCGAAGGCGCCGCCACCCTGCTTGTTGGCAGCGGCCTCACCCTGCATCTTCTCGCTGACCTTGATGTTGACATCAAAGAACTTGGACACGCAGCGGTCCAGGCAGACGGACTCGCCCTTGTTGAGGTCGCCTTCACGGTAATCGGCGGGTACGCACTTCTTGGTGCAGGACTCGGTCAAGCTGTCATTGCGACGGAACGAGTTAGAGCGGGTCCGGCACAGTCACGCATCATAAATAGAGGGATATTTGCAGCCGACGTCTGCGATCTGCTGCACTCCTATATAGAGGCACAGCATACCGCAGCAGCCTAGAGCTTCCACTTACCGGTTGAACATGTCTGAGATCATCTCGACCTCTGTCTCTGCGGCAGCAATCTTCTCTGCCGAGGACATCTTGGGGGCACCGCCGAAGAGGAAAGACATGATGTATGTGATTGGAATAGGTTTAGGATGTCGATTTTGATGGTTGACGAGAGGGAAGACTTGGGATAGGTGGAGCAACGCTTGGAGAGTCCAACGTAGGTCTAAGGGATCTAAGGGACGGGAGGTCGGAGTCGGAGGAGCTTGGACCACCCGCGTGGAAAACTCGGTTCTGCCGATTTTCTTCTTCTTCCTCTCTTCTTCTCTTCTTCAGCAATGTGAAGCCAATTTTGCTATGCATTCAATTCGCCCTAGATGGGCTGTATCTGGCTTTGGCCTATGCAAGTCAAGGTAAGATTCGCATGCTTTTGTTTCTTGTTGTCCTTCTACCTCTTCACCTTTCCTTCCTGTTCATATCCCCTTATATGATGATTTATCCCCGCATTAGAACCGCTACAGTGATGTCTTTCGAGACATTTGAACGTACTGGATTTTATCTGACAAAGCTCAATGCTTGATTTATTTTGGATCAATTGTATCTCTTTTTCCCGAACATTGCTGACTCAAAATTTCAGTGCAGGACTACAACTTGCTAGCCAGCCTCGCGTTCAGACTCTCTTCGCGTCCCAACTAACTACACAGACAGTCCGGAAGAGTAGCTCTTCAACAGTTCCCAGAAAGGCCCTGCAAGAGCGGATACAGCAGATCAAAGATGCCTGCGCAGACCCATACCCTCGTCTCGCGGTGGACAAGCGCACAGTGAGCTGCGCCGAGTTTCGCTCTCGCTACGCCGAGCTGGCCAACAATGATTCAGTAGAAGACACAGTCGTCGTCTCTGGTAGGTTCCGTCGTCTGGCCTTTGCAATGCCCATGTACTTAGATTAGTAGGAAGAATCCGTACCTATAGACTCGCGGGAAGCAAATTGATATTCTTCGATATCGTGCAAGACGGCCATAAACTCCAGGTGATGTGCAACAAGCGTCATCTGGAGAGTGTTTCCCCCGAGGATTTCAAGAAGTTCTACCGGCTTCTGCGTCGCGGTGACGCTTTCTGTATGTCTCTGCCCGGCTTGACTCGAGTGTCGCCCGCTAAACTCCTGTTCAGCTGTAACCGGTAGACCGCACCGCACTGGTCGAGGCGAGCTCAGTATCGACGTGTGTGAGTTACCGCAGCTGCTCTCGCCGTGTCTACACGATATTCCGGTTCGCGATACTGAGCACGAGACCTCCCCTTACCCTCGCCATGTCCAGTTCCTTGCTGATCCTGCCACGGCCGATATTATCCGGACTCGCGCGACTCTCATACAGTATCTGCGTCAGTTCTTTGTCGACCGCTCCTTTATGGAGGTCAGCACTCCGATCATCGGGTCTGTGGCTGGCGGCGCAATTGCTCGCCCATTCTACACCTGCGCCACTGAATTCTCGGACCGCCAGCTGTCGCTGAGAATTGCACCGGAGCTATGGCTCAAGCGGCTGGTGGTCGGTGGGTTTGACAAGGTTTTTGAGATCGGACCGTCTTTCCGCAATGAGGGTATGTTCATGCAGACAAGGAGGATATGTGACTAGCAAAACTGATGAATTGCAGGACTGGACAAGACCCACAACCCCGAATTCACCACCTGCGAATTCTACCACGCATATGCCAATCTCGAGAACCTTATGACCATGACCGAGGAGCTTCTCTCCGGCATGGCAGCCCACATCCGCGCCTCAAATACACCGGCCACTCTCAACCCCACCAGCGCCAACTTCGCCACGCCATTCCGTCGCATCGACTTCATCACCGGTATCGAAGAGGCCACGGGCCGCAGACTGCCGGACCTGGAAGCCCCCGATGCCCTGGACAGAGTCACATCCCTCTTCACCGAACTTTCTCACCCACTACCTTCCAACCCGACCCTCCCTCGCCTGCTCGACGAGCTATGCAGTATCTACATCGAGCCCCAATGCATCGACCCAACCTTCATCATCAACCCACCCGAGTGCCTCTCCCCACTTTCCAAATCCTTCATCCACCCAACGACTAAGCAGCGCGTCGCCGCGCGCGGTGAACTTTTCATCGAAGGCAAGGAGGTGGTGAATACATACGAGGAGGAGAATTCGCCATTCGAGCAACGTCGCAAATTCGAAGACCAGCTGCGGTTCAGCAAAGACGCTGGTGAGCCTGGCGAGATCGATGAGAGCTACCTCGAAGCCCTGGAGTGGGGCCTGCCTTCTACGGGTGGATGGGGATGTGGTGTTGATCGTCTCTGTATGCTGTTTACGGGGGCTAAGCGGATTAACGATGTGTTGCCTTTTGGCAATCTCAGGGCTGTAACTAGGCGGTAGGGAAGTCGAGTAATGGTTATGGTCAGGTTGTATGTAGTATTGAATAGGTAATCTGGCGACTTGTACGATAGATGTGGAATCGAAAGGAAATTAACAATTCTTATTGGATATTCTTGTCCTCAATCCCTGCTTCAAGTAACATCGGTCGACTTTAAAAATCCGAATATGCGGACACCGACGGGATCTTGTTTGATAAACACTGAAGCGGGGGAGTTGATCCGCTTGGATTTCTTCAACTCTTCACATCTTCACATCGAAGATTTTCACCATGGCTATTGACGCTCCCATCGCCCAGGCCGTTACGGTCGGTTTACAGGAACTTGTAGATGGTAAGTCTAGAAAGATGCTGTCAAGATAAAATTGGAGATATTAATTTCCATGCAGGAACTGTGTCCTTCGACACCTTGACAGCAGCATTTGGTCCCTCCTCTCTGGGTATCATCATTGTCAAAGACCTCCCTTCAGAGTTCACTATATTACGCAAAAAGGTTCTCTCCAATGCCTCATATCTAGCGGCATTGCCCCAACCCGAGTTGGGTCAGTCTCCAGTTCCCCATACCCCAGACACCCACTGCCCCCATTGTCTCCGAAGACCCAGCAGAAAGACTAACCTCCACACAGAGACCCTCACCAGCCCAGAATCCAAATACTTGGTCGGCTGGTCCTGTGGCAAAGAAACCTTGAAATCAGGCCACTTCGATACCCTGAAGGGCTCGTACTATGTAAATTGCGCCTTCTACCAGGACTCATCTCTAGACAGCGCTCCAGCAGATGATTTCCCAGATCTGCCCCAGTATACTGCACCAAACATCTGGCCATCACCCGAGAAGCTTCCCGAATTCAGGGGTAGTGTGGAATCTCTCTGTGGACTGATCATCGACACTGCGGCCCTGGTTGCCAAGGCCTGTGACCGGTATGCAGAAGCCAACATTGAGGGTTACAAACCTGAATATTTGCATCACGTTGTCACGACTAGTCTCACGACCAAAGCACGACTCCTGCATTATTTCCCTGGGAACGAGGAGGAACAAGGGGAAGCAGAGACCAGTGACGATGACTGGTGCGCTACGCATGTTGACCATGGCTGTCTGACAGGGTTGACCTCTGCCATGTTCCTCGATGAGGCTGCTTCTCCTCCGACCTTGGATGCATCTGGGTCCGCTTCTGCCCCTCTCCCTGAACTTCCCCGCTCCCCCGACCCTTCGGCTGGACTGTACATCCGTTCGCGCACTGGTGAAATCGTTAAAGTCAATATCCCTAGGGATTGTCTGGCTTTCCAGACTGGTGAGGCCTTGCAGCTTATCACGCAAGGAAAGTTCTTGGCTGTGCCCCATTTCGTGAAAGGGGCTAAGGCTAGTCCTGGACAGAAGATTGCCAGAAACACTCTTGCTGTGTTCACGCAGCCGAATCTGGCCGAGGAGGTGCAGCCTGGATTGAGCTTTGCGGAGTTTGCTAGGGGGGTTGTGCAGAAGAATTATTGAGTCGATAGTACCCAGTATATTTGCATAACAACATAGTATGTTTGAGCTCAATTGCACTTTGCTTTTGATTTAGGGATCGCCATGACCCCGACTCGATGATTCAACTGCAACGAGAATTCAGAAGGCCAAGTGAATAGTGACGCACGTCTCCAATTGATCTCGGTACATCTGTCTCTAATTCTCGGCATTGAGTCGAGCTCCTGAGACCTGCCAAGAGAATATAAACTCTGAACCCCCGACGGACTTCATTTGGTCCACTGAAGCATTGCGAGTTGTGGACCTGAGCATACCGCATCCCCATCATATTGACCCTGTTACAACCAGATCCAAGCTCCACATCTCTGGGGATCTCCGCACTATATTATATCCTCGGTGCAGAATAAGATCTACGCGTTGATCTTGGCTTGATGTATCGTGATTCGTTCCTCCATGCATACCTAATGATCGTCTACGGACGTACGGAACTATATCGACCCACTCTTACTACCCATTGACTTTGACGTTTTGGACCTCAACGCAGCGCGAAGTCCACATCAAATCCACAGCATGATAACCAGAATAGAATGCCATCGCTCTCCTTTTCTCGCTGGTATTCTCAATTTTTAGGCCGGGCCCCTCCCCCGCACTATCAAGCATGTGCTGATCTTCCCCGCGGACCAGAGGAGCGCTGGTTCCGCACAGGTCAATGTTGATACTGTTTGCAATGTAGCTGGTCTACTTAAAGAGGATGAGATTCGCCGTCATGTCTGAGAAGAAGTAGCTGGAATTGCTGTCTAATTGTCCGGGAATTACTCCTTGTCTCTTCTCTTTTTCTGCCCTCATACTATACAACAGCCACTTACCCATCATGACTACCCACGAAACTGAGGGCATCAGTGTGAAAGACACACAAAATTCCTCCTCCTCCTCAACAGAGGACTATGATCTTGGCCGCTTCGGCCCCTTAGCACATGTCAACACAGCATCAAGCCGCTACCCTGCCTTCGGCGGTGATCTCCAACCAGGTCTATACAAGCTGCCCAAGGACCGCAAACTCGCCAATCCAGCGCCACTGGGTCTCTGCGGTTTCGCGCTGACCACTTTCGTCCTGGGTTGCCTCAACATGGAAGTCAGAGGTATCGCCGAGCCCAACATCATCGTCGGGCCTGCCTTGGCTTACGGTGGTCTTGTGCAGCTCCTAGCTGGCATGTGGTACGTATAGTATAACTACATCATGAGCAAATCAAGAATCCCACTAACCTTCAAATCAGGGAAATGGCCGTCGGAAACACCTTCGGTGCAACCGTCCTCTCGTCATACGGCGGCTTCTGGATCTCACTGGCCATCACCTTCATTCCCGGCGGGTTTGACATCATGGGTGCTCTTGAAAAAGCGGATAACGGGTCACCGGTGATGTTCTACAATTCCTTCGCGATGTATCTCTTTGTATGTCTACTTCCTTCCCCTTGACGAACCTCCATATACAGAAGCAGAAAAAACAGACGCTAACACGTTATTCAGGGCTGGTTCATCTTCACAACAATCGTCACAACGCTCACACTGAAATCAACCGTGGCCTTTTTCTCTCTCTTTTTCTTCGTCGATCTGGCCCTTCTCTTGCTTGCCCTCGGGTACTATTTCAATGAAGGCGGAGTGCCGAATCACAAGATGATCAAGGCTGGTGGTCTTTTTGCGCTTCTTGGTGCGTTCTTGGCTTGGTATAATGCTTTCGCGGGTATGGCGGATGATAGCAATAGCTTCTGGTTGCCGCCTGTTATTCACTTCCCCTGGTCGGAGAAGGCGCGTGCTGCTAAACGGGACTCTGCTGTTTAACGGGTTTGCTTCGAGCCTTCAATTGGGTCTTGGTTTCTTTTCTCTCTTTTTGTGTTAGAGATATAGATGCTGGATGACTAGGGATTAGAGTCTAGATTTGAGTCAACGAGATATCCATATTCATGACTTTCGCATTTTCGTTTTTTAGAAATGATTTTCATAGATCGCGGTTGTCTCGTAGAATGATGTAGTGGTTCCTAACTTCCTCGTATGCTCTGCGGTTCAGAAGTAGAGGACTTCCACTATCTAGCATAAATAGAGCCAGTTAGAGGCATCAAATTCACTTACAGGATCATTGGAACCGACTCTTACACTAACAATAAATCTCTCATTTTGACTACCTACACATTCTCAAACAGATCAGACCAAAGCTAGACGCACCACGTAACACAGGTATCTTGAACATTCATGCTGCTGAAAAGGAAAACAAAACAACGGACACATCAGCCGAAAGTGATCTATGCAAGTTCATCCATACTATCACTTTCAGTCAAAGCATCACCGAAAAGTTCACTCAGATCCTTGTCATCGTCGCCACCACTTTCATCAGAACTTTCATCAGAGGATGAAGAAGCTGAAGAAGATGCCTCAGATATTTCAGCCTCACATTGGAGCTCATAGCTCGACTTATGGCTAGACTCGACGCGCTCCATTCCAATGACTGCCCCCCATTTCTTTGGGTCTTCGTACTGGGGAGCTGTCTCTATATCGCTCTCCGGCAGTACTAGCTTTTCCACCCGAGAATCACCCCAAAGCCATGTCTTGCCTGCTGGCATGTCGGAGTAGACTTGCTCAGAGAAGCGACGGCCTTCCCAGACGCCACGAAGATCGTAGTTGAGATCGGACGTCTCGAACATCATCTCGGCGGCCAGAGGCTCGTAGCAGCGGCCGACGACGGCCGACGGCGTGACCTCGCAGATTCGGCCCTGGGCCATGCGGTACCAGGGGCCATAGTCGCTGATTTCGTCCTGGCGGAAGACGGCCTTTGCTTCGTTGGCGGTAAGCGGGGTGGGACTGTTATCCGCTGTTGGGTCGGGGAAAAGGCGCGACGTGGCCACGCGCTTTGGGTCTAAGGTATACACCCGACCGGAGATCAGTGGCACGCAATCCTTTACTAGCTGCACTATGTCATGGTCGACGATGCCTTTCATGGGGAGGGAGATCTGTTCAATGACCATGACGTCGGTTATCATGGCGGGTTTGAAGGTACGCAGATTGTAGCATTGGGTGCTCTCTGGCTCCAGGCGAATAGTGTCCGAGACGGCGAGGAGTTCGGCACCTACGAAGATGCCCTTGCAGTGGACACGGCAATCTTCTCCTTTGCCGACTATGTGGTATTGGTGGACCGTGCTGTGGGAGGACATTACGGCCATGGCGTCCTCGATGGATGGATCTTGCTGATGACGGTCCTGGCCCTGGAGAAATATTTGCCAGGCGTTGAATGGCCTGATATCCCGCAGGGGAATGTCGTCGATAAACATTGAAAACAGCTGGCCACTCAGGGGGTCCGGTAAAATCTCCAGGCTGAATCCAGGGTAACCCAGGCCGCGTGAGTTGACGGGTTTCTCGATGATATCTAGTTCTTGCGTGTCTTCATCGGGCGTGCCGATCACTACACCAGCACGCCAATATGGCGCGCCATGCCATTTGTTATCATAGCCGAAGAGTTCAAAATGCCCGTTGTCGTTGCTCATCAACCATCCGTTTTTGAGACCCTCCAGGGTGAAGATAACAAGCTCACCACGACGGGGGACGTACGCAGGTATCTGCGCCAGTTTCTTGAAGTAATCTGAAAGCAATTTATGGTTGAAAGCGCCAGTAGGGTCGAGCGGCTGCTCGACAGCTTCGTCAAGTTCACCCTTGTCTTTGAGCTTCATGATCATCATTCGCCAGTAATCCTGGCCATCGGCATCTTCGGGTTGGCGGTCATTGTTGGCTTGGGCTTTGTCAGTGTATGTTTGATCCGTTAGAGTAATGAGCACTCACCCGGTGGTGGCACATCAGCCGGTCCCGCAGCGTTCGGAGTTGAGCCTTCTTCCATGATTTTTTTTTTTCAAAGTGCGATGGAGGTTGGAGAAAAGACAAAGCGAAAAGCGCAACAAGCTGGACAGAGTGTAGACCTGCTATATGCAGTAATCCGGCTTTACGCCAGAGAACAACATAACCGAAAATAGCGAGAGCCAACGACAGCTTGCATGATAACTACCCCAAATGGAGCATCTCACACAACTCATCTTCTTCATCAGTGCCCGCATCTCTGAGCTAATTCTCTGCAAGCATCTCACACAACCTACCTTCGTATGTGCCGGCATCTTTGAGCTAATGCTCGACAAGCATCATACGCTAGCTGGAGTCATCGCGTTCAACCTAAGGGCTGCCAGGCCAAAGTATCCATATCCTCAATGGTTATGAGGATTACAATCTCATCGTCCGAGGCGCGGAAGACGTTCAGGTGAAAGGAACAGTACGATAGGCCATGACTTGGGCTCTCGGGGCCTGGACGTCCGCTATCTCGGACCGACTGACCTGGCAGGCTCGGACCACGCAGCACAGGTGGTCGAAATGAACACGACCCAGACGGGGGCGGCCCAGGCTGTCCATGGATACAGCTGGAGACTCATGAATAGAGACATGGTGGAATGCATGGCCCAGCACCTTACAATCCTACCGCGGCTCACGCCATCGACAGCCTGGGCCGGCTCTGTCTGGGTCGTATTGATTTCGGCCACCTGTGCCGCGTGGTCCGAGCCTGCCAGGTCAGTCGGTCTTGATAATCGTGAGAGAAAGGGCAACCAAAGGGTCCTGATTTGAGAAGCCGTCATCAAAAGATGCAACGTGGCGGATGTACGGGGTTAAAGAAGAGACGAAGAGTTGTTGACAGAATGAACTATGCATGCACGTGCTTCATGCATTTGGTTCACCGTTCTCCCAGGTCTTATCGATAACGATAATACTGCCGTGTATTTACATTGGCGGTGGCGGCGGCGGTCACGTCGGGGTTGTTCGAGTGCTGCTTTTAGCATACCGCGGCTCTTTTACTCTTTTTCTCTTCGTCAACAACTCAACATCGTACATCTGCTACGTTGCTCCATTTATGGACACTGGACAGATTCTCTGATCAGGTATCTCTGGTTGCTTTTTCTCTCACGATCGTCGAGTGGAACCTCATCGCCATCTCATCTGGACTCCCTGACTTCCAAGTTCCCAGCAGGGGAGATAAAGATGCCCTTCTCATGCAGAGGAGGATGAGATTCCATGTAATCCCCATGACCATTGCGAGTGATGAGGATATGGATACTTGGCCTGACAGCCCGTATGTTGAACGCGACGACCCCCATTAGCGTATGATGCTTGTCGAGCATTGGCTCCAAGATGCAGCCACCTACGAAGGTAGGTTGTGTGAGATGCTCTAATTGGATGATCAAAGTATCATTCGCGTCTGTCGTGACTTTTGCTATTCTCGTCTGCGTTGATGTAGCAGAATTGTCTCAAATACCGCTTTTACTCCAGCATCATTTTCCCTGGGATGATTATCTGCCCGTGGGCATGGACCCTGTGCAGCGTGCTTTGTCTCTCAAAATAATGTCTTCTCGTTGTATGCTGCGGTTGAGACGTTGAAAACTTAGACTAGCATGAATAGAGCCAGTTACAATGCTTCCATGGAGCATCACCTTCGCTTGCAGGATCAACGGATTCTTACGCTAACAAGAAGTCTCTCATTTTGACTATCTACACATTCTGAAACAGATCAGCCTAAGCTAGAAGCACATTGTAACACCCCGGGTATCTTGGATATGCCGCTAAAAGGGAAGACAAAAACAACTGACACATCAACTGAAAGTGATCTAAGCAAGTTCATCCATACTATCACTTTCAGTCAAAGCATCACCGGAAAGTTCACTCAGATCCTTGTCATCGTCGCCACCACTTCCATCATCGTATTCTTCGTCATCAGTATCCGGAATTACTCCATTAAGACCAGCGCTAACCAGCTTACTCGACTGAGCAACCTTGGCAAGCCCACCACCCTGCGGCTTTTTCCTCGGCGCAGAGGACGAAGAAGTTGTCTTCTTAGAGCGACCCTCGGATAAAGGTATTCCAGCCTGACGTCGGAGCGCAGCGCTAGACTCGCCGCGCGAGATCCTGATGATAGCTTGCCATTTCTGTGGGTCCCCGCGCTGAGGAGCTGTAGGTCCGCACTCCACACCGTTGATCTCCGTCAGCCCCAGTGTCTCTACCCGGCAGTCGCCCCAGAGGAATGTGTTGCCTGTTGGGATGCGGGCGTCGGCTTGCGACGAGTAGTTGCGGCCTTCCAAGACACCAGAAAGATCGTAGCCGAGATCGGGAGTGCCGAACATCAGCTCAGCGGCCAGAGGCTCATAGCAGCGGCCGATGACGACATGCACGGAGATGTGGCAAGTGCGGCCCTGGGCCATCCGGTACCAGGGGCCGTAGTCGCACATGCTGACCTGGCGGAAGGCGGCAGTTGCTTCCTCGGTGGTAAGTGGGGTGGGGTTTTCATTGGCTGTTGGGTCGGGGAATACGCGTGATTTGGATACGCGCCGCGGGTCTGTGGTATACACCCGACCAGAGATTAGGGGTACGTAATGCTTCGCTAGCTGCTCCGGGTCATCGTGAACGATATCTATCATGCGGAGGGAAATCTTTTCGATGACCATCACCTCAGTTATTTTGGCGGGATTGTTGGCACGCAGATCGTCGTATTGGAAGCCCTCTGGCTTCAGGCGGATGGTGTCCGAAACGGCGAGGAGTTCGCCACCAAGGAAGATGCCCTTGCAGAGGATACTGCAAATTGATCCTTTGCCGACTATGTGGTATTTGTGGACCATGCTGAAGGAGGACATCACAGTCATGGCGTTTTCGATGGATGGATGTTGCTTATCCCGGTCCTGGTCCTGGAGAAAGATTTGCCAGGCGTTGAAAGGCCTGATATTCCGCAGGGGAACGTAGGTGTATTGCTTAGAAAACGACTTGTCGTTACTCAGGGGGTTCGGTAGAGTCTCCACACGGAATCCAGAGTAATTCAGGCCCCGTGGATTGTCGGGCGTTTCGACGATGTCCACCGTGTGCGTGTCGTTTTCAGGTGTTTGGGTAACGACACCTGCACGCCAATATGGCACGCCATGCCATTTGTTGTCATTGCCAAAGATCTCAAAATGGCCAGTCTGGGGGTTGTGCATCAGACAACCGTCTTCGAGACCCTCCCAGATCCAGAGGACAAGCTCACCACGACGAGGGACGTAGGCAGGATCCAGGACCAGTTTCACGCAGTAATCAGAAAGCCATTCCTGGGTCAAAACCCAGTCGAAATTGAGCGGCTGCTCAACAGGTTCGTCAATTTTGCCCTTGTCTTTCAATTTCATGACAAAATTTCGCCAGTAATCTGGGCCTTCTGGGTCGGTGGGCTGGCGGTCATTGTTGACTTGGCTTTGTTAGTGTATGGTCCTTACCGTTAGAGTAATTAGCACCCACCTGGTGTCCGTAGATCGGCCTTCCCCCGGGGCTTTGCAACTGAGCCTTTTCCCATTTTTTTGTAATCAGCACACCTCTCGCATGAGCAGCTGTCAAGTTCGTCCTTGACCAAGGCGAGAAAATGAGGCAAAAAGGAGACACGCGACCTAAAGTGCTTTCCGCTCGGATGTCCGAAAAGAAAAGAGTCAAGCTTTCACAAGTCCGTTAGTTAGAACTAAGATATCATACTCAGGAACACACACCGCTTGGGGATTGTTAGGACGGGGCCGCTTGAACAGGCAGTACCCATCAGGCAACTTCTCAATGATATAAGTTACGCCTTTGATGTGCTTGGTCAGTATGGGAGTAGAGATAAGACATGAAGCCCCAAAGTGCGATGGAGGACGGTGGGCAAGAGACAAAGCGAAACGGACAAAACGACAGCTGGACAGACTGTAGACCTGTCATATGCCGTAGCCCAGTGTTACGCGAAAAAAAAACGCAGTCAAAAACGGCGAGAGCCGCCAAACACGCACAATAAATAATCCAATTGGAGCATCTTACACAACTTTGAACTCACCTTCTTCATACGTGCCCGCATCTCTGAGCCAATTCTCAGCCAGCATCTCGCGCCAACTGAGGTCATCCCGTTCGACATACGGGCTGTCAGGCCAAGTACTCATATCCCCATCACTAGCGACAGTCACGGGGATGACGACCACCTCATCCTCTGCACGGGACATCCTTGTCTTCTCCACTGGGAAGCCCAGGGAGTTCAGATGGTCGTGAGGCTACACCCGATGATGGTGAGAGAACGAGTCCTGGTTTGAAAATCTGCCCTTAAACAGCTCAAAGTAGCGGATGTGCGAGGTTGAAGAAGAGGAGAAGAGTTGTTGACACCGGACGGAATGAACTATGGATACACGTGCTTCACGCAGTTGTTTTTCCCATTGTGGAGGTCTTATCGATAACGATAATACTGCAGTGTATCCATATTGGCGGTGGCGAGGGCGGTCACGTAGGGACCGTTGTTCGAGTGCTGCTTTTAGCATACTGTCAGTCAACAACTCTTTTTCTCTTCTGTAACCTTGCACATCCGCTACGTTGCTCCGTCGATGGACAGACTCTCAAACCAAGACTCGTTCTCTCACCATCATCGAGTGTACCCTCACGACCATCTGAACTCCCTGGACTTCCCCGTGGAGAAGACAAGGATGTCCCGTGCAGAGGACGACGAGGTCGTCATCCCCATGACTATTGCTAGTGATGGGGATATGAGTACTTGATCTGACAGCCCGTGTGTAACATGTTGAACGCGGCGACTTCCGTTGGTGTGGGATCCTTGCCGAGAATTGGCTCGAGTGCCGCTTCCATGTACTTAAGTGCTGCTTTTCCTTGGATGATTATCTGTATGAAGAATTTCGGGTAGAACTGAGAAGTAGAAGACATCTTATATAATCCCAAATATCTAAACTGTGTACAATCAATTTGCCGTTTCTTCGACGAGATCCTCAGAGCCAGAGTGCTCTTCTTCCTGATACGGCGGCGGTGGGATTTCACTGCCATTAGCCCAAACCTTCCGAAGTTCTTGATCAATCTCCTCGCGACGCCGCTTCCACTCGTCCACCTTATCCAGGCGCTTGCGCAGCTCCTGCAGTTCCTTCTCAACGCCCAGCTTCTCCTTCTCGGTGCCAATTCGCTCGAACTCCCAGCTCTCGCCTTCGGCGCCCAACCCAAGAGTCAGGTTATACGTGTGGTACTTCTTCAAAGACGCTCGAGTCGAGATGGTGATGATGGTGATCCCGCGCTCCTTTGCTTTATCGTACAGCAACCCCTCGACGTCGGAGGAGACAGCCGAGGTGCCTTCATCCATGAACGCGTACCGCGGCTCGTGATAGAAGAGACGGGCCATACCCATGCGCTGCTTCTCACCGCCGCTTAGAACATCCTTCCATTCCTTGCGAGCGTCCCAGCCGCCTTCGCGCTGGGGCAGGTAACCCAGATGGGCGTCATCGAGGATCTTCTGCAGAGTTGCGTCTGTCGCGCCGGCTTCGTGCATATCAATCTCCGTGTGCGGGTAGAGCACTTGGTCACGCAGAGTGCCAACGCTGAGATATGGTCGCTGGGGGAGGAACATGATGCCATCAAGGCCAAAGTTTCGAGGGCGGCTGACCAAGCCGCGGTAAACGGGCCAAAGTCCGGCCACGATGCGCGGAATTGCGGACTTACCGACGCCGTTCGGTCCTGAGATGAGGAGGTGGTCGCCAGAATGAACGATGAAGGAGAGAGACTCGACGAGCTCATCGCCGCCCATTGGGTAGAGGGAGGGCGCGACGATAGGGACCTGCTCCAGGCGGACCCCGTCGAAGCCAATGTGAGTAGTGCCTTGAGCATCGGCAAGGGAGTATAGTTCGGGATGTGAGCCCCGAGGGGTGTAATAGGCATCGGCATGAACACGGTGTAAGGTTGCAATGAGACCGTAGACACGGGATGTGTAGCCAGCGAGCTCTGAGATATCCTTGATGCTGTACATAATGCGGCCTCCAGCATCGGCGAGCGAAAGCATCAGTCGTTTGTTGGTGATGAAATCCTTCATACGACCACGCTCGCGACTCATTCCCTCGGGCGCATCGGCCAGCTCCGTTGCACCGCCCATGCCACCCCAGGCAGGAAGGAAGACGGGCAGCGAAGTGACCAAATAGCCGAATGCCGACCAAGAGTATTTCAAAATCATATCTTCGAGCATGTTGTAGCGGATTTTGAGACTGTAAATACCCTCCATCCATCGCTGTAGGTCCTTGAAGCTTCTGACTAGGAAGACCCGCTCAATATCAGCTCCACCGTAGAACGAGATTTCTTCGGCGTTGGCTAGAAGTCTGGAGTGCAAGCCGCGGAAATCTCCTTCCTTCTTGCCCTCTACTGCCTTTAGTTTTCCGAATGGCGGGGATAGTTTCCGGAGCACCACAGCTGTGCTGAAGTACCCGGCCAAGATGCCGCTCAGGGCAAGGGGGCCAAGTGAGCGGTAAAGTTGATAGTTGAATACGAACAAATCCACCAACGGCTTTCCCATCGAGGAGTACAGTGATGCAGCAGCCGTACAGAAGAGTGTGAGGTCTTGCGTGATGAACTGGTCGGGACCTTGGCCAATTCCGCCATCCAAGTTCATCAACTTATAGTAGTTATTATTGTCGGTTAGATATAAGTCGTGGATATACCTTGTTAACCGGGTGCGGAAGGCGATGGACACCTTTGACTGGAGGAATTTGATCATCGCGTTGGTGTACGAAGCAAGGGTTCCAATTCCACACCATTTGAGGATGCCCCAGAGGAAAGCCTTCCCTTTGCCAGCAACCAGGTCCCTCACAATTTCACCATCAAGGCGCGCGATCAAAAGCGAAAGATAAGTTCTCATCAAGAGGAAGAAACCATGGCTCATCAGCAACCCAGTCTCTTTGCTTCCCCATCGCGGAACCATTATACTGCCCAGGCTCAGAAATTGATGCAAGAATGCCAAATTCAGCCCTGGTTTGGCCGTTGGTGGAGGGATTTGGCTCGCCGAGCCGTCATCTTTGCCGCGAGCGGATGCCGGAGGATTGAGGAACAGTCGTCGATGGGCGTCAAATGTGGTAGGTTTGGTGGGATGAATCAAGACCTTGGAGGTTAGGGAGTCCTTGTATGACACATAGATAGTACGAGATCCATCTTTACCCCGGATACCAGAGTTCCGGCGCAATAGACGGCGGCCCTGAGCACGCTCCTTGGCACGCCCTTGGAACCAACTGTAACCCCCATAGCCCGTACCGATGATAGAGAACAAGAGGGCTATTGTTGCAATCAAACGCGTTGTTTTGGATGTATGGCGAAGTTTTGAACGTACGAGGTCAGAGTAATGACGATACAAGGCCAGGAGAGGATCCTCCGGCCGTCGAAGTGTTGACTGAACGGCCATCTTCAAATGGCCTGAGACCTCTGACTCACGAGGTAGCTGAGACCCTAAGCTCTATGCAAGGCCATGAGGTTGACTTTGACTCAGTTTCGAACCATAGAGAATGCATCTCAAGGTGAAGTGAAGTTGGCTTGATCGATGTCATTGCATGTGAACCTCGGATATTGCGGAGAAACAGCTCACGTGGGGAAGCTGACTGTTCCTGTCTTGGCAGGTACACGTGATTACATAGCGGTCCACCGGGGCGGTGGGCAGGGTCATGGCCTTCCATTGCGGACTGACTATTTACCTACTGTGTACGGAGTAGTTACTCCGTAGGTTGTTTATAGAAGTACGGAGATACGTACTGTGTAGTTGGTTAACCTTTACGCAGTAACTAGCCAACTAAGCAGTTTCTTTGAGGAACATAACGGAGAGACCATGGGACAATAATAAGAAGCGAGGAATCCCAAGGGAAACAGTCGGATTTCTATCACTTTTCGTCCAAAGACCCATGATTCTTCCCAAGGTACTCCGTAGTTGTCTTCCAATGCTTACATCCATCCTCATAATGAAAGAAACACTCCAACATAACTACCTTGAGATCACCAACTCATACCAAGCGCCGGGAATACCCCTGTTCGCGGCTGACATGTAGTTTCTGGACTGGCAACAACTTAAGGTCACATCAAATGAAATCCATCACGTTGTAGAGGGGTCATAGCTCCTCCTTCAGCCAACTGAGTGGCTATAAAAAAGGGGCCATACATAACCATAGTACGGAGTAGTCACAACAATATCCACAATGACCCCCCCACAGGCCCCGATCGGGATCTTCTCAAATTGATTTGACTTGTTCTTGGTCCAGGCCCTTCCAGGGGACAGGCCTGAAGTAGTCCTGAAGGAACGCAACTCGTAATAAGCAGGAACCTCATGTAGCTTACATGCAAAAGCAGGGTCGACCGAGTAAAACGTACAGCTGTACCTAACAGACCAAGCGTGATAGCAACATTAGTCGTAGCCGCCGAAGGCTTAGAATAGCGTATAAAAAAAGGCCCTGTGCCTTGTTAGCTTGGTTAGACCTGGTTAGCGTACTCCGTAGAAAAACACCAAAAGGAACGAAATCTCATTTCCCCGTTTTTCCCACACGTCCACGTGATCCCCCGACTCCTCTCGACTGGCTCCTCCCCCGAATACCTTCCTGTGAACACGAGTCTACACATCACGTTTTTCTTTGAATAGCTCGCTGTTTTCGAACGTGCGATAACCGGTGATCACTCCCGGGGTCAAAGGTGGTAAGTGCGAAACATCTTTTTGGGCATGCTTATCCCAGGAGGCGTGTTAACATCACCCCCATTAGCTGCGTTCTCATCCTTGGAGAGTTCCGGCATTGACTCGGCCGATCAGACCTGGGACATCTTCGGTTAATCTGTTCTCTTATATATATCAGTGTCTGGTGACCTGACACTTTACCTATTCCCAATGAGTGGAGAGCGAGATTCCGCCCCGGAGTCCTCAAACAAAGCACCAATGAGTACCTCCGGACTTGCGGGCGCAATCGGTAAGTTGATACGTGCTCTGTGTGGCTTTGATCCCAGAGGTTGGTCAAATAGCTAACATTGTTTCTTTCGCAGGAGATGAGCCCGAACAGGGTCATGGTACCGATGCGACCAAGGTCCAGGACGCAACTGCTGTCACATCTTCCGAACCGTCCTCAGCTCCCACAGCACCGGCAGAGAACCCATTGGATGCCGCGGAAGGCGCAAATGCACCGAAGAAACGTCATTTGTTGATTCCTATCCCATCGCGTCGATCCTCAAAAATCAACAAACAACAGGCATCGGACAAGGCTGGGGAAGCGGCGCAAGATGAGCCTACTCGAAGAGGCTCGAGGGTGAGCATTCTGCGGTCGAAACGCGATCAAAGTCGGGCAAGTAGCCGTCACTCGCGCCAGACCCGGGACGGCACCAATCCGCAGGAGAGTAAAGAGGTGGCGACTGCACCTGATGATAATTCTTCGAGGCCTCAACAGAAGAAAAGCTCTTCAAAGCTCCTAGCTTTCTTGGGCTGTTGTTCCTCGTCGGACATCGATGCAGATGACACTGCCCTTCCTGCGAAGAAAACGACCATGCGTGCGCCTGTTTCCAACAGATTACCTACCCCAGACAAGGCAGAGGCTCAAAATGGTGATTCAAGCACCGTGGAGTCAAGGGAGCCATACCTAGATGAGAAGGCAAATTCCACAGTCAGTGCGGATCAGCATGGCGAAGAAGACCGCAATGTCCAGGCTACGGCGGCTGGCGTGCAAAGGGATGGTCCTGTGGAAAGTCCGCAAGCCGAAGCTTCTGGTCTGAAGGATCAGACTGATGAGATCGCCCCGCTAGGCCAACAGGCAGCCCCCGAAGTGGGGGAAGCAAGCAACAATGATTTGGGAGCTCAATCAGAGACTGCCACCGATAACCTGTCTCCTGCATCAACCTCTGCCATGCCCACCAGCTTTGGTACTGATGGCGCGAACGGCCCCGATAACCACGAAGAAGTTGTAACTCAAGAAGAAGCTGCACAACCCATGGCGGTGCCTCCCCTCCACCGCTTCCACCTGCTCCCCCTGGCCCTCCCGGCCGAGGATTCTCTGAGGATGCAGCGCATCCGTTGCTCCCGCCCGCTTTGCCCCATCTAAGCGGCCGAAAATGTCTAGTTCTCGATCTCGACGAGACTCTAGTTCACAGCAGCTTCAAGGTAAGCTTTTGTAAATTGAATACGTCGTTCAGGCGTGTCGTCTGATTATTTTGTTAACCCCGTATTTGACAGGTCCTGGAGCGTGCCGACTTTACTATCCCGGTCGAGATTGAAGGCCAGTACCATAATATCTATGTTATCAAACGTCCTGGCGTGGATACATTCATGAAGCGTGTTGGCGAGCTTTATGAAGTAGTCGTTTTCACTGCCTCGGTTTCAAAGGTCAGTTGCGAGTCAATGATTTCGGCGAATGATCCACTGACCAGAAGTTAGTACGGCGATCCTCTGCTCGATCAACTAGACATTCACAACGTCGTTCACCACCGGTTGTTCCGCGAGAGCTGCTATAATCACCAGGGAAACTACGTCAAGGTAAGTCCTTTTGTGCTCTTTGGCGGGATGGACCCAAAATTAATCGTCTCCAGGACCTCTCACAAATTGGTCGAAACTTAAAGGAAACGATCATCATCGATAACTCACCTACTTCCTACATCTTCCACCCCGAGCACGCCATTCCTATCAGCAGCTGGTTCTCCGACGCCCACGACAACGAATTGCTCGACCTTATCCCCGTTCTCGAGGATCTGGCAGGGCCGCAAGTCCAAGACGTGAGCATGGTCCTGGACTGCACCCTGTAAATCGCTCTATAGGAGCGAGTCTTCTTCACGCCTGAGATATCCATTTTGAGCGAATTGTTTTCTTTTCTACGCGAGAAAAGCCTTTTCCTTTGTGTTCCTCCAGCATTCTACCATTGATGGGTAGTGCCACCTCGTTTACTACTGCTGATTTGATTCCCCTCGACCGACTCACATGTACCCAGATGGAACAGGTTTTCTACTGGGTTGGAGGCCCGTCTCCTGCACCTATTGTCGTATATGGATGGCCACATCTACCATCTGCGACACTCCTCATTGCAATCTGGATTTGTATTTCATATCTCATATCTCATACCACAATACGCTCCGAGCGAGCTCAATCCAATTTCTTTTTCCCTCTTGCGCTTTCAACACCTCATACCAATGATGTATTTTTTTCTTGCCTGTGTCTTCGCCCCCTTGCACCCCAACAAGTGTGCTTTTGATGCATACTGCAGGCGTCTCTTCGTGGTCATCATGCTCAATCTCCCTATATTCTTCTCTTTTACCATTTTCACATAACCATACTGCAGTTCTGACTTGATCTTGATCTCCGCTCATCATTGCATGGGCTTGCATTTGCGTTCTCTTGTCTGCTGAGCCGTGCCTGGCAGTAGCTTCATCATAATAGTGAGCAGTGTCTAATAATCTCTATTGCACTCCTAACCTTGCTAGGTTGGTTTTCGTGCTATGCAACTGCCAGGGCTTTGCTGCTGTACATACTTAGCTAAGACGTCATATCCACGACCTGGAGTGACGAAGCATGTGTTAGATTAGAAATGAATGTTGGGTTCTCAAGCAGTTCATGGTATCAGGTCTTACACCGAATCAGTGTCGTCAAGACAAAGGCGCATCAATGAAATTGAAGGTACCTCGGGCCGCAGCCGCATTAAGACAAATGATGTAGTCACCACCTTCCCGAAACCCAAAAGGGCTTCCAGTTCCTGAGTCTCATTGCAACCTTTGTTTTTCCTTACGACTCTTTTCTTTTCATTCTCGATACTTGCCCCTTTGATTTCTACCTTCTAATTCACTTTACGTGGTCATCATATTTCAAATAAAAAAACAGAATACGCCAGAAATCTCCCCGCAATCGCAATTTCCACCGCCCGCCACCTCTACCCACTTCCCTTTCCACGCGGAAAACAATGAAGAACAAGGAAGGCTGGGACGGCAAATTGAGAATGGAGCCAAAGGCTGTTATCACAAACCCGGAAGCGCTGGAAGATTCCGATTACTCGGACCCAGACGCGCCCCCGGTCGAGGAGATTGAGGCGGATGAAGGTACGCTCTGGATGAATGCTTGCCCGGAGTTGAGCGGGCGTGTGTGAGCTGCTTGACTGATGACCCTTTAGATCTTCTAGCAGATGAGGATCCAAATTCAGAGGTTAGTCCACAACTCGAGACAGCTCCTGCTG
This sequence comes from Penicillium sp. DV-2018c, assembly GCA_028827535.1. Classification (NCBI taxonomy): domain Eukaryota; kingdom Fungi; phylum Ascomycota; class Eurotiomycetes; order Eurotiales; family Aspergillaceae; genus Penicillium; species Penicillium sp. DV-2018c. Next base: position 4,227,750 of record JAQJAA010000006.1, read on the forward strand.
GTCAACTGCGTGCGACGTGCATTGCTAATCGGGTTTCTGCAGGATATCGACCTCGTGCATTGCCGGATATCGTCGATCTCTGCTCTTAAATTGGAGCGCTTTCCTAAGCTACAGGTATATATACCCCCAATGGGCTCGGAGTCTACTTTTTTCGCTCCAGCATGGTGCCAATGTTGAAGTTTATCGCGCCAAATTTGTGCTTCAATCAGATAGCTAATATGATGGGATTCTATAGAAACTATGCATGCGCCAAAACCAAATATCGCGAATCAACTTCCCTCCCAATGTCGCTGCCACCCTCACCGAACTCGACCTGTACGATAATCTCATCTCCCACGTCAAGGGTCTGGAGGAGTTCCAGAACTTGACCAGCTTGGATTTGAGTTTCAATAAGATCAAGCATATCAAGAATATCTCCCATCTCAAGAAATTGACCGAACTTTTCTTCGTGCAGAACAAGATCTCACGTATCGAGGGCTTGGAGGGATTGACGGCGATCAAGAACTTGGAGTTGGGCGCGAACAGGATTCGGGTTAGTGGACTTGCACGGCGTGCTGCGTACAAGCCGAAGCATAAGGTAACTGACACGGGATCCTGCAGGAAATCGAGAATTTAGAAACATTGACTGCGCTGGAGGAGCTCTGGCTCGGGAAAAACAAGATCGTCGAAATGAAGGTGGGCAATCACGATACAAAACCCAGTTTAAGGAAACAAAGAAGCTAACACCTACAGAACCTCGATACCCTCTCCAACCTACGCATCATCTCTATCCAATCCAACCGCCTCACCAAGATCTCCGGCCTCTCCCATCTCCCAAATCTCGAAGAGATTTACCTCTCCCACAACGCCATCACCGACCTTTCAGGATTGGAGTCCAACGAGTCACTACGCGTACTCGACTTCTCCAACAACCAGGTCTCGCATTTAGAACATCTTGCTTCACTAAAGAATCTCGAGGAGCTGTGGGGGTCAAATAATCAGCTTGCAAGCTTTGAGGAAGTTGAGCGCGAGCTGAAGGATAAGGAGAAGCTGCAGACAGTTTACTTCGAGGGTAATCCGCTGCAATTGAATGGGCCGGCTGTGTATCGGAATAAGGTGCGCTTGGCGTTGCCGAATATTCAGCAGATCGACGCTAGTAAGTCTTCTCCTGTATGCCTTTGAGCATGGACGTCAGGCTAATGTGCTTCCGTTACAGCATTTGTCCGGGTTTGAGAGAGGTCAATCAATGCCTTAATTAATGTCTTCGGCTACACTTGTGTGGATTGACCCATTGCTCTGACGTCTTTTGTTCTATAATCCAGCGCGACTGGATTGTATCTATACACTTAGAATATGAGGACTATGAATTGACGTCAACAAACTTCTTCTGGCTAAATGGCTTATGGCTTGACCTGCGGGATGCTAATTGAGACCGGAGCCCTGGGTCATAGTCTTATCATCGTGGCTATCGCCTGTAATAACTCCTATCGCAACTCTCATATATCAAATACTGAAGTCCTCCGCATCACCTAGACCCCCAGTGCAGCAACCAAGGGCGTAGTGTGGGGGTGCAGGTTTCAGGCGTGGGACGACACCCAACCCCACACTTTTTAGAGACTCGGGCATCCCGTCCGCAGCCGCAGCACTTGAGGACCCGCGCTTCCGCTTTGCATCCCGATTCCAGACGGGATTCCCAAGAGCGTGGGGTTGTGTCGTACCACGCCCGAAACTTACACCCCTACACTACTCCCTTGGTTGCCGCACTGACCCTATCGGGCGTCTGCCTGGGCGGCCACCAAGAGACAGTCCGGTGCCACCAGATAGTCGATCCTTGCTCTACCGGAAGACAGGCTCACGGACAGTGTCTTGCCAGCAGCATGACCTATGTTGGCCATGTAGCGGTAACAAGAGGTGGAAGTCTGAGGCCGATGATGGCAAAGGAGTGGGCGCTCATGACCAAAGGTTAATGAACGGGCTCGTCAAATGGGATCAGACGATGAACGAGCAGCATGGGCGCAGACAGGAAAAGCATTCCATCCGCTAGAACCTCAGCGCAGCGCAAACCCATTGTCCTGGAACGCATCTCCTGCAATCTTGCTCGGTCCTCCAGCCTCATCACGACAAAAAAGCAATTTGCCTCCCTCCCAGTCACCACCAGGGTGAAAGCGAAAAGCAACTCTCCAACTCAAACAACCCCATCCTTGTGATCCCTGACCCTCTCATCAGGCTCCCTTATCCCGACCCCACCATGGTTACGCACATACCCATTCTCTCCATCTCCACTACCCTCCCCTTCCACCCCCGTCTCAATTCCCATCCCCTCCCTCCACATATCCATCAAACTCGCCGCCCCCATCCGCCGATTCTCCGCCTGGATATTATCCTTAACCCCCGGACCAATCGAATACTTCTTACTCGGAAGCGTATCCGCCAGCTCTTTAAGCGGGATCCCCGTTTCCTCGCTCATAAGATCTTGGTAAATGGGATTGTCCTTGAAGAGATTGTAGGTCGAGTAGAAGGGGCTGCGTTTGAGTGCTGATGCGTGATTGTGGCGCGATGATTGGATCTCAACCACCAGGGAGCGGGGCTTTTCAGACGTTGATTGTGAAGATGAGAAGAGCTTGGATGTCGGGAGTGAGGACAAGGGTACGGGAATGGTAATGGGTGATGCTGCTATTGCGCGCTCTGCTGCGTCGGCTGTTTCGAAGATGGCGAGGATTGGACGATTGAGATTTGGAGACTTGTTTGTTGTGTCGTACTAGAAGATGTTTTAGTTATTTTTGTGCGGTACTGTGGTTGTTGGAAGGGTACGACTTACCTTAAGATTGCGGTATGTTATGACTTCTCCGAATTTCTGAAGTGTTGCTAGTAGGAGCCTGCTTTCGGAGAGGTTCTTTGGCATGATGGTCCCGGTTATGTGGACTTGCGCTGTTATGCGCGCTAGAGTAGCTGGGAATGTCATTGTGAGGAGAGCTGAAGTGAAGTGCCCAGTATGGAGAAGTGTACTGTGAAGCGCTAGTGGACAGTCCGACGGAGAGACGTCAGGATCGGGCCGATCGGTCGGCACGGGAGCAAATACCTCCGGGCCCCGGCTCAGTGGGGCATTCAGGGTAGCTCGTGATTGGCTCAACCCTCACTTAGTATGTGTAGGGTAAAGGGTCAATAATCACATCTCAGGGATCAACTTCCATTGCCATAGTCTATCAAATGAACCGTGTTGATATTGATTCCCAAATGGTATTCATTCTACAAAGGTTAGATATTTTTCCACAATATTGAATACTTTCCTTCCCGCCTGTGACGCTCTAGGGTGTGGTGATTTCAGTTCCTCTCCTCTATGGAAGTAGCTTTGGTACTCACTTATCTACAAAACAATCGGAAGAGGTGGATCACCGTGGATGGCGCTGTAGAAGGGCATAGAACGAGGACAGCGCGCGGAAAGAAGAAAGCATCAGGGCCTCAAGGTAATTCAGCCACGCTATTAGAAGCGGGCTCTAGTGCTCTAGACATAAACTAGTCTTTCCATCTCCAGTGCGGCATTGGCCACATAAATCAGAAAGAACAGGGTGCTGGAACACGTCGCGGACTGTGAGGGTAAGCTCCTCGTAGCGCGCCAGGGCTACAAGCCGCATCGCCCCAATAGAGTCACCACCCCATTGGAAGAAGTTATCATCAGCAGATATCTGGTTCTGGTCGATCTGGAGGACCTTTGCCCATAGAGATTGCATCCGTATTTCAATCTCTGTTTCTGGCACGCGTTTTTGGACGGCCTTCCCAGAAAGTCTGCCAACATCGCTGATGTTAAGTGATGTGCCAATCTGCTGGAGTTGTCGTCGGTCAATCTTGCCAGAAGTAGTGACCGGTATTGTTTGAATGGGTATATACGCAGACGGAAGCATATAAAGGGGGAGTTGTTCTATAAGCTGCTCTGTAGCTTGGGCGGCTACACGCTGAACGGCATTGTTGAAATCATCCGAAGACAACATCGCTGAATCTTTCCCCAGACTGACGAACGCAACAAGCGACTTATCTGACGACCCCTTCAGGTGGAGGTATTCTACTGCCACTTGCATATCGGCGGCATGTTCATCACTCACAGTTCCAATGGCTCGCCGGATGTGACTTTCAATGTCCGCCAGCTCTACCCGCTGACCTCTGATTTTGATTTGTGTGTCCCGGCGCCCGAGGAATACGAGTGAGCCATCGCCATTGTACCGAACTAAATCGCCAGTACGATATAGTCCGCCTGATCGGCGAGAGTGTTGACCGTCCGGGGAGCCACGCTGCAACCATGCAGGGTTACGGACAAATGCCTGCGCAGACCTCTCCGCATTACCGAGATAACCTTGGCCAACAAGAGGGCCTTCAATCCAAAGTTCACCGGGCGCGCCGATGGGGGCCAATGCATCGGGATTTTCAAGATCAACAACCCATGTGCATACCCCTGCCGCACGTCCTATGGCTCCATCAGTGGAAGCAGTGGTGTCAAGGATTGTGCTAGTAGGTGTGCACTCTGCTGGACCGTAGGCGACTTTGATCTGGGTAGCTCCCCCTACCAAGTTGAAGTCGCTGGGTGATACGGCTTCACCCCCAAAGATCAATATATCCAGCCGTGAAAGGATAGATTGTGGGAGGGTGCGGGCAACCGAAGGCGTAAGGTCGACAACAGTTGCCCTATATTTCTCCAGTGCGCCACCGAGATCGTCAAGCCGCTCTGCGGCAGATGGTATGCAAAGACACCCGCCGCTGCTGAGCGTCTTAAGTAGATTGAGCCATGCCACATCGAATGCGTTTGATGCGAAGTCAAACACCCTTGAGTTGGCGTCAAAGCCGAGCTGATCCCGCTGGTAAGCGATGGCGCTACAGAAGTTTTGGTGAGTGATTATGACCCCTTTGGGGTTGCCGCTGGTACCAGAAGTAAAGACAATGTAGAGCACGTCTGATGGATGGACCAGGGGTGGCTCGTAAGCCATTGAAACCGCAAGGAACTCCTCGCTCACGGTTAACACATAGTCGCTGTTAAAGCGCTCGCAGAAAGTACGATGGTGGGGTGATGATAGAATAAGTTTGCGTTTCGAAACAGCAAAGACCTGATCAATAATTGCGCGGATTCGCTGCTCCGGATACGACATCTCAATGAGCACAGATACTGCGCCTGATCTCATGACTGCAAGCGCAGCAACTGGCATCCACATTGATTTCTCAAAACAGAGAGGAACAATGCTTCCACTACCAATGCCTCTATTGACCAATTGACTGGCTAGGTTGGATGAAAGAGAGTCGAGTTGACCATATGTCATACTCCCATCCCAAGCATCAATAGCCACGGATTCGGGCGAACGCTTCGCTCTTTCAATGATCATGTCATGGACACGACCGCTGACTGGAGATGGCAAGTCGGCATTCCAGGACCAGATCGTGTTTAAATCATCAGCGCTCGCAACTGTCACACTTCGAAGCAGCGTATCACGCCGCTCAAAATCGACCAGCTGATGAATAATATGTTCCAATTGATGTAAGAGTCGGGTGACTTCCGGGGCAGTCATGACAGCATGATCGAATGTAGTCTGGATATGGATAGATTCAGCTTCAACTCGAGCTTCAACTATCAATGACGGGTTGCATAGCTCGTACATGCCTTCTGGGGTGACAACGGCGCTTGAGACTGTTTGACGCTCGTCTCGAGGATGGATCACCAAGATAGACTGTAGCTTGCAGGCTAGAGCAGCCTCGTTCGATATGCAGGCCACTTGCTCCAGTCGCATCCGCTTGAAAGGGCAAAGTTCCAACCCCCGTTGTTTGATCTGGCTCAAAAATGAGCCAATGCTCTTTTCCCCACTGAAAAGAATGCGGTTTGGCAAAATCGAACCTGCTCCATGACCGGTGGTTGCTGTACCGAACAGGCTTTCGTCCGTGTTGGACAGACGGGTAGTGAGAAGGGCCCATGCTGCTCTCAGAATCACATCTGCTGTAAAATCCTGGCCTGTCACACAAAGTTTCAGGTCGAAGAACACTTCATTGTAGATTCTGTCTTGAGTGGCAGTTGGCTTGATGGCAGGGAAATGAGAACCTCGAATATCGGCAAATTGAGTCTTCCAAAATGCCTCTGCGACTGGCCTTTCGATGCCCCCGACCCGCGTGAAGAATTGGTCAAAAAGCGTCGAGGTAGAGTCCAGCTGTTGCGATACCAGAGTCTCTCCGGGTTCTGAGACGTGGGTTTCAGTCGTAGTTAAGAGGTGATTGATTGCCTGCATCAAGACTCCGTAGATTTCCTCAGCAACCCCACGAGACACATGGGGCTCCTGAAACTCAAGCACAAAGTCTGGAAGGCCATGGTTAAGGAGGACGTTCAGTTTCAAGTCGAACTAGGCCGGAAAATGTCAGCTAAATCCTACATGAGATGGATTCCGTTCTTACCTCATGCGCATCTTCGCTTCCCACAACTTGAAATGAGATCTTTTTGTCGGTCGCACCCCTCTGGGCTCTAGTGTCATGGATTGAAACCGACGTGTTGAAGAGTTGCCGTCCGGAAAGACGCAGATGATGCTGGATGTCCGCCATCGAGACATTTTGGAAGGCCAAATCTTGACCTGCTCTTATGGAGGCAGCATGCAATATCTCATTTGCCGAAGCGTTGAGGCGCACACGACTGATCAGGAGATTTGACAAGGGTCCAACCAATCTGTCTACCCCTTCGATTGGAGCATCGCGGCCAGAGATATCGTATCCAAAGCAGACATCGAACGTTCCGGTGTAATATGAGAGAACCATGGCCCAAGCAACGTGCATAAAGGAAGAGAACAATATCCCAGTGCTCTTGCAGAACTGTGTGGGGTCAGCCTGAATATCTGGGGTGGCACGGAATACCACGCCGAATCTGACGGGTTGAGCTGGCCGCGAATGAAAGGATGAAATAGGGAAGTTGCAAGGCTGGATGCCTTCCAAATTGGCCACCTTGGTGGCTAAAGCCTTTGCTTTGGAAGTCTTGCTGTTGTGCTTTACAATCTCAGAGAACATCGGTGCCGTCTGTAGCTCGCAGCCATCGTATGCAAGCGCAAGCTCGTCCAGAAGAATCGAGTCAGACTGAGCATCTGTTAATATGTGGTTTATATCCAAGCGACAGAATGTTTCGCCCGCACTCGATTGGCTGATGGTGAACGAGTGCTGTGGATCACCAGGAGTGAATGATGGTTTCTCGAGCTTGAGCAAAGATGTGACGGGATCGTCACACTCAGGAATTATTTCGGCCACGCGGATCACAGGACTGTCCAACACTATTTGGATGAATCCATCACCGTCCGGATGTAGCGTAAATATGGTGGAAAGAATACTGTGCCTCTTGGTCACTTTCTGCCAGGCCTTGGCCAGCAACGATGGACTGTCTCTCTTCTCAACAGCCGATACGCAACGCCAAACTGTGAAAGTATGGTATGAGGCAGCTCCCTTCATGGCACTGAGTAACATTCCTTCTTGCAGCGCCGTGCAAGGATAGATATCCACCACAGAGGAAGCCTTGACTCCCACTTGAGGAAGGCTCTTCTGAAGAAGGGCGTCAAGACCGCGATACGACAAAGAAGAGGGAATCGACAAATCAGCGAGGGTCAACTCGGAAGGTGCACGCGAAAGACCGCGACAGAGGTCCTCAAGATCTTTGTCAAAATGGTGCATCCATTCCTGAATCCGATCGAGATTCATTTTTTTGTGAACGGTGAATGTCACGCTGAGCTCCCCATCAATCACGCTAAGAGTGAGATCAATTAGAGATGGACGCTGGGCTGACCCTGAAATCTGGGTAAGATCGAATTGCTGAGAGCCCTCACTGGCGATCGACGACGGCTCCTGGAACATTCCATCGTCCTTCTCCAGTTGTTGAAACCTTCCGGTAAAGTTGAATACCAACTCAACGATATCATGACCTCCGAATACCCGTCGACCAGACTCACTATAAGCCCGACAGGAAGAGAATGGTTGGCCATGTCCGGGTACTTTCCGTCGGATGTCTTTCACCAGCCGTGCAGCATGAGGAAGTGAATGAGTTGATGTGATGGGCACCACGAGAGGGAAGATTGCCGTAAACCATCCAATGGTCCCTGAAACATCCATGGACTGCCCATCCAACTGCTCTCTTCCATGGGCTTCTGTCCAGATCGGGGGAACAGACCGCTCCGGGAAGGCCAAAGCAAATCCCCGTATCATAGCAGCGAGCATCAAATCGACGGGCTCTGTGTGAAGGCTGTCGTTACTCATGCCAAACAGCAGCGCGGTGACATCTGCAGAAACCGTGACATTCAAGGTTTCGCATTGATCGAATGTGTTTTCTTTCAAAGGAATACCCCAGAAGCCAAGCTGTGAGTCGGGCAGGCTGTACGGTAGCACTTCAAGTGGCGAGAGGGTCTGGCCGAGTCGGGCCTGGGTTGCACACCATCTCCGAAAAGATATTGTCTGAGGGGCACGAAGGGACCCATGTCTGATATGATCCTCCAAGTCACCCCATAGGATGCGCCAAGAAACAAGATCTATCACCAGATGATGCGCAGAGAGCAAGACCATTTGCACACCAGAAGCAACATCGAACAAGTCACAGGCAAAAACGGGGCCTTGTCGGATATCCAAATTCTCTTGCCGCCATTGCGCAGTGCTTGAAGCAGCTGCTTTGTCATGCACAGTGTGGGTAGCGAAGGCAAATGCCCCAGGCCCATCCTCGGCAATCCATTGCTGCCAGGAACCGTTGTTCGGGCTTTTCTTGAAACGAGCACGCAGCATGGGGTGACGAGACACTATCGCACTCAGGGCATTCCTAAGCGCGTCTGCCGAGACAGGCTTCCCAAGCTCCAACAAAAAGGACTGGTTATAGTGATTCAGACCATCGGGATAAAGACTGAAGAAATCTTGCTGAATCGGGGAGAGCTCTGACGGAACCGATGGGTCTTCGGGCCCAAGGACATTGGTCAGCTCGTTTTGCAGCGATGGTGTTTTGCAGAGCCGGGCTAATTTTCGGATGGTACGCGCTTGTAGAATGTCGCTGACGGTCAGTTGAAGATTGCGCATACGACATCGTGAAACAATCTGCATGGCTGAAATTGAGTCTCCACCGAGTCGCGCAAAGTCCGCGTCAAGTGATGTTTCTTCTTCCGTCAAATTGAGGATAGTAATCCAGACGTCACGGATAATTGATTCAGTGGAAGTGAATACTTCGTCTTTCCCTATTTGGTCTGCTTCATTCGCACGCATAGCCAATAACAATGATTTGGCCTTCTCGCGAAGCTGATGTCGATCGGTCTTGCCAGTCGTGGTCACTGGAACAACAGGGAGTGAGAAGAACGTGGTTGGAATCATATATGATGGCAGTGTTTGGACCAGCCGGTCGATCAAACCATCAGTCGCTCGCTTGACTGCGACATCGTGTTCCGCCTCCGTCGTCCCTTCGACCCTGGGAAGGGTCACGAATCCCACCAGAGTCAGGGTTGATGCATCGGTTAGCTGGACAACTTCGACAACTATGCGGGCTCCGATAGAATGCAGGATGCGCTCCAAGGTAATTTCGATTTCGCCGAGTTCGACTCGCTGGCCTCGAATCTTGACCTGGTGATCTTTTCGTCCGATGTAGACTAGTGACCCATCAGATTCATAGCGGACGAGGTCGCCCGTACGGTACACACGTCCGGTTCGGCCAACGTGACGCAGTAACCACGGTGGATCACGGATAAACGCCGCGGATGTCTTTTCAGCGTCATTGAGGTACCCAGCCCCCACGATCGGCCCTTCAAGCCAGAGCTCACCGACTGATCCCACAGGGACCAGTTGGCTTGGGTTTTCCACATCAACAACCCAGGGGCAACAACCATACCCACGACCGATTCTCACGCCGTCTGCGTGGGACTTGGAAATAAGAGCGGTTGGTGTACATTCGGCAGGCCCATATGCGTTGATGATTGTCGTCTGGTCGCCCACCAGTAGTGCGTCACTGGGGAGCATCGCCTCCCCTCCAAGGATGAGCGTGGACAAACGAGATAGTACCTCCTTGTCTAACGACCGAGCAAGTGAAGGAGTGCTATCCATGAAATTGATATCGTATTTAGCGAGGCAACGAATCAGTTCATTTTCCCGTTCATGGGCGGAAGGGATACAAAGACACCCGCCAGCAGTGAGCGTCATGAATAGATTAGACCACGCCACATCGAAGCCATAGCTAGCGAAGTCAAACACTCGGGACTTTTCATTGTACTGCAATGCGGTTTGCTGGTAGGTGATAGCACTGCGCATGTTGCTATGTGTAATCTGAACACCTTTGGGCTTTCCGGTGCTACCAGAGGTGAAGACCACATAAAGAAGACTTGCAGGATTTACGAAAGGCAGCTGAGCAAGAGGTTGATTGCTTCCATGAAAATTGTCCCCCACTACCAATAACCGTTTCGGTTGAAGCCTCGAAGCCAGCTTCTCGTTCTGAATAGAACAAAGCAGTAATGGAGAGTCTGTCTGAGCCACAATCTCTCGAAGGCGTTCCTCTGGATGCTTCATCTCGAGAGCATTCAAGGCACTGCCTGCTTTTAGGACAGCGAGGGTTGCCACAGGCATCCAGAGAGACTTTTCGAACAAAAGTGTGACTAAGGTACCAGTCACTGGAATCCCAGCCAAAATACCTGCCAATTGAGTGGAGAGTTCATCTAGTTGATGGTATGTAATCTCGCCATCCCAGGCACAAATCGCCATAGCTCCTGGAGATTCCCTAGCTCGCTTTTCAATGACAGAATGCACGGTCTCTTCAATCGGAGGAATAGATGTCGCGTTCCAATCGGAAACTTGACTCATAGACTTGGGCGGTGTCAACACTGACGAAATGGGGCGATCTGAACTCTGCGTTCCGTCATTGAAACCTGCCAATTCGCGCAGAACATGCTGCAACTCGTCCAAGATCTCTTCCACGTCTCCTCGCGGAATGGCGTTGCAATCAAAATCAATATGGACACTCAATTCACTCAATGACAGTTGGCATTCAATCTCGAGAGCATAGGTTCCTGAACCACGCTCTCCCAACAAATCGCTGGCACCCTGGACTTCACTCAGAAAGGGTCTCTTGCCGGTATCATCCGGTCCCTCATCCACTGGTTGAATGACCAAAAGTGATTGAAACTCGCAAGCAGCCCGAGTCTCGTCGTTGATGCGCCGAATATTCTGAAGACCCGTTTGCTCAAATGGTATCAAGTCGGCCCCTTGGGACTGTACACTCTCTAGTAGTTGACTGGTACTCCCTGTCCAATCAATCTGGACCCGAACGGGGACTGTGGCAATGGTGGGACCTGCCAGATGCTCAATCCCCGCAAGAGCTCCCTGCCGCCCCGACACTGTGATACCGAAGAGAGCCTCGTTGGAGTTGGTGCGGCTGGCTTGCACAGTTGCCCATGCCGTGCGTACAACAGTGGTAGGGGTAAAATTGTTCCGGCCCCAATTTAGGTTCGATACCTCGCGTGCTATTGTTTGCCTGTCTTGACATTGATCCAGAGAGAGACCGTTGTTTTTGACAGGAAAGCTAGCTGCCGCTAAACCTCGGAACATCTTCGCCCAAAAACGCGCCACGTCAACAGGGTCCAACCCTTGAATATACTGTATCAATCCCGGCATGGACGATAGCCGTGGACCAGCTTCTCGATAGTAATTGTGCTCAGCATCCTTCAGGATCAGTGGTGTAGACCATCCGTCATAGAGTGCATGGTGAATCTCCCACACAAAGTAGCGAGGCCCCGGCGCGCTGCTTCCAATGAGAACAAAGCGGGTAAGAGGGTCACCAAGGCCAAATGCGGACTCTCTAGCCAAGGAGTTTTGTTGGTACAGCTCAAGACTATCCTCAAAGACCCATTGAACCCCTTCGTTGATGATCACTTGCACGATGTCATGACCTGGTAAGGTCACCATTCGGGTGCGTAGGATAGGGTTGGCGGTTACTACCTGGTCCCACGCAGCGCGGAAGATTTCCAGATCGATACCGGTACCAATTTCGAAGAGATGTTTGGCCACGTAATTACCAGCATCCAATTGCGTGAGTGCTAGCAGCCCAGCTTGGAGAGGGGTGCATGGCAAAACATCTAATATCTGCTTCTGCTTGACTTGGCACAGCTGGGCTGCATGGTGGCGTATTTCCTGGCAATCGGTGGCAGGCCCCAAGAGTGAAAAGGGAGGAATGGCCTGATTTGAAATTGATACAGTTTGGTTCTGAAGTTTCTTGACTAACTGTATTAGGCGTGGGTTTTCGAAGATATCTCTCGGATCCAAGTAGAGGCCCTCCTCCTGGGCGATTTGGCACAATTGGAGGACGCTAGTAGGCGAGCCGCCGCACGAAAAGAAGTCATCGTGACTGCCGATTCCGACAGACTCGGCTGTGATGCCAATGGCTTTGGCCCACAGCCTTCGCATCTGCTTTTCGGGACCCGATAAATGAACGGGCTGAGGCTCTGCGGGTACTGGTTCATGCTCTTCCGTAAGCACAGGTGAAGAATTGGACTGCGTCGGGCCTCTTTCGTTCGAAGCCGCACGCAACAATTTCTTCAAGAAGGTCTTGAAAAAGGTCTTCATACTGAGTCGAATTGTAAGGATGACAAGGGTTCATTTGCGCCTCGAAAGAATGTAAATCTGTAGATATCCGCATGTTGGTGTTGCTCTGTGGTTATATACACATGTAATAGTAGCCTATATTCAAGATGTAATCATTAATGTGCATATTCTTGTCAAAGAGTGCGCGTGGCCATGCAAGATTTGCCTAGATGACGAAAACGCGATCAATCTACAGCAAGGGCAATGCATGGGCATATTTGCGGGGGCGGCGGGCCCCGATGCGCAAGGGCTATTTCACGAAATTAGAAAGATTGAATTGAACCTGAGGTGACATAAAATTAAATAAGTTACCCATGATGATGGACAGCGTAAGAATGGATGGAAGAGGAAGAAGGAAACTATTTCCAGGGCTACAAAAAGGGGCCAAGGCTTATGGTTCTAAGACTGGTCACATGACTATATGCTTGACCAATGACATTCCGAGCTATTTAGCCTATCCTGGTCCCTGGGTTGGCTTCCTGCGAACATGTTACACCATACGAGTGATAGAGGTCGCGTGGTTCTTAAACAGTTGCTTTTTTGCAGATGAGGCGAAGCCAGAGAATTGTCATTTAGGGCTCCAGGCTCCTGGGTCGCTGCAGTAGAGCGGGGTGATGAAGCTTGCACAAAGCGGCAGTGCGTGAACTTGTTGCCCCCTGCATGTTATGAGTCTTATGACGACTGGCTTCCTACCTGACTCTGTACTCATTACGCGAGGGGTAAGGACCAACGTTAGCCTCGGAAGTCAATCCAGGTGATTCAGGCAATTCAGCATCCATCGAGCCATTCCAGAACTTGTTAAAAGACGCAAGTCCAATTCTCCACCACGCTTGCACCTGAAGCCATCAGTTTTCACGCATGGTGCAACAACCCACTAAGACAGTTGAGGCATACGCAGGAAACGGACCATGATTGTGTCCCGTCAACAAGTCATCAAGTCGCAGAAATGCCTCGCAAGCGACGAGGCGACCTTCGGTCCCTTAGTTCATTCATCCTGCTTGGGAGGATATGACTTTACCCTACTCTTCGAGGAGACTGTGCTGACAATTATCCCTGCGGTGATCGCATGTTTGCTTTTGGGGATACGAATGCGCAACTTACAGGGTCAGTCCACCAAGTTAAACAGGTCGTGGCTTTACGTGGCGAAAATGACCACTATCTTCCTATACGCTGTTTTGCATTTCATTATCCTGGCTGTCATGGTCAGTGGACAAGGACCCATGACACCAGCGAGCATTGCAGGTATTGCAGTGGTTGCAGTGACATTTCTGTTCTTTCTATATGCAAGTCACCTCGAACACAGCCGATCGCTGCGTCCATCGACCATCCTCGGTCTTTACCTCGGTCTTTCCTTGGTCTTCGACGTCATCCGCGGACGTACCCTTTGGTTGAGCTCTTCTAGCCAAACTATAGCGTCCTTACATTCTGCCGGTGTGGGTTTGAAGACTGTCATTCTTGTACTCGAGGAAACCTGTAAGCGACCGTTCCTGAAAAGGCAATATCAAGATGCTGCACCGGAGGCTGTGTCAGGTATCTACAGCCGTAGTCTCTTTCTTTGGGTAAATCCCTTCCTATGGAAAGGCTATAGAGGCGTCCTCGCGGTGGACACGCTCAATGTCCTCGATGATGACCTGGTTTCGGCATCTGACCCCAAAGGCCTGATTGATAGTTGGAAAAACAAAGGTAAACAATTCCAGAAAGCCCAGGCCTACCCTGACAGACCACCCGGTAACTGACGAGAGTCTGTAGACAGATGTCGACCTCATGGTCTATTGATTTATTTTCTATTGCACTACAAGTGGAACATTCTAGCAGGAGTGATACCTCGCCTCGCTTACACAGGCTTTTCCTTCGCGCAGCCTTTTCTGGTTCAGCGCGTGTTGGACTTCTTATCAGAGGCCGAACGTCCGAATTCGCACACTGAGGCGTATTTTCTGATTGCTGCGTACGGCATTGTGTACATAGGTCTTGCAGTATGTGTACCCACTTTGCTTGACTCAAATTCGCGTTGACCATTTTTGGCAGATCTCCATGGCGGTCTATGAGCACAAAACCTATCGTGTGATAACGATGGTCCGGGGCAGTCTGAGCACAATGATATTCCAGAAGGCGCTTCGACTTCCGCACTCGAAAATGTCCGACACAGCGGGGGTGACACATTTGACAGGGGGTGTTGACTGGGTCAGTATGGGGCTCTTAGAACTACATGAGCTCTATAGCAGTGTCATCGAGGTCTGTTTAGCCATCTGGCTGTTGGTTCGATTGCTCCATGTAGCCGCGGTGGCATCTGCATCATTTCTTATTGGTACGGCTCCTCAACCTGATTCTTCAGAAACCCCGCTGATTAATTAGTTTGCGTGCTTGCGGGTGTGCCTTTAGCAATTGCAGCGGGAAATGCCCACCTACCATGGTTGGATGCTATTGAGAAGCGCATCTCTGTGACCTCCAAGGCACTCGCTGCAATGAGACCTATCCGCATGAGCGGCATTTCACGGCCTGCTGCGTCTGGGATATCAGATTTGAGGACTGAGGAGATCAGGAGCTCCAGACCAGCCCGACTTTTTGACGTTTTAGTGGTTGTGATGTGTGAGTCAAGTCGACCATTCTACCTACCACGTTTCCTGACATATTATTCCAGCCTATACATCCGCCACGTTTTCGCCTATTCTCGGCTTTGCCATATACAGCTTCCTTTCTCGAAAAGACGATACGTCCGCTTTGACCAACTCAATCGCTTTCTCGGCTCTTACCCTGTTCTCCCTCCTCGAGAAACCAATTCTTACGCTTGTCAGGGGTGGTGAACAGCTGATAGCGGTAGTGAAGGGGTTTCAGAGAATACAATCGTATCTCGATCGGGACGAGAAGCCGGTGCGCCAATTGAACGCACGAACTAATCCGGATTATGGGCACGGCGAGGGTACCTATGGTTCCATACCCACATCTTCACCCATTGAAGGCCATGTGGGCTCTGAACGGACATTTCCTGGGAAATTTGCCGTTCTTCGAAATGTTTCCGGGCATTTTCCCGATATGAAACTACCTTTGCTTCAGAATCTATCCTTGGAAATCGACGAAGGAAAGTTGACAATGGTGACAGGCCCCATCGGATGCGGTAAGTCGCTTCTTTTGCAGCTGCTTATGCATGAAATTCCGTACTCGGGTATGATGTGGACAGAAGCTTCTCGGGTAGCCTACTGCAGTCAGACGGCGTGGTTGTTTTCAGGAACCATTCGGGACAATATTCTGGGATCTTGCGAATGGGATGAGCGATGGTACAATGAGGTTCTGCGCGCATGTGCTCTGGACGAGGAGGTTCGAGATATGCCCGAAGGCGATTCTACTTTGGTAGGTGTTCGTGGATCTCGGATAAGTGGTGGACAGCAGATGCGAGTGGTGAGTCCTTTTCCTTTACTGTGACTATTTTGCTTCGTGGCTGATCTGCTTTCTAGTCATTGGCCAGAGCGTTGTACTCAAAGCAGAAGGTCCTGATTTTTGATAATGTCATGGCTGGCCTTGACCACAAGACCGTGCAGCATATCTTACATTCCCTCTTCTCCTCCAATGGCTTGTTGAAGAAAAACAAGCACACGGTCGTGCTCGCCACAACATCCGGTATGGTTTATGACGGGTCTGTTCCATGCTTGCTCTTTTCTAACCATGGGTTGATTATAGAGCTCCTTCTTCAGTACGCCGATTCAGTCATTGTACTCAGTCCTCAAGGCCAGCATGTGGTGCAAGGGACTTACAGTAGTATCACTGCCAAAGGCCTTGACGTTCAGCCCACCAAACAATCTGCGAGTGTCGAAGAGCAGGACGCGCTCGTGGACGATGAGTCTGACACATTCTCTTTGGATCATTCCACAGAGCTAGAACGCATTGCTCTTCAACGGCCTAGGAATCGGGATCGGGCAGTCTATCTGTTTTACTTTCAGAATGTTGGTTGGCTACTAGTGACTGTGTATTTTGCTTTTGCCATTGCATTCATGGTCGCGCTTATCTTCCCACGTTAGTATTCTCTGAGACAGACATTCATTGTTTCTATCGCTTCTTGCTCACGAATTTCCGCAGAGATTTGGCTTGAGTGGTGGACCGACAGCAACTCTCACCATCCAAATGCCCGACTGGGCTACTGGATAAGCGTATACGCCTGTCTAGGTATCATGACCTTGATATTACTTGCTGGCGTCGAATGGTACGATTGATCGTGACAAATACGTGAGACTTCTTTTGCTGATTGTTGGAAAAGGATCTGCAAGATGATGATTGCACCGAAGACAGCAGCGAAATTTCATGAAATCTTATTAGACACAGTGTTCATGTACGTCGAATGGTTCGTTGGTTGGCCTCGTTGCTTACATACCGAATAATCAGGGCGAAAACCAGTTTCTTGAGCTCCACCGATGTTGGGACAACCCTCAATAGGTTCGATCCGACATTTGTAACGCTGAGTCAACATTGGACAGCTAACCACCCCACTCTCTAGATTCAGCGAAGACCTTGGGATCATCGACGAGGAGCTATCATCCGCATTCGATATCACCGTTACTGCCCTGCTCGGTTGTATCGCCGAAGCCGTGCTCATCTTCATTGGGTCGTCCCGATATGTCTCATTGGTGGTCCCATTTTGCGTCATGACAGTATACCTCCTGGGGAAATTCTACCTCCGCACTTCTCGTGTCATCCGACTTCTCGAGATTGAACTCAAGGCCCCTTTACAATCCCAGCTTCTTGAAGTGCATACAGGGCTCTTGACTATTCGTGCGTTTGGCTGGACTGAGCATTACGAAGAACGAAACAAGCAAGCCCTGACCGCATCACAGCAGCCCTACTACCTGCTATTCTGTTTACAGCGATGGTTGAACCTAGTATTGGACTTACTCGTGGCTGCAGTGGCCGTTTTGGTTGTTTCCATCGCGACGACAATCGCAAGAAACTCCCATACTGGCTTTTTGGGTGTCGCATTGTTCAATATTGTCAATTTCAGTAGCAGTCTACAACAACTGATCACTACTTGGACTTCGTTGGAAACATCGCTTGGTGCTTTATCCCGAATCAAATCGTTTGTCGAGGACACACCGCGTGAGAATATCAACAAGGAGTCTGAGAATCCATCAGATGATTGTCCGAAGAAAGGTGGGATATCTTTCGTGGGTGTTTCTGGAAATCATGGGTATGTTGGACACCTTCAAAGCCCTGGATGTTCTTGTGCTCATATTTGATCCAGGCAAGACGAAGACAATGCTATTGAAGATATAACATTCGAAATCAAACCGGGCGAGAAAGTCGCGGTGTGTGGAAAGACTGGAAGGTAAGCGATATCATCATCCATCTTCAGCGCAGTCAGCGTCAGGGCCATCGATCCCCCTACTTTTTACTGCGGCATAGAATCTCGTCACAACCGCTAACTGCCAATTAGTGGAAAATCCTCATTAGTAATGGCACTTATGCAAATGCTGGAAATTCACAACGGAACTATTCTCATCGACGATGTCGACGCATCTCAAATCCCACAACCTCGCCTTCGAGCCGAACTCAACACCATTACCCAAGAACCAATATTTCTACATGGATCAGTACGCCTGAACTTAGATCCGCACACTCAAATAAAAGACGAAAACGTCTTGGTCGAAGCTCTTCAAACGGTTGGACCGTGGGATCTCATCAATGAGGAGGGTGGTCTGGATATCGAATTATCTGATGATAGCTTCTCACACGGACAAAGGCAGCTATTTTGCCTGGCGAGAGCCTTATGTCACCCCGGTCGAATTCTGATCATGGATGAACCTACCAGCAGGTACGTCAATTCGGGATTGTCATTCCGATTCTTGAACTAGGGCTAACTGGCGTGTCTCTACCTAGTATCGACGACGCCGAGACGGAAAAGCGGATTGAGGAAATCATCAAGGACCATTTCCAGCACCATACTGTTTTATGCATCATGCATAAGCTGCATAGCGTTATGTCGTTTGATAAAGTGGCTGTCATGGATAAGGGCCGACTTGTTGAATTCGGCTCCCCGCACGATCTGCGGGCAAGGGGAGGATTTTTTAAACAGCTTCTGGACAGTGGGAGCTCTCTGTTGCCAGAGTGATCTAGTCTCTGAATGTCTGATCCATATAGGCTGTCCGATGAAGGAAAGTGGGATGTTTATTCGTTCCGATAGAAAAGCTAGTCCATATAGCGGTAGGTAGGTTCAGCGACGTTGGGACCTCATTTCCAGATGAGTGCCGAGTGGCGACTACCTCATTCACCCGGGATCCCGGAGCCGATCGGCAACCCGAACGGGCGATGTTGCCGGCTACGATCTATGTGGGCGTGGGGCTACACCTAGTACCGGCCCCCGGGTAATATGAAGCGGGGTGGAAAGTTGAAAGTGGTAAATCATTTTTATTTCGTTTATTTTGCATCATAATCGTAATGCCGAGGATGTCATCCCCTGACACAACATCGTCTCCGTCTCCCAGTGCCCAGTCTTCTCGTCTGGATGCACTTAGAAAATGGGGATACCAAGGCCGTACTAATAAACAGTCAGTCATCGCGAATAGCCAATATACCACAGAAAGAAAACTCACGGCAATGGGGTCGTTGAAGCGGAGACCCTTGTCCAAAGCACTGATGGCCTCGATCTCACTCTTCTCAAGGTCGAAGTCGGTGACGGCCAAGTTCTGAGCAAGACGAGTGGGGTTGTTGGACTTAGGGATAACAGCAATGTTACGCTGAGTGGACCAGCGCAGCAGAACCTGAGCGGGGGTGCGGCCGTGCTTCTCGGCAATGGAAGTGATAGTAGCGTGCTCGAACAGGAGGGGAGTATCCTTGGCATGCTTCAAGTCCAGCTCGAGGAAGCTCAAGGGGCCGAAAGAGGAGTAGGCAGTGACGGCGAGACCCTGCTCCTGGGCGTAGTTAACCAGACGCTCCTGGGTGAGGTAGGGGTGGTGCTCGATCTGCAGGGTGGCGGGGCGGATACGGGCGTAACGGAGCAGGTCCATCAGCAGCTGGGCGCTGAAGTTGCTGACACCGATGGAGCGGGCGAGCTTCTTGTCAACGAGGCTCTCCATGGCACCCCAGGTCTCCTGGATGGGGACGTTGATGGTCTCGATCTTGCCGTCGGCGGTGGTCCAGCTGGGAGGGTAGCGGACGGAGGGGTCGAGGTACTTCAGGGCGATGGGGAAGTGGACAATGTACAGGTCGAAGTAGTCGACGCCCCAGTCAGCGAGCTGCTTGCGGCAGATGGGCTCGACCTTGTCGGCCTCGTGGAAGCTGTTCCAGAGCTTGGAGACAATGAAGAGCTCCTCGCGCTTGACGATGCCCTCCTTGATGGCGCGGGCGACACCCTGGCCGCACTCGACCTCGTTGCCGTAGTCTGGTGGGATGTTAGTGAGGTCTTAACTAGGGCTTTTACGGTTGGTAGGTACATACCGCAGGCACCATCGAAGAGACGGTAGCCAGCCTTGATGGCGTTGTAGACGGTGTCGGCACAAGTGTCGTTGTTGACCTTCCAGAGGCCGAAGCCCACAAGGGGCATCTCGTAGCCGTTGTTAAGTGTGACGTTAGGAGACGGCATTGTGAATAGTTAATGTGATCTAATCGTTGGCGTTAGCAGGAACAGACAAGATGTTGAACACAGAAAGTGGCGGAACTAACATGGAGGGGTATCTGAGGAAAGGAAATAACTAGGACCCCGCGGTCTTATTTAAAACATTCAAGACATTGTCCAAGATTGGGACTACTTTGGAAATTGCCTAGTGTCCAGGCTAAAGTAGTTGAATATGCCCCGATTGGGGAGTATTCCGCCCCCATTTGGCCACTCGGAATCCACAAATTCGCCCCACTCTCGGGGCTATTTTGCGGCTAAAATGGTTGAAGAGACGAATTTAGCCGAAAGTGCGAAGAAATCCACTGAAACAGACGTTGAGATTCCACTTAAGATCATCATAGGAAGACGTAGGAGGAGTAAAAGATTGGAAATGAAACTGTGTCCACAAGATTCTTTCAATTCTACCCCAACACGTGATACATCGTCATCGTCGATGTATGAAATCCAACTCCCCTTTCCCCAACACCAGAGAAATGAGATAAAAGTGAACCAAAATGAGATAAAAATGAAAAGTGAAAGAGAGAAGAAAAGAGAAATTGACAAATATAAGGAAAAATACAAAAGACCACTGCCAGAATGATTATAATTACTTAAGTATTGGGTGTAAAGAGTATTCGTTATACATCCACTGATGCGTTGTCGTAGCCTCCGCTCGCATCAGGGCCCGCCCCATGCATGTTGGGACCACTGGACATTCGCCCGACGATCTTATCCATAAGGTCCTCCGACGGCAAAAGACTGTCAAAGTGGTGTGGTTGCTGTGTCTCGCGCGAGACAGACCCATGGTGCTCCGTCTGATAAGGGAGATGGTAATTGCCGGCTCCAACGTCGCCGGGCATGGAGGTGGAGTGTGCACCCCAGCCATGGCTGTTGCTAAGATCGTCAAGAGGCTGAGCGTTTGAACCGAAGAATCCGTTAAGCACGCTGTTGCTGTCATGCATGTGCACACCGTGCTGCTGAGAAGGCACGTAGTGGGATGCTTCGTGGCTCATTGGGTAACCCATGCTTGGGTGCGAAAGCGGAAGGTCATGCACGTTCATCATGACGGGTGCTCCGTTGGACCCGTGGAAGCTGGTCGAGGGGATGTTCTCGGGGGCCAGACTGGTGGAGAAGGAGTCCATCACGGAGGTGGAGACGGTTTTGTCATTGAGGCCGTCTTCGGGTTTGGTGATGGATGTGAGGAAGTCGAGGGGTCCGGAAGAATTAAAAAGATTGGCCACGTTGTCATGGGAAGAATGGTACATTGGCCATTGTGACTGAGACTGGGGCTGGTGGTGGACGAGGTCCTGAGGTTGAGCAGCCTGGTAGACACCCTGGTGAGAGGGCTTGTTGAGAAGGATGGAATTGAGGGAGAGCGGAGGGAGGTCGACACCGGAGGCGGGCCGGGGGCTATTGGTCGTAGTGCGATCCGGCGCCGGGATTAAGCGTCGCCATGTGGTCGTGCCGACTTCGCCGGGACGGGTCTGACGGAACTTCCAGGCGAGAACGGCCATGCGCTTGCTCTCATCGCCGTGGTGGTTTTGGTATTGGGTGGAGAGCCGGCGAGAGCTGGGAGGAGTGGCACGGAGCTCCTGTACTGCAGACAAGGAGCGGAAGAACTGTCGAGTATGATCATCAGCGTCTTGAACGGCCTGAGACTGTCCAGAGTCCTCGGCGATGCGTTTCTCTTGGGTCACCTGAGTGAACAACTTGGCCCACCAGGAGGATTCGAAGAGAGGCTTAACCTTGGTGGACTGAGTCTTGGGTAGTTCGTGGTAGGTCTCCAGTAGCTCCTGGCCATCCTTGTAGATGTTTGTGCTGCAGGTCCAATTTTCCATCTGGCTGATGCCCAATACATCGCCGGCAGTAGGGTGCCCGTAGTCAAGGTCAAGCTGAATACCCAGCCGTGACCCTGCAGGCGGGAAATCAGTCATCAACTCAAGGTTGACTTCCAGAAGAATGATATCGCAATCCAGAGGGTTGTGAATGTCGTCCACCATGGTGGCCAACTGAGGGAAGGATGTCCGCCATCCACTCACGTGCTCTAAAGGCATGGGTGGTGCAACTGGGTGGTGGAAATCACCTTGGAGCCGAGTGTATGCATGCAGCGCCTTGTCAATGCG
Source organism: Penicillium sp. DV-2018c (assembly GCA_028827535.1). Lineage (NCBI taxonomy): Eukaryota > Fungi > Ascomycota > Eurotiomycetes > Eurotiales > Aspergillaceae > Penicillium > Penicillium sp. DV-2018c. Next base: position 4,250,010 of record JAQJAA010000006.1, read on the forward strand.
ATTGGCCTGCTGAGGGGCGCTCACCCACATATCGAAGCTGAAGCCATGAATGTTACTAGTGGCAGCCTCCTGCATGTTGGAGCCAAGAGTATAGTGCGGGGGTGGAAGATCCCCGGCATAAGGCTGCATGGATCTCATGTGGTCATGATACATGGGGTGTGCATGGCTGTTGTAGTGGCTGGAGGCTGAAGGGTGCTCCATTGCAGTCCTCCACTTGGGAGCTGGTGCTGATCCATGCACGCTGGACGATCGTTCTGGTGAAGTCTCTCGGACAAGGCGCTCCCCTGATGTAACGTGTTAGTGACATTGCAGAAGTGTGGACATGCTTCATGATTGGAAACTTACAATCAGGATCTCCCTTGAGGAAAGAATCAAGAACCTGTAAATGGCTAGACACCTGCTTGCGGGTTCTTCGCTTGCCTGTCAATTTGAAGATGTACTCCGCAATCAGCTCGTTACGTCCATATGATTTGCCTCGTTCGGACCACTTTCTCCGGCCCATAGGAGGGTTTGCTTCGAGGGCTATAATCCAATGTCAGATCCTTAATTCATATATCATTCCAGCGAAGTGGACTCACCTTGCTGGAAAGCATCTTCCAACTCATCAGACCACACAGGCTCTCCATCCTTTCCAGTATCACGTCGAGGTCGAGCCCGATACTCCAAGTACTTTTGAGATTTGAGATAGCTGCTTCGTGCACGTCGAGATTGAGAGCTGGGCCCAACCGAATGAAGCCGACGAAGCTTGCGTGCATGAAGCCGAGCAGCTACATGCTGCTGATGCAAGCCAGGTCCTGCCAAAGGCTGAGGATGATGAGGATGGGGATACTTGAAGCCAAGCTGCTGAAGCTGCTCCTCACGAGCAGCGATATCACCATGTGCCAAATGGTCTGAATAGGACTGGACGTTGCCAGAGGTATTTTGCAAAGCTCGGTCAGAATGAGCTCCCACCGGATCCAGTGATGGCTGGTTCTGAGTGACGAGGCACTCCGGTTGCCAGTCAGTAGCCATGGGAGGGTACCAAGGACGGGCTTCTCGAAAAGAATGACAGATTCCAATGAGGAGGGGGACTGAGAGGCACCGTCAAATGCTTACTGCCTGGCAAAGAACGCAGCTCAGTCACAAACAGCGAACCAAAGAACGCAAGATGTCAAGAGAATGTAAGAACCTGGGAAAGAGAATGTGAGAGCGAGCAAGAAGGTGTTTATAGGGAACCATAGCACCATACCTCCCCTTTGGAGAGGGGACATTGTTCCGCTAGGTCTTTTGCCTGGCCTACGGTCCCTCGAACGCCTTGTCCATACTCCTACGCAGGTCCCGTCCTGGCCTGCGCGCATCCAGGCGCCGTGTGGAGAGCGAAGAGCCAAGGGCACGGAAAGCCGTCCCTGCCGTAGCAAATCAGGAGTCAAGACAGGGCTCGATATGAAGGAAGTTGTGTCTGGATGCAAGGGATGCTCAGTTGCACGGCCCAGTGATGAGCGCGTCGGAGATTTTGTGCAGCACGAAGTCGCCTTGAACACCTATCGCTCGGGCCAGCATCAACAGAAAACAACAATAATCAATGGCAAACATGGCGTCGTCGGAATGCTGATGGTCCAACGAGCTCGTCTTGTCGCGCGGGACGAGGAATGCTCGACCACCGCCAGTCATCAGCACCGGAATGTAGGCCTGGATGATCTTCGTTAACAGTAGTCCTGCGTACCTGAGAAGGATAAGGTAAGTGCTTTTAGATTGACCCTGCGATTCAAGGTGAAGTATACTTGAAGTTGTGGGGGAGCAGTAGCTGCAGGGCCAAAAAAGTCAAAAGGTAGGGTTACGAGTTACGCCTGGTTCAGTAGGCACGCACGAGATGCACGAGGACGGGACTGCAGGGTAATTGACAGTTGCAGGAACGTGTTCAGTAACGGGGTATCTTTTTTCCATTTGCTTTTGTAGCTATGGTAGTATGCAAGTAATCGTCTATGGTACATGATTCCACATCCGCCTGCAAGGGATGTCAACGAGCCAATCAATGGCCGTATCCTTCTCCAAGGGCGAAGGGACGAGGGCCTCATGCCTCTTCCTCCTGGCCTCCTACAGTGAATTTCTTGCGCCCGGCGCCAGAAGTAAGCTGTTGGAGCTTGACCCTGTCCACTTGCTCTCCTACCTTTTTTTCTAAGCGTGCAAGCTCCTCCTCGGGATCGACAGCCTCCTCGTTCACGAACTCCAAAACCAATCTTCTGCCCAGAAGATGCGTGTTTTTCAAAGCATCCATAGCATTTTCCGCTTCACGAGCACTTACAAAGTCGGCGAAACCGAAACCGCGAGCAGTGCGATCGAACTTCTGAGGAACACGCACAGACCGAAGTTGTCCATAAGCGCCGAATAAAGATCGAATATCCTTCTTCGTAGCTTGGAACGGCAAGTTCTTGATGATGATTTTGGTTCTCCGCGCTGCGACCTTCTTCGCGGTATCTTCGCGCCTGCGTTCTTCGGCAGCATCCTTCCCCTTGTGAGATGCACGGATGATAAGCTCGTGTTGGTCTAACTTGTAGCCGTTCATAGCTGCAAGAGCAGCTTGGGCCTGGGCCTTGGTCTTGAAGTCCGCAAAGCCGAATCCCATGCTGAGGGTCTGGCCCGGTCGCTTGGGATCAGGTTTGGTCTTGATGCGACCGGTGATGAAGCCGTCCAGCACTCTGAACACCTCCACAAACTTTTCATTTGTGGTGGCGAAGTTCAGGTTCTTCACAAAGAGCGTTGTGGTCGCTACGCTGTCATCAGGCTCGTCTGCAGCAAATGTGTCGGCAGTCGAGAATCCTTGATCCTTGCCCCGAGTCTCCCCGGGAGCTATTGCAGGTAGGGCTGCTGCACCTTCGAACAAGTTCTTCGGTGCTTTCTCCAGGAACAAGATGGAATCACCCATCTTGCGGTAAGCCATCCCCTTGAAAGCCTTTTGGGCTTCATCCGCTCGCGCGAATTCCACGATGGCAATGGTGCCACTTGGCGGCATCAGCAGCCGGATGACCTTGCCATATTGCTCGAACAGAGTCCTGAGGTCTTCTGACTTGACTCCGTATGAGAAGTTCTTAACCAGAATAGCAGTATTCCCACGTTCACGCTGCTTGAAGGCATCAATATTTACCCCATTAGAGGCAAAATAGGCTTTGGTTTCTTGGATGACATGCGTTTCAGCATGTGCTTGCTTGACAGCCGCATCTGAAGAGGTGGGATCAAGCAACTCAGATTTGGAGACCCCGAGCCTTCCAGCAACTGATGACATCACAGCATCGGCCTGTTTCAGGATCAATCTCAGTCTCAGTAATTTCGATAGAATACAGATCAACTCACGTTCATGTACAAGGAGTTCCAGCTGAAGGAAGAAGAAGAGGCATTTTGTTTCCGCTTGATCTCCCTTTGCTTTTTCAGAGGAAGCTTGGATAATTCATACTCGTCAATCTTGTAGGTTTTCTTTGCAGAAGCTGGCAAGATGTGGAGCAGTCTACCCTGGAAATGCTTTCCATCGAGGGTCCGGTAAGCATCAATGGCCGCATCAGCATCGGCATACTGCACATAAGCAAAGCCTTTGCTAGTCGTAGAACGGGTGTCGAAAGCGACATGAATCTATATCCAATTAGTACTCAACGTCATTGAATATATGGTGTAATTGTGCATGAGTGTGGTTTGAGTGGGCTCTTCAGAAAGTCAAGAAGCATCTACTAAAATCTCTTGTCCAGTTCACATCATCTGCAATTTGCATCGGATGTCCCTATCGGGAAAATCATCATACGAGCACTCGTGGAAAGTAGGCCGAAACCAGCAATCCAATTGGGGAGGGGGTAGAAAGAAGAAAAAATAGAAGGACGAAGTACTAACCTCTTCAATCTTTCCAAAACGGTCAAATATGGGCTGAAGGTCCGATTCCGTTGTGTCGTATGCAAGGTTTCTGAGGAACAGACGAGCGGAAGCCCGAATAAGGTCTATATTAGGGTCTTCCACTGTTTCCTCTGTGATTTTGTCAACATCGGTCGTGTTGGGTGCAATGTTCTCGATGGCCGCAGTACGAGATTCCTCTTCGTGCTCCGGGAGCTCAGCAACAGGGGAGGAAGACCGCTCGCGGATCTTAGCCGGCGCTACAGCTGCTGTAACGGACTTGTGTTGATCAAACTCATCCTGCTCGTCATCATCAAGAAGGCCCAAGAGACGACTCGTCTTAGAACGGAGCCAGTCGGCATCGGACATGGGCGCAGCCTCCACTTCAGGGACGGCAGAGTTGTCCCCTGCCGGTGTCTCTTGGGACTCCTTGACCTCACTCGCGTCAATGACCATGGGTTCAGGTTGTTCAGGTTCTGCTACCGTGGGGGGTTTTCTGTTTTTGCCTTCTTGGGGTGTGAAGACAAATCCTCATGCTGTGTTTCTTCCTGCGCAGGTTGGTTAATAACGGGAACACTGTCCGCAGACGGTTTGATTGTATCGTCATCATTGGCCCATGTCCGAGTCTTCGATGACTGACCCATCAGAGAGAGGTACTCTTGCAGCTTGGGGTCCTGTGACTTGTGCTCGCCAACCCTCTTGCGCTTGAGGTTACTGTCCGACGATGCATCATTATCATCCGTCATGTTACGCTTGCGTGTAGGGTGGGCATCCTCGGCGGCATTCGATTCAACCTGCAATGATACGGGTCAGTCTCAAGACCACCTTCTTTGGTCAGCGTGCACGGGCGAAAGGAGGGTGGCTGAAGCAATAGAGCTAGAAATTGACATACCGGACGAGCGATGTCTACAACAATCTTTGACATCTTCATGTATGTCTTGTTGAAATGTTTGACAGCTTGCTGGGCTGCTTCATGACTTTTAAAGCCGACAAACCCCATCCTACGTTTAGGCAGGACATGAGCGTCTGTGACTTGGAAGTGGGTTCCAAAATGCTTTTTGAGCTGCTCGTTGGAGCATGTTGGTGGAAGACCACCCACAAACACTCTGGTACTCTCCATTTTGGTGGTTTGTGTGAAAAGTGGGAAGACTCACTTTTTCTGTGAGGAAAACTTTTTTCTCTTCTTTCATAGTGCCGAGGGCGGTCAACAAGGCGGCCAGTGGTTTATATCGGCAATTCTCCGCGATAAGGCGGGACGGGCTTCGGCCAACACGACTTTCCTCAACCTGCCATCCCAACATCTCCTAACTTCTGTCGCATTGCAAAGCTACGTTTGATATCTATCCTGGAATCATAATTACCAACAATGGCTCTCCCCCCTACTGAGAAGAAAGAGCCTATGGAGGGTAAGTTCTTTCCCAAGTCTAGTGACTAAATACTAATGCTCCGTGCAGCGCAGATCAAGTCGGTGGACATGGTAAGGCACAGAAAGGATGACCTGGATAGTAAACAGTCTCTGACACATTTATAAGACCGAGGATATGCAGCAGGAGGCTATTGCTCTTGGTATGGACACTGAGGAAGCCCCTGATTGAACAAGGCTGACTTTACCCCCCAGCCATCGAAGCCACGGAAAAGTTCAGAGTTGAGAAGGTATGCACACTTGTGATTTGCTGCGTATGAATTTGATGCTTACTGAGTATGTAGGATATTGCACAGTACATCAAGAAAGAGGTACTGCGTACTCCGCCCCAGCCCCGATCGCACCGCTAACCCCATACTCAGTTCGACTCGCGCAAGGGCGCTACCTGGCACTGTGTTGTTGGTCGCAATTTTGGAAGCTTTGTGACTCACGGTACGTCGACCTTGGAACACCATTCAATTACCCGACGCTAAAACCCGTCCCACAGAGACCAAACACTTCATCTACTTCTACCTCGGTCACTGCGCAATCCTGCTCTTCAAGACCCAGTGATTTGTACAGTGCAATACTGGCCGTGATGCGATACCCTGATGAGGGTTAAATATGTGATATCCAGAAATTGCGTTTTCAAGCGACGCTTTGTCTTCAAATAGTACCTGTTCAATGGGTTATCATCTTTCAATGTTTGTTGCTATGGTAAAGTCTCTTTAGCAACTAAATATCAACTTCGACAAGGCAAGCCGGGACGGCGATATCCGGGCTGGCTTGAACCGCGTCCCCTGCTGGATTCCGGGGAAAATGTGCGGCAGAGGACTTGACCCTTTTCATAATCAGTGTCCTGTCATACAATTCGTAAAGGTCAATCCATGGCGCAACACGAGGGCTCTTGACTCCTAGGTTGTCAGGAAAAGGACTTCAATACACGCGCACGCCTGCTCCAAATGCCCGACAATAGTAAATCTGTGGGGCGGATGTGCAGGACCTACCTAGTCGGCGGCCCAAATAAATCCACCTAGGCCCGGGGGTAAGTATTCAGGCCCGTCGAATATATATCTTGATCCATTGATGTGTTAAGATAAGAGTCGTGGGGCTGGAGCCTGGAGAGTCGATATCTAGGTTGAAATTAGCCCGTGTGGTTATATGTCCATTGGGTCGCTATACAATAACTACACGGGCAGTACGCGTCAGGCAAGTGCTTGTCCATCGTTCTCGTACTTCGTATCTCGTACAGGATGTAAGGTTGACCAATCACACTCCATGAAAGGCAATATCACGTGCTACCTGCCAAGCTCGCCAAGCCACAGCGCCACAGTCTCCCAATGCCGCTGCCTTCACCTTCGACCGACCTTCAAGTTCTCATATAGCTTTCAGCACTCGGAGGAACCTTCCTGTTACTTGTGTACCAGATCCTTGACATCGCATATTTATCATGGCTTTCTGTATCACGTTCGGAACGCATGGTAAGTGATTCTGTTTTGACCAGGAACCAAAGTGGACCCCGTCCCTGGAGTTATGGAGCTCGGGTATCCGTTTCTGTCCTGTTGACGTCGTGGATGAGCCATGAGCCCTTTATATCGATAGGTGCATATATACTGAAGGAGATACTGACCTTGAATACAGAGTTCTCCTCTCAGCTCGATGGCTACGAGCATGTCCGCGCATACTGTTACAATTGTGAGTTCTGATGTCACGCGTCTATGGACTGACGTTTTACTGACACACCGTTTAGGTCAACATTGGAACGGACACTGTATTACCCGATGGTATGTTCACTCTGCCGGTGTATCAGTCCGATTCATGTAGTTCATATTTGACTAATATTTCACAGGCCATTCTTCACTGTCTGCTTCATTGTAAGATCATGCATGCTTGGACGCTCGAGAAACAGCTGAAGATATCTAACTCGAGCTCGCTACAGCCTTTGATTCCGCTGTCTACGCACAAGTACAAGGTGGGTTGTTCCCCACTATTCGTTTACTTGATCCATTTATTGATGGATCTATAGGAGGTTCAATGCTACACCTGTCGATACACTCAGGACCTACGGTATGTCTACTTGAAAATTGAACTGACTCCAACTACTCGCGCAAGATATACTGATGGCTACACCAGCGACCGGCCAGATATCACGCCTGAGACGCGGCCTCCGGCAGGCGCGCAATTCGGCATCCAGCCACCGCCTCAGGCCCATGGTGGCTTCCAGCAGCAGTATCAGCCGCCTCCTCAAGCCCAGGGTGGTCTTGGGTACAAGTGAGACTAAGAAATGGGATCCCTCTGCATGAGCTTGCAGCCTTGCTTCGAGGATGGAGCAGAGAGAGGTTGACTGGGAGATGCATGTTCCCGCTTGATATGGCGGTTACCTTTTGGCGTTGGGTTACTAAGTGAATTTGTTTCGTACCAAATCATGGATGAGTCATTAATTGATCTTCGCATGCTCTATTTCTCAAGCGGTGGTACATACGTCTTGCTAAAAGATCTCTCTAGCATAATGCCATCCAAGTATAATCAATTACACAAACATCAAAAATCCAAAATTATTAGCAAATAGGGTATAAAAATCCACGGAAAAACCATAAATCACACATGAGAGAACAGGAGAAGCACATCACCACCTAAATCGCCTTCTCCAGGACCTCATTCTCCTTCTCCCCAATCTTCGTCGGCGTCACGACACCCGAAGGCGTAGCCGTCTCCTCACCCCCAGCCTTCGTCCCACGATAAACCCTAGGTTTCCTCCCAACAAGATCTAGCGACATCATCCGCGCAACACGGAAGATACTACTCCGTCCCTCCCACAATGGGAACACCACGATACCAAACGAGGTGAAGAACAACCAAGTGATCCCGACAACCACCCAGCCCGTGAAGAACTTCTTGCTAAACACGTACGAAGACCCGTACATTGGGATCGGCCAGAGAATCAAGAACGCCAGAGCCATAAAGATTGTCAGCGTGCGCGCGTATAATGCTGAGCGGTCCAGCTTGCGACTTTCTTCTTCGATTTCAGCTTCTGTTGGGCCTGCTTCGCCGGGGACGAGCTCCAGATCTATGTGTGCAGCGGCGGCGACATCAGTGTCGTCGACTTTGCGGATTGCGCGCATTGACTCGTAGTCGTAATTTTGCGGGCCGAAAGCGTAGGTCAAGAGGGGGACGAAAACCACGGGACTTAGTAGGGCGGCAACGTTGCCGGCTAACATAGGGTAGCTGGGTAGACATAGGTTAGTTTCTTTTGGCTGGGTATAGATGGGGATGTTTGCAGGAGGGATATGCTTACTTGGCACCGGTACTATCGACCGTGAGGACGCCAGATTCTTTCTTGGCGGTGACTAGCCAGGCAATGAGGGAGACTGCCAGGCCGAGGGGCGGTGACAGGGCTGCTGCGATATGATTCTGGCCCTTCCAGAGGAGCGTCATGGCGCCTGGGAAGACGGCGGAGGAGATAATTACACCCATTAGCAGGTATAGACATCCCATGCCGATGCCGGCGTAGTAAAGGCCCGTCGCGAAGGCCGCCATGATAATTGAGTAGACAATGCAGGACATGTGCGAGATCCAGACGAGTCTCTTGCCCTTGGCATTTGGATCGATGTAAGCCGAGTAGATATCATAGGTGAAGATCGAGGAAACGGCAATCAACTGTGCTGAGAATGCTGATGTCACGGCCATGAAGATCATCAGTGTGGTTGCCACTGCGCCACTGTATCCGAGCAGCTTGACGGCAGCGAAGGGGAGAACCAGGCCGGCAGTGACGTCGTTGGAGCTCATACGCTGTGGGCCCTCCAGCGCCAGCGCGGAGAGACCCATTGTGCTAGCACATAGCCAAGGGATTGCGAACCAGCAGATGCCGCCAATTACGTATCCTGGGAAGGCGTGTACCGGGCTTGCGGCGATGGCTTTGTTGTAGTAGCCGTTGTCTAGGAAGACGGTACCGAAGTTTCCAACTAAATTGATGATCCAGAATATGCCGCCTTCCTTGGAGCGCATGGTCAGATAGCTGCCTTCTGCGTTTCCCTCGACGGGATGGCGCTGGGAGGCGGCGACCAATGCATCATACACCTTGGACGGAGAGCCCAGCTCGGCATTAGTGGCATAGGCAGAGAAGGCGAAGAGGAAGATGACAACCAGAATCACCACGGTGTGCATGTAGTCCGTGATGAATGTAGCCTTGATACCACCGAAAAGGGTATATAGTACCACGCCAATTGGGAGTAAGAAACAGGCCGCTGCAGTGGGTACGCCGGTCAACGATGTCATGACGGCCGATCCACCGGTGAGGAGCATCGCGGTGACAAGAACATTGGTCATCAGACAGAAAACAATAAACACAATGTGAACTGCAGTTCCATAACGGGCACGGATGACTTCCAAGAAAGTATGTGCGTTGGGTGCGCGGCGTTTCAGCTCAATGGCCAGGGTTGCGAACAATAGAATCTGCACAGTGGCACCTTCACGCGGTACGAGATGTCAGTTACTAACTTCAAATCCTTGGAGAATGAGAGAAACTACCCGACGCATAGTAAAAAGGACCAGAAACGCCGTATTTGTACGCGACCGCAGATGACTGGAGAAGAGTCGCGGCCCAAGTCCAACTACTAACGACTGCAGCAGCAACCAGACCTGACTTGACAGACCGGCCTGCAGTGGAGAACATCTCGGATGTTTGGACTTCATTTTGGTAGCTGCGTGGGAGTATTCTGTCAGCGTTTCAAGACCAATATTGATCGAGTGACGTGTAAGGACGTACCGTTTCAAAGACCAAGTGATGAAGATCATCGACAAGGCAAAAGCAAAGCCTAGACCCAAAATAATTCCATAGCCAAAGCCCTGGCTCAAAGGTGCCGTGAAGGCCGGCGCGTCCGACGACATGGTATAATTGCCAGATGCGAAGGAGGCTGGTATTGAATACCAAGCAAAAGGTATTATGTAGAGGGTGAGGTGATGGCAATATGCCTTCAACTGAGCTTCCAATGAGCGCTCAATGTGCCAATTGATACAAAGAGTCTATGTGATATTCAGGTATTGACCAGAATCGTAAGATTATGGAGTTCCCCAGCCTGGAAGAGAGCAGCTTCAAATAGGACCGATGCACACCATCCGTCTCTCGCGCAAGCCCAGCTCCGAGCTCGCACAACCAAGATATACGACGTAGCATGTGCCATCCATGATCTGTGCTTAGATAGGGGTCCTGCAGTCTGATTGTCAGATAAGGGCTGATTGTTCTCGTAATGCCATGGCCCATGGCACGAGAGTGACAGGGGTTTGGAAACTGCACTCCGTAGGGAACCACATCCCGTTGCGGAGATGGTGCCGTAGGCTCACTGGAATGTGAAGAGAAAGACCCAGACCGAGTGAGACTTGTATTGTCGACCATTGGTTGGTGGTGGTTGTTGTTATCAGTTCACTGTTTATAGGGCTCGAATGCATGCTTGTGATTGGTCGTGATTGGTTGAGAGGATTTGGGAGATAAGACTTTCTCGAGTTGTTTCCAAGGAAGGTTAGCCCTTGCTATTTCCTTGGATGAATTTCATTGGCCAATTGGATCAATGAATTCCATGGGTGGAGCTATCGGGGTGTCCCGGTTCCAGAGAGGTTGATCGAGATACACTTCAACAGTTCCAACTCTTTTACTCAATCTTATTATTTTCTCCGCGGATCCACTATCTCCACGTTTCTGTTCTATACTATCCTTGAGCAATGAGGAATACCTACTTCGTTGATTCAAGATTGACAGAAGATCCAAACGATGACCCAATCAAAGCAAACTTTAGGGTGTACTCCGTAGTGCGCGAGCAGCGAGCCCTGTTGATACCAGGGCATTCATGAATGGTGTGTAGCTCGCCGCCGGCTTGTTCCCAAGTTTATACGGACGCCACAAAGCTACTTGTAGTGCTCAGGGCTTGTTTGGAGGGCTTGGAGCGTTGGGTTTATCGCGTAGCAACTTGCCGAGAAACCCCAATTTTCTCTTGTATGATCTGGTACCATTGAACACCTGGATCCAAGCAATACAGTCTTATATTAATCCTTTCAAAAGTACGAATGGCCTCCACCAGTACATTCTCTACAATTTAGCAACATGTTACATGGGCGGGATGTGATTTCTTCGAGTGGGCTTGTCGTGTACTACTCTGTCCGCATAACCGAAGGCAGTCCCTGGAACTGTGCCTTTCTTGTCCAGCCGTGGGAGACCATACAGAGGATCAATGTTTCAAGCCGGAGGCGGATTACCGCTGGTAATACCTACGGACCCAGTGCCAGAAACAGTTTCAGTCAAGTCTTTGTATTATACAGACCAATGTCTAGATAGAATGACTACCAACAGGCCCGGTGCAAGCCGTCACTACCACAGCACATCATAGCGCATGATATCGCCAGTAGATGAACAATTATGCAGTGAAGGCAGGCAAGTCAAGGAGACTGAGTAGACCAGTTCTATCTGGACTGACCTATACAGCAGATAGGTCGTTAGGTGACTCTCTTTTGCAACGCAGATAGAAACACCATACACATAAAAATGAACAGAAATGGAAATAGAATCACGCCACGTCGGAGTTCTTGATTTGATTCCAGCGCCACACACGAGTAATGGCCCAAAGGTCACGGGGTATAGGAGAAGAAGGAGGTAGGCGAAGCGGCGGTAGAGGGAGGTATTCAAGGTCCGGATTCACACAGTCAACGCCCGGCATAACGATTATATATGCCAAGGTTCACTGCATGTTTGAAGAAGTCGATCAGGTACTTTAAGCGGAGAACTTGCGGGTGATCTTGGCGATGACTACATAGAAAGCGATTAGCAACCATTTCGACAACAGTTTCCCAGAGATACATCTGGACCCAGAGAGCAACGCATTCTTACCGTGAAGACCAACAACCGAGAAAATGAAGCCCAAGCTCAGGACTAGCACGACAACGGGGTCAACACGCAGACCGGGGCTCTCGTCAGTGTAGAGCTTGAGCATGGTGCCGGAGGAGCCACCGGCGCCAGCGGAGCGAGTGGAGCTGGGACGAGCATTGCGCAGAGTCTCCTTGTGATCAGCCGCGGCACGGCGGCGCATGGCAGCGCGAGGACCGCCGGGAGTAGAGGGCGAGGAGGGACGACCGATGGCGGAGCCAGAAGCTGTGGCGGCGCCGGACTTTGAGTCAGGGCCGGACTCAGCGCCTGAGGTGAGGGGAGAAGCTGGGCGGGCGGAGGCCTGGTCGATGCATTGTCAGTTATGGGAATGGCGAAGTTGGGTTCAGAACTCGCGATAGGTTGGTGTATTGGTGGATGGGGGGAAAGTTGACTTGATCGTCGAATTGGGTCGGATTGTGAGTCTGCGGTAGGGGGATGGACATACCATTGTGAGTGATTAGGGCAATATGGTACGACGAAGACGGGGTATTAAAAAAAACGATGGAATTGGAGTTCAAAATGAAAAAAGGAATGGGAAGGAGCTTGAGAGAGGGTCTGATCTGGAAGGGAGGTTTTGCGGAGTTGAGGCCACGATCACGGTTTCCGGTGTAATACTGTAATTGCCTTGTTATCCCCGGCAACTGTAGGCGAAATGGGTGGTAATTACCCGTATGCCTAGTACCAATAGATCCGCCAATCAAACGGCTCGGTGCATATTGCAGGTGCAACCTGTGAATTGCCTTTTTAGGCTTAGTGGTCCAATACGCCGTTACCTAACCTCCCTTCAACGTCAATCAATCAATCAATCAAAAATGTCGGATTCCCAGCACTCCGTTAAGAGCTCTTGTGCATTATCAACATGCACACTGCGGACAGGCTGAGGCAGCACTGCCGCAGAAGGATGCTAATTTTTCACTATAATCCCGGTGTTATGCGGCCTAGACTAACTGTTATTGCTGTAACAAGCTCGAGTCCTCAGTGTATTACGGTTCACGAAGGAGGGCAATATCGCAACCCCTGAAGAACTATGGATAGGACGTTGCCAAGTTGTCGCCCATAGGAGTGTTTGGAAGTGTGAAGCCAGTTCCTATCTTCACCCAGATTCTCTTCCTGCCCGCGCGGGAAGCAAGAAATGGCTCAACCATGGAGGCGAGGGCATATGTGATGGCTACATTAAGGACAACACCAAGCAGAATTTGATATATGCTTCAGACAGGAAGCCAGTGTTCAAGGCCTCGAGTGTGCGCTAGGAAGACGCGCCTGGAGGGTCTATTGATCTTAACATTCTATCGCTACATAACTACTGTTCTTTATGTGCCTTTCTTTCTACTTGTACCATCTATATAGGACGCAGACTGAAGACTGAATGAATCCAACAACAGGCAAATGCAGAAATCACTAAGCAGGAGCACTTAAACAATTGCTGTGTTGTTTGCTATCTCTCAATTCCTCTCGATAAGCCCTACACAAAACAAGCGAAGACCCAGGATTGTTGCTGCAGCAGAAACCCCAGAGCCCTCTCATGAGGGCTTTGATAAGCGAGTCGCACAAATCATAACCACATGCTCGTGACATACCGTGACCACAGGCTACAGCTAGCACCAAACGTCCATACTCACGCGTCCTCAGAGGACATATCCTCAACGCGAGCAATCTCCACCTCGACACCCTCTGAATGGAAAACTCGAACGCCCCGCTGGGAGGGACCCAGCCAGAAACCGCAGTCAACGCAGTTCTTCTTGAAATGGACCTGTTCTAGATCTCTGAACCACATTGCGAACGCGTCGCCATCCAACACGAAGCCACTCAAGGTGAGCACCTTCACAGACAAATGCTGCTTGACGGGGATCCGTTGTTCCCTGCTAACAAGAACCTTCGCCCACTCGATGGAACGTTTATCAAGGTACTCTCCCTCCCCGTACTTCCTTGCAAGGGCTCCTTCACCGATGTCGCCGCTGAAAAGAAGAAGAAGAAGAAGAAGAAGTAAAACGTCAGCAAGAACGTTCTCAGGTATCTCTCACCATCATGCTTGGAGTTAGGTAGTACTTACTGATACGTTGGCTCAGCCCACATCATCGTATTCATCTGCCACCCCTTATCGATGGCCTTTCATCCCCTAGTCTCAGCCACATTACGAATGATGGAAGACATCGCCATCTCCAGCTCCAGGGTGACCAGTCCCGGGTTGGCCCACGCCGCCTGCCAGATAAAGGGCTGGTACGACTGTGCCATACCGGTCAGACGAAGCTCCCGCAAGTTGCGGAACTCGACCAATGGCTGCAACTGTATGGTCGGGAGCATGGTGACTTCATATGGATGCTTCGTGTCCATTATGGGCTCCCTGGCAGCAGGTTCATGGCCGACGGTTTTCAAATAGTTATCGATGGCCTTGCGAACCAAGGCATCGAGCTTGGTGGAGCCGGTGGACGGGCCAAGGTATTCAAACTCAGGCCTGGGGATATTGGAGACCCGGGAGTGGCGCTCCTTGAAGCTAGTGACACTCGGCGTGTCACTGTCATCCTCCCGGATGGCAGACAAGCTATATGGGATGTGCTCAGCAGATCCGGCGGCGCGGCCCCAGGGGAGGTTCTTCTTAACTGCGGGGAGATCAGTGTTGACCGACTCGGAGTCAGTGACATCTGACTCCTTGTCATCAAACCACCGAGTGAGGCTGAAGCCTCGCAGTGTGAAGCTAGTGAGACTTTTATCACTGTCATCCCCCTCAGCTGCGGACATGCCACCGCCAATATTGGATTCCGAGTCAGTGACATCGGACTTCTCATTGAAAGAACTTTGCATCGGGCCTCTGCGAGCATCGAGGAAGAGGCTAATGTTGAGCACCGGTGCTTCGCGGGGCATGTTGTCCCAGGAGCCACCGTCGATGAAATAGCTTGTCAGGTTGATATACGGGTGACGGAGCTGGGAGGTAATCACCGACGGGGCTGGTGGGACACAGAGGGTTGGAACCTCGGATATGTGAGGGCTTCTTGGCTGGGCGAAGACCTCGGGAGCCAGGATTGATGGGCGACTGCCCTTCTTGGTGGTTCGGAAAATCTCCTGCCTACCTGAAGTCCCTGTGGCAGGAGGACGGACTGTAGCCGGAGCAGCCTTCATGAACGCGGCTCGACGCCGGATAGTGAGGCTGAGTGAAGATAGGCTGGGAAGGTGGAATGGCCTCCTGGGGCTTTTACTGGGGCTGCTATCAGCCGTCTTTCCCGGGCTTCTCAATTCTCCGACTTCAGCTCCCGTGGGGTTCACACTTCCTTGGGCGTTCGGTTGTCGAGTTCTCTGGCCGGAGGGTGGTGACTGAAGGATCCGTTTCTCCTTGTCTGCACTCACTGCAGCTGCGTTGCCAGCTCGTAGAGCTTGGGCATGGGGAGTGGGTACCAGCGCTATATGTCCTTGTCAGTACAATGGTGAACAACGAAGGCCATGCAGACAAAGCCTGGTAACTAGCGGCACTGGGTAAGCATACTGTTGTCATGGTCCATAAGCACACCGTCACTCTCAGCAAATTCATCCCAAAAGGGTACCCCCATGGCGGAGGTCTTCCAGTGATCGGGATACTCATCCATATTGGAGTCGGCACTGTTCCGATGATCTTGAACGAATGTTGATGCAGGATGGATGTGAACCAACTAATATTGGATGAAAAAGATTGTGGAGATTGCAAAGGAAAGAAGAAGGTGTGGATGAATCCGTCGAGACCTGAGGAGACTTGTTTGGTCCGCTTAGTCGTCGGGGGTGTTGAGTACCCTCAACGATTTGCAGGATATGCTCCAAGGTCAGAGACGGCCATCTACCTGCATTCGGTCCCTTTTGCGAGAACCTGCCTTTCCAATCTTCCATCGAGTTTCATCAAATCCAAAAAATCATCAGATCAGTCCGATTGTGGTAACGATGAGTATCCTGAACAGTGGAAGGCCTGGGCCATGAGAGTACCCTTTTGGGAAGCACTTGGCTGAAAGTGATGTTGTGCTCATGGTTCATGACAACAGTATGTTTGCTCAGTGCTGCTAACTACTAGGCTTTGTCTGCATGGCCTAGTTACGTTGTTCACTAATCTACTGACAAGGACATATAGCCTGTCACCCACTCCCCATGCCCAAGCTCTACGAGCTGGCAACACAGCTGCAGTGAGTGTAGACAAGGACAAACGGATCCTTCACTCACCACCCTCCGGCCCGAGAATTCGACAACCGAACGCCAAAGGAACTTTCAACTGTGAACCCCACGGGAGCTGAAGTCGGAATTGAGGAGTTCGGGAAAGACGGCTAATAGCAGCCCCAGTAAAAGCCCCAGGAGGCCATTCCACCTTCCCAGCCTCTCTTCACTCAGCCTTACTATCCGGCGTCGAGCCGCGTTCATGAAGGCTGCCCCGACTACGGCCCGTCCCCCTGTCACAGGGACTTCAGGTAGGCAGGAGGTTCTCCGCACCACCAAGAAGGGCTCTCGCCCATCAATCCTGGCTTTCGAGATCTTCGCCCAGCCAGGACGCCCTCTCACATCCGAGGTTCGAACCCTCCTTGTCCCACCAGCTCCGTCGATGATTACCTGCCAGCTTCGTCACTCGTATATCAATCTGGCAAGCTATTTCATTGATGGTGGCTCCTGGGATAGCCTGCCCCGCGAAGCACGTGTGCTTAACATTAGCCTCTTTCTCGATGCCCGCAGAGGCCCGATGCGGAGTTCCTTCAACGAGAAGTCCGGTGTCACTGGCTCGAAATCCAATATTGGTGGTGGCATGTCCGCAACTGAGGAGGACGACAGTGATAAAAGTCTCACTACCTTCACGCTGCGAGGCTTCAGTCTCACTCGGTGGTTTGATGATAAGGAGTCAGATGTCACTGACCCCGAGTCGCTCAACACTGATCTTCCTACAGTTGAGAAGAACCTCCCCTGGAGCCGCGCCGCCGAATCTGCCAAACACATCCCATATCGATTGTGTGCCGCCCGGGAGGATGACAGTGACACGCCGAGTGTCACTAGCTTCAAGGAGCGCCACTCCCGGGTCTCCAGTATCCCCAGGCCTGAGTTTGAATACCTTGGCCCATCCACCGGCACCACCAAGCTCGATACCCTGGTTCGTAAGGTCATCGATAACTATTTGGAAATCGTCGGCCATGAACCTGCTACCAGGGAGCCTATAATGGATGCTTCGATAATGGACACGAAGCATCCGTATGAAGTCATCATGCTCCCGATCATACAGATACAGCCATCGATGACCTTGAGTGGCTAGACGTTCAATCTAGGCCACGGGCCTCTAACCGTTTCTCTAGAGTTCTACAAACCCTTTTCCTCCCGAATCGTTGATTATTCTCACGGCCTTCGGCCCAAAGGCTCTCCAACTTCATCTATCCTTCGGTTCGATACGCAATTTGTTTCCATGTGCCTGGACGCTAGAAGGGCTGTCATTACTTCCTTCTCATGGTAATATGTCTGGTATGAAGGCTCGATGCGATGCAAACGTTGCCACATAAGCTGACTCAAACCACCGCAAATTCCAGCGGACACAAAGAACTTGATGCAGCCTAGCCACAATGATTAGGAGACCCTTGAGCTCAAACGGACCAATGCATACCGATACTCTTTGTGTATTGACTCTGGACTTTGTTTCGTTCTAACAGTCCCTCCCATGAAATTGTTTCAAAGTACGGGTTTCTCTCGGTCATACGCAGTATACCGTTCTAACTTTTGCGGTTCTACCCGTAGGTACATTGACTGCTCAGTTCAGTCATATCTCTGAAAGCCACATATTCCTCATTATCACCTTGAATCGTCAGATTATCTTCCTAACGTATCATGTTCACCGTGATAATACGTCATGTTGCGAAAGTAGACTTGCGGGTTTCGATGTTGACCTTAAGCTTAAGAAGGCGGGGATAAGCTTTAAGCCCGTAGATCTATCCAGATCGGGCGCATCTCGATTCTCCGGTTTCAAGGACCGATCACGTGTAGATATGGATCTCCAGATTACCCGCGGTAGTCCAAGAGGACCTCTGCATGCTCGTACATGACAGCGTTGTTGTCGTGTTCTATCTGGATGACATTCTGATCGTTAGTCCACGGGATGGGCGAAATGCAGGCTGCAGCCGATGAAGTCGGTAAAGGGGGCCGGGGGTTGGGAGCTACGATCCATGGGTAACCGTAACGCTCGATGGTTCCTGCCAAGTCTTGCTTGACATTTGGAATCTGACTGTCCGTTGAAGAAACCCGAGCAGCGTTGTTCCGCTTCTTGTCGAGAGCTTGACTTCATGGCGGAGCTGGAGGGTGATTCAAGTTGGATACATGCTCGATTCCAGGGAAAGGTAGACTTAGAACACCTCACTTTAGACAATGGAGGACATGCCTCTTTCGCCTAGAGATTCCTCCTAGCCAGATATTCCAACAACTCCGTATGCAGTATCGTCGTTGAGGGATGGCCAATGCAAAGACAACTGAAATCTCAAATGGCCATCCAGGAGGCGGAGGCGGAGAATGCCCAAATGTCTTGGCACCGTCTGGCCATTCACCTCGTTTCACTTCTCCGCATCTTTCTTCCGCCTCTCCAACCCCGTTCTTCCATTCTTCTTCAAGATGCCTCGCGCCGTCCGAGGTCCGCTACTCTTAGTCCTTTGCTCTACATCCACATCGCTAACATCCTTGCTTTGCAGGTCTGCTAATCGAATGCGATCCCTCCATCAAGTCGATGATTCTGAAATACGATGAAGAGCGACATGATTACATTGTGGAGGACTTAGACGATGAAAACCATCTGGTCATCAAAGAAAGCCAGCTACAGAATCTGAAGGTTCGGCTGGATCAGGTATTTGAAGCACACTAGCTCTTGAGGTGTCTTTTAAGGGCCGCCACTAATAACATGTTGGTAGGACCTTGACGAAAAGATTATGCAGCTGGATGAATCGGAATCGGAATAAAATGCATACCGTGATTTCTCATTGAATTATGTCGCATCAGCACGACGCAGACTCCAGAGCCGACCGACCTCATAACCCTGGCGATTACACACACGTCGGGGGATAGGTTCCCGCCACGACGCCTTCGCGCCCAACATGGTCCATCCGAGCTTGATCTTCGCTGAAGCAATCATGGCCGTCTATGATGGGGCGCATTTAGGATACCATGGCCTATAGGTCAGGGCAATGGTTATCAACACTGGTCATATTGCTGTAACTCCTAGCCCCTAGGTATTGCTAGCAAGAATGGAGAAGCTAGAATCTTGGAATGTCCTCTCACAAGCCTTCCAGATAATTCTATGAAGCTCATTTCCTTCTTTCCCTGCTCATGGTACCTATTACTTGCTTGGGTTCCTTTGGAATCTTCTACCGACGTATATTCGTCACGTGATCGAATGTTGGAGAAACATCCAGCGAGTTGGAGAAATGTTGGAGAAGGTCACACGACTCGCAACCAGCCATTGGAAAATCACGGAAAGTTACACGAGAAGTAACAAGCAGTTGCTAGAACCAGCGACTGTCTTTGTGTTTGTGTGAGAGCACCTTCCAGAAGTTGGACAACGTCAACTCCTTCCAGATGTGTTCCAGAGGCTCTGGGCTATATAAGCCCCCTTGAGCACCCCCCAATCTCCATCATTCAATCATCAAGAACATCATCATCAATACTCAGTCTACAACGCAACAACAATCTTCAACTCTTCTACATCAACAACCAACATCAATCAAAATGTCTCTCTTCCGAGCCAGCTTCCCTCGCTCTGGCGACTTCTCCCCTCTCTTCCGTCTCCTTGACGACTACGATGCCCACCGCTCCAACACCAGTCACTCCGTGAGCCGTGGCTTCTCCCCTCGCTTCGATGTCCGCGAGTCCGAGAACGCCTTCCACTTCGACGGCGAGCTGCCCGGCATCGCTCAAAAGGACATCGACGTTGAGTTCCCCGACCCTCAGACCATGGTCGTCAAGGGCCGCGTCGTCCGCGAGTACCACACTCCCGAGCCTCAGTCCGAGGCCAAGGAAGGCGGCGAACAGGCCGAAGACAAGCAGGTCGAAAAGTCTGAGAAGACTAAGGCCAAGAAGCCTGCCCACCGTTTCTGGGCCAGTGAGCGCTCTGTCGGCGAGTTCCAGCGCTCCTTCACCTTCCCGAGCCCCGTCGACCCTGACAAGACCTCGGCCAGCTTGAAGAATGGCATTCTCTCCATTGAGGTCCCTAAGGCGACTGTTGCTACTTCCAAGAAGATAACTATTGGATAGATTACTATCCGCTATCCCACAACAGCGTTTCTGAACGCCTTACGACCGCACACGAGATATGAAATATGGTATTAATTCGACGTTGAAGCATTGAGCGATGGAGCTTGGGGTGAATTTGCTTTTTCCTCTACTTTACTACTGTCATGTAGTTAGCGCTACTTAATCAACCAAGTTCCGACTTATTGACTCTCTTCCACTTGATGTAGTCCTGTAACTATTGTTCGAGCAGTCAACAAGCACCTTGGAGGACACTTACAACGTAGATCAATTGGAAGGAGATCCAGGTTACGGTGCTCTTTACCTCGCTTGATAAATTGTACGCACTATAACAGACACAGCTGCTAGTTGAACGTAGATATCCATATCGTCAAGCCTAGTCCATTCAATCGATGAGAAATACTAGCTCAGATTCGTAAGAAAAATAAATAAAACATTGATGATTATCATAAGACATGGAGAACACCTCCGGGAATCAAATCACACAGATAACGCCGCGGTGCACTCGTGCAAAGGGTATGGGGTATGTATAGGAACATGTAAAGAGATGTTGTTGAAGGGAAGTAGAGGCGCAGGAACTTTTGAAGGATCCCGAGTCAGTGGATATGGATGAAATGGTGGGTGAGATATCATATCGAGTCCACAGCCCAGAAGAAAGCAAATGCGCAGAGATATCAGGCTAAAATTTCAAAAATGTCGATACAGAGACACGAAGTTCACAGGTGAGAAGATAAGACGCTTCAAAATTACTTATAAGTTTGTCGCATTGGGTGATCAATCGATCATCATCCGTGACGGTACTTGGGTGAGGTTAGAAGTGAGCTCGGTGGTCGTCTTTTCTGCCTCCTTGTTCTTCTTCTTGTTGATGTGGGGCTTCAAACCGCGGTTGAAGTTGTGGACGCATATGCAGGCATTGATGATAGTGATCACAATTAGGACGATGGTAATGATGGCGAAGAAGGTCATCGATGGTCGAGCGGGCAGGTACCATGAGTATGTCTCCGGAGAGTACATGCGGAACAGCTTGAAGCAGAAGTAGGCCATAGCGGCGAAGAAGAGGAGCTAGGATATCCGTTAGTATTTATAGGGACACTACAGGTATTGGTCACTCACAATGATGATGATCATGCCCGTTGTGGTTTCTCGTCGCACAAACCAGGCACCGCAGATCAGGATAATGATCGTCACCGGGATAGCAGTCACAGTGAGCGCAAACTCGTTGTCCATTTTGAGTGACGAGACTAAGACCAGGAACTGAACAGTGAAGCCCAGGAAGAAGAAGAAATCGAATTTCAAGAGCGCGATGTAGATCTGATTTGCGACCGGTTAGTCATATCTCTGACAGCCGGGGATTCGAATGGTACACAAACCTGGTAAGTGAGATAGCGACGCTTCATTTGCAGATCGGCACTGATGTGTTTGTAGATGGTCCAGGCGAACTCGTCGTATAGTTTGTATGCGACGAAGATCATCAAAAGTGTTCCTAGCGCCACGATACACGGAATGATGATTAAGAATGGCTCCGACTGGACCCAGACAATCGGATCAATCATGTGCATGTAGGCCAGCGTAGAGACTGCGTCGTGAATTTGATTCACTTGAACAGCACCGTAGATCAGAAGGCCAATATTGCAAATGCATAGTCCAATGACTTGAATAGTGTTCTTCATGCGCAGCGCATCATAAACCAGCACCAGCTCGTATAAGAAACCGAATCCATAGAGGGCGAGGAAAGTGGGGATAGTTTTCGAGGCGGGACTGTCGTTTGGAAGTTCTTGAATCTGAAAGTTTGCGAAAATATAACTATGGAAATAAGAAGGTTAATGGGGCTCGAGATTCGGTTCGCTGCAGTGGATTTCATACCATTCAAGACCCAGCGTTACGACTGTTTGGACAAGCGTCACGATGGCGAAGGACCATGTCCAATGAGTGTTTGGGACATACATCCTGGAGGTATGTGCTGCCGGAGCGACGTTGGAATATCCTTCTCGTGCGCGAAAACCTCCCGTTCTTCGTCGGAAGGCGGGATCGAATGACCCCCCTAACAGAGACGCGCGCGACCCGTGGGAAGGAATTTTGCCGAGGGGCTCCGTAACGGAGCTTAGGTTGTGGGAATGATGAGTGGAAGACACGATGACGGTTAGACCACCTGACGGTGGCTTTTTTGGCTTTATAAGTCAGGTGGGAGACACAAGCCCGACACGGGGGTTGGAAGGGCAGATTGAAACGGAGAGAGGGTCGTGTGCTTTTGGGGGGTTTTGGGCTTGGCAAAACGAGTCCAGTGTAGTATTAGATGCAGGTCGACCAACGCAAGAACATTCGGTTTCTCCGGTAGATTGCTCGAACCAGTCGAAGCAAATCAGAGGGGGTTCTTTCTATCGCAGTGTTTTCGAGTTGACAGGCGGGGCGAGGAGTTCGTTCGGATGGACAGCGACCGGGGAATTAAGGAGGGACCCTTAAGACCACTCGAAGGAAGGGACTGTGGGGGAGATAAGGGGCAACGAGTGACAGAAGGAGCAGTAAAAGACAGTGAATATGGTTGTACAAGTGAAGCTGAGAAAAATCTTAAGAGAGGAGAGATAGAAGGAAAGGAAGAAGAGTAAGGGCCACACACAGACACAAACTAACTATCTGGGGGAGTTGCCCACATGCCATAGGGCGGGTCGCACATTACCAACCTCCAGAGTACAGAGAAATGGAGCGATAGACCAAGCCAGACTCTTCGATTACGAGGCTTCCAGGGCAGTTTCTAGACCTGTGGAAATTGAAGCCACTGCACTATGGAGCCATGCTTTATCTCCTGAACCGGTCGTGGCGGTGGAGTAGACCCCATCGACGTGCGACAGGTACAGAACCTTGACGAGTCCAGATCATGTTCTTTTTTCTTTTTCTTTCTTTCCTTTTTCCATCTTTTCTATGTATTCGAGTTCAATCCCTTTGTGCTTGTCCTTTCCAGTTATTCCAATAAATTGCTTAACCCACAGCCCTATTATTCTTGTTTGTTCCTTTTTTGAACGATTTTCAACGGTCGGATGGATGCCATATTGACCTCGGAACAGCTTAGCCTGTAACAACCGCCCGTTGGCCTAAGCCACATTGAGTTCATCCTCAGCAAATTTTGCGGACGGAGGACCTTGAAACTTAAGCTACTACTACTACTAGGTAGTAGGTACATGTAACAAAATCGGCTGATGAGTATACGGAATAGCCGCCATATTGGACATACTGTGTACCTAATACCCAACTGTATCCGTCATGGGCGAGATCGCCGAGCGGCGAGGGGTTTAGCATAAGGGGGCCACTTTTCTGTCTGACAGCATCAGCCAAAACTACAATCGAAGTCTAGCATGGCGGCTATTCCGGGTTCCCCTAAGCCACTTTGAAAGCAGCAACTGAAATAAATACCTTACCAAAGTGGCAGGGCAGACTGATGTGGCTGATGCGCTTTCAAGGTGGTCTGGTCCACGGCCCCGGAACTCGACACCCGTGGTTCGCATATCTGTAACACGCACGGAACCTTGGTACTGAAATATCCCTAATCATACGTCCGAATCGATGGAATCAAACCACCTGGGAACTACGTAGAAGAAGACGGTGAATAGTCATGAACGAGCGATAAGCCCTTTGAAATGATGAATATTCCACTACAACCATCACGGATAACGCGATGAAGGAATTCTGGCCACTGCTGTACGCTACCCGGCTCCAGTAACGAGTGTATCAACGAGAGCATTTTGCTGGAATCGGAGGAGAGGATTTAGCCCAGTCCATGCGAGCGTCTGCAAAATTGTGATGAACAGACATGTTCAATTGTCTCAGCGGGTGCAGGGAAGGAACAGCCGTAACCTACAGAGATGCAACAGAGAAGGAACCGGCTCCACTGGAGTCAGATCGGTCACCCGCCATATGCATCAATACTACGCACGTTGTGCAGGTTCTGCCGGCGATATCCGTGGAATTTGATCCGTACTTACAGCATGGATCCAGAGCCAACCAGAACCGACGATGAAACGAAAGCTTGCTTCAGTCAGCCTCATCGGACTCATATTATACCACGAGTCCGACTCCGCGACTGCACTGCGAGCTGAGCCGCAGCCACAGTTTCTCCATCTCGATTCTTATGTGATTTGTCTCGCGTGGTCGCGTATTTGCCCGGATCTCCCGGTAAGAGGGAGCCCCAACAGTGGGGCAGAAGGCTGATCCTAGTTGCCCCTTACATTTGCGTTTCTGGGCCTCACCGGCCTAGACTTGCTCCACGGTGGTGAATCAATGATCTAGAATCATCCAATTGTACTGTGGACAAGAATGGACGATTTTTGTACGCTGCGTCAAAGGTGCGACACAAATGAACCGACATCGCCCCTCTCAACATTCGCGTTCTCGATCACAGAGATCACAGCTTTCACGGCGGGCTCGGGGGACTGGGAGTCTGGGACATTTGGAAGCTGGGTGCAAAGTCGGTCAAGGACGTGATCACTCCTCTCAGCTTTCGCATCTGCCCTTCCGTTCTAAGGCAGGATGAGCTAAGGTTCAACATGACGAGCAGCTCGGAACATACCCTCTGGCAGCCTCTGCAAGGTACCCGTGTTAACCATTGCCCAGGGAGATGGGACAAATGCCCATGAAGAGGACACCGCCTTTGGCGTCTTGCGCGCAGAACTCAGCGACAGCAGTGTCCAGTCGTGCCTTGCTCGTTGTGCAGAGAAAGATGATCTCGATCTTCCACTGCGTGATTGTCTGAAGATGAATTTAGTCCGAGTGCTGAAGCCTGAGGCCCACACAGCGGCAGCCATCAAGCCCGCCAAGGCACGGCTGAACTTGCATGTTTATCACCCACGATCACATGTGCTGAATTGGCAGGATGAAACACCAAACGGCGACCGGACTCCAACAGGTTATGGCAGGGTTCCCTGAGTCTGGAAGAACTAATATCCTCACCAGATAACTAGGAGACCAAAGCGCCTCGAAGGCGGGGTTCGAGGAGATAAAGAAGACATCTCCATTACGGAAAATGTTGCCTTCAGCGGATTCGGGCGGCCGGTCCCGTCGAGTGCTGTTAACACCGACCAACGTCGGACTGGACATGGCCAAGGGGTGCAACGCCGTGCAAGGAATTGGAACAAGTGTGAGGCAAATTCCCAATATCCTATGTGTCATTCATGAGGACCGGATATAAGCCAAATATATGTTCCTGTGCTCAGTCACCGTCAGTGTCACCTATCTCCTCAGATTTCCCTTTCTGGTCTTAAACTCAAATCTCCCCCGCACGTTGCTAGCGAGCCCATTTGGCTATCACAATGGCTCTCCAACGCACCTCTTATCTAATGCGAACTGCTAGGGAACATTATAAGGAGCATACACATAATGCGATTGTCAGTTTCCCATTTATAGCTGCAAGCTTTCAAGTTTCACCAAAGTCGTCTGTTACAACATGCTGTCTCTGTGGATCGGGGCTATTCTTCTTTGCGGATATCTTGTTTCCCGCGCGTTCACCTCGCCTCTGTCTACAGTCCCAGGCCCGTGGTATACTAGATATACAAGCCTGTGGCTTCAATACCAAGAGTTCACGGCGAACCGCCGAGAGTATGTTCACCAAATGCACAAGGTCTACGGCCCTGCCGTGCGCCTCGGTCCCAACGAGGTGTCATTCACCAGCCTAGAAGCTATTAAGGAGATATACGCCTCCGGGGGCAGTGGATACGACAAGACCGAGTACTATGATCTCTTCAGACAGTTCAAGACCAAGTAAGACTCCCCCGGGAAAGGTGATGCCAGCCCGCTAATACCCAGGCCAGAACGATGTTTTCAACATTGTGTAAAGACGCGGTGAGCACCCCCTGAGGACAATTCAGCATGCGAAGGCTGACATCCAGCAGCATAGCAAGAGGAAACGCATCTTTGCTGAGAGATACGCCATGACCAATATCATGAAGAAAGAGCCCATGGCTGCTATCCACGAACGAGCCATGACATTTGTATCCAAGTGTGCTGCGGCTGGCCAGGAAGGTGTAGATGTCTACGTATGTTTGAAAAACCCCCCAACAGCCAATATGAGTTCTGACTCTCGCAGTCCCTGCTCCACTGTTACGCCCTGGACTGCGTAACGCATTTCATGTTCAGTCCCGGCGGACTCAAATCCCTGAACAAAGCCGAGGACTTCGAGATCATGTACGAGATGACTTATCACAACAGTCTCCAGAGTATGTACTAGATCTCTGAGTACCCGGCAACAATACTAACAGTCGAACAGAAAATCTTCTGGAATATTACTTCCCGCAATTATCTTCATACTTCCCAACCTTCCTTCACCCGCGCAGCGCCCCAAAGGCAAACCAATACGTCCTGGACATGGCCGGCCAGACCGAGCTCGACAGCCACACACTAATGGAAAAGCTCAAGCGTAAAGAGACAAATCTAGATCTCAAGCAAGCAGCTGCAGAATGCAAAGACCACATGGCTGCCGGAATCGACACAACAGGCGATGGCCTGTGCTTCTTAATGTGGGAGCTCTCGCAGCCTCATAACTTCATTTTTCAGCGTCGTCTTCACGAAGAACTTGCCGCTACGCCGGCCGATGCATCCTTGGACAGTTATGTATACCTCGACGCAGTCATCAAAGAGGCACTGCGATGTGCGCCGCCGATTCCGATGTCGCTTCCTCGCTATGTACCTGCCGATGGGAGGGATATTGACGGATTTTTCGTTCCGGCGCATACTATTGTCAGCTGCCAGCCTTATTCTGTGCATCGGATTAATGAGAGTGTGTTCCCTGAGCCGGATCGGTTTAACCCTGATCGGTGGATTGTTGAGGAGGGGGCTGCTGAGCGAAATAGGTTGTTCTTTTCTTTTGCTACCGGGGGAAGAGGATGTATAGGGAAGAAGTAAGTTGATTTTTGCTTGCTGGCTGACTGGTGCTAATTGATATGGTCCCATAGTCTTGCGTTTGTCGAGATGAAGACTCTGCTTCGGGAGGTCTATTGTCGCTATAGGACAACGGTGGCTCCGGATATGACTGCTTCTATGGTGTTGGATGATCAGATTATCTCTTCGAGGCCTAAGGGACAGAGTTGCAAGCTGGTCTTTGCAGCCGTTGAGTGATCTTGGAAGTAATGTTAACTACTGTGTAGTTCTTTCGTGTCCACGGACCACAACCGTGGTCCGTGGATGCTATCACGAAGTTTTTCATGATATTTAGTAATTGGATCACTCGGAATCAAACTCGATCGACAACAGTCATTCATTATTGCGTATGTGTATTGGGTTATTAAGAATAGCCAACTAGTTGCCCGTACGGGGTCGTCCGTGACTGTGGGGAGAACTCCGTCGGTGATGCGGCCCATGCGGGGGCGTGAGGGGAAGATAGCAGTGACTTCCTTCATGATAGGCCCTTCTCTTCAACATTCCCAATTCGTATCTCTTACTAGGTATCCAATCGCGCAACTCCACTCGATTCCGAGTACGAACACTTACGCTTAGGTATCTCAATCACTTGGTGCACCATCCTCTAGCCTGCTCAGAGCCCTCGCATAGTAGATATCCGGTCCGTCTCTCAAGTACAGACCTGAGACAGGCTCACCCAGCAATTCCAAGCTCTACTATATCCACACGCTACAACATGTCCATTCCCAACTCCAAGAAATCAAGCTGCCGCTTTTCCACACGCATCTCAATCAGATGGCTTCCAGAGCCCGCCCAGGAAACAACCGATACAATCGTGATGTCCGTGAAAGACTGGTACCTCGACCTGCGAATAGAAAATCAAACAGGCAAGATCGACTGGGCGATCGCCGGACAGCGGATTATCGAGAGTCACGAACCTTGTAAGTTATCCGCACTACATCCAATTCATGTTCATTGTTCCCAGACAACGCTCTAACCGAAATCAGTGCGGGTATCCTTCTCCCATGAGTTGGACTCTCACAACGCATTTGAGAGCGTCGACTGCGGGACTTTCGTCTCCTTGCCCAACGGCGATGACCTAGAGACGGGCGTAATGCCCCGTCCCGATCTCCCCGGTGCGCCGGAGACGGAGTACGAGGAGGTATGGCGGGAATTGGCGTTCCGAGAGGGTCCTGAAGGACCTGGGAAAGGCATTTCGTGGGTTTTGGAGTCTGAGGAATCAGATGGGGATGTTGATTGTACGGAAGCTGGAGAGGTTACGGTGACGAAGACCTTTATCGGCCGCATTTGGGGGACTTTTTTGGCTTTGCGGCAGACACAGACTCATATAAGAGAGAAAACTGCTTCTGGGGGACTGGTTGTTAGGAAGTCCGGCGGTGATGTTACTGCTAGGAGGGAAAAATGGGAGTCGGGGTCGGGGTGGAATGAGAAGTACGTGGTTGGTGATGCGGCGCGTACTTTGCCTTCGATGATGCTTGGAATTGAGGGGGAGGGGGTTGGGGATTGGAGAATACCTGGGGAAAAGGTCAAGATCCAAGGGAAGACTTATGTTGTTCGAGCTTTTGAGGAAGTCGAGTGATGCGTCTCTCTCGTTACTTCAGGCAGCTACCTTACGCCATGCGTGTTGAGATGAAGATAGGTGAATGCGAGGATTTGCTAAACCTCTTCCATCACACGGTCTTTATTATTAGCTGCTGAGACCAGATTATCATGCGATGTAGGAGTTACAGAGTACTGGGTACAGAGTACTTCTTCAAGCACGTATCAGGCGTATAAGGCATGACTTCAAAGCTCAGGATAGCTACTGATTGCTGATGGTGTAAAATGGGAATGTATCTAACGTCTTCATTCGCCCGCTACATCGATGGCCGCGTAAACCTCTTTCTGTTCGTAGTATGTACTGTTGTCGGGGTTCTCTCAGAGCTCCATATGGTTTGGGGGACGCTGACCGATCGTCTTTTGAATCGTGTTCGACGTGCTGTACAGGATTGTCGAATCTGCGAATAGGCGAAGGGTGGACCACGCTTAGTTGTCCTTGTGAGACGGCAAGAGTACACCGGATTATCCGGTGATGGATTGGATTCAAAAGCTGAACAACACTCACAGGAAGCGTTTCAAGCTCCCAAAAAAAAAAGCTATGATTCTCACACTGAGCAAAGTATGGACCTAGCATGACCATTGACCCGGCGAATCATGTTTCGACTGAGCATGCTGAGGTAACGGCCCGGGCCTGCCCTATTCCGCCCAAAACAGGAAAGCGCCGCTGACTCACCCCACGTGACACCAATATAAAATCCCCAAAACCCACCCACCCTCACAAACTTCCTTCCTCAAGCGCCACCCCCACCAATGCTGCGTTTCTTTGCTACACACGACGAGCCTAACGGCCCGTCCTCGCAACCCCAGGGCTAACACCCAGGGCAAGCGATACCCCTTGCAAATGAGAAATTCGGAGGAATCTTCAAAACCCCAACCCGCGCCTTCGTTCGTTAATTCGCGCGTCGGCGCCGGTGCTGCCCGTGAGGGCCTGGTGTGAATCCTAGATTCACTTCTAAACCACACTTGCACTTGGCATCAGAAACATCGGGCGGACGGGTCTCAGCTCACGGCTTTGCTGTGGGTTGTTGTCTCGGACGTCCTTGGGAGAGTCGGTGCGAAGATTGTGTGTGATGACACTTTAGTGCAATACGCAGCATACCTTGCTCTGCTTTTCCTCCTTTGGGGGTTGAGTGGATGGTATCATTCGATTCCGATCATTCTGGTGGGGTTGGCGCTTCACCTCTTTTTTTTCCTCAGGTCAGTGTGCTCTCTTTTACCTCCCCTTTTTTTAAATTGTTGGGGGTTGCTGGGAAGAATTTTTATGACAACCTTGCTGATTATCGGGTTGTCGGCCTATAATGGCTTAGGATGGTTGTGTCTGGGATTTGATTCGGGCGCTGGTGGACCTAGGATACCAGACCACCAGCTCACCCACTTCCTCGGGTGGATATCGGTGAAACACCTTGAGATCATTACTGGCATAGAACCTCTACGAAGATAGGTATGGTGGTGTTTGTCACCCAGTACCCCAATGGCTTTTGCAATGATCCCAAGGTCATTCAGGGGTATCCATGCGAGGAAGTGGGCTGGCTGATGGTTTGATATCCATATGTCCGCAGGATATCTGAATACTGGTGGAAAATATGATTCGGACTTGCTGGTCCAATGGCTGGCGTAACGTCTCCCAAAATCTCTGGCTTCTTTCTCTTGTAGCGGCCTTGAATGTCATCTCTCTACGTAGATACCTGAAGCTTCCAATCATGCTATTTCCAACGTTGGATCCACGAATTTGCGATGTTAGAACTTTGACCGCTGAATGCGTAAATTGTCGTGAAAATAAAGGAAATCCCTATTATAGGGATGCAGTGATAGAACATTTTCCTCCGCCCAGTTCTCTCCATTATCATAGAGCTTCATTTTAGCATTGCCCATGGCCCCTCAAAACCTCCGGTGGTCTTTTTACTCTTCATCACCGATCTGTGCATACACATATTAGCTTTGTCACAGTGACGGGATTTTTTAAGGACTTACCTTAGGAGCCAGGTAGAACCGCAGGTGGCCACTTCCACTCAGACCGTACTCAACAAGTAGCGGCACTTCCTGGGACAGGTGCAGCTCGACAAAATTGGAAAGGTTGGAGGCCTTGCAGAAGTTGACAAGGTACTTGAGGGAGAAGGTCAGGGCGACAGGTTCGGAGAGGTCGATGGTGACGTTCTTCTGGGGGTCTTCGACGTTGGTGTGTTGGCGGACGGTGACGGAGCCGTTACCGATGTCACCCTGGCAGGAGAACTTGACACCCTCCTTGCTGGCTTCGATCACAACTGCAGAAAGAATTAGCAAGATGGAGCTTGAATACATGTTTCCAGCCGGATTTAGCTTCCGGTAAATATTACTTACCGGACTCAGACAGCGCGTTGAGATCTCTGCAGATACGCTGGAAGTCGCCAGAAGGCATCTTCACGGTAGCGGCGTATTCAGTCTCCGGGATGGCCAAGTGCTCCTGGTCAATGTCCATGAGCTTGAGATCGTACTCGCTGAGTCTGTCTGTCTCGGAACTCTCGAACATCAGATTGACGGCATCGGGCGAATCCTCAGCCTTGAGAGTCAGGACGTCTTCGTTCTGGGCGGCGCGGAGCACCTTGGTCAGGGAGAGCAGGTTGATGCCGAGGGCGATGTTGCGGTCGCAGCGGTAAGGGGAGAAACCCTCAGCACGGAGCATCATGGAGACCAGGGCAACGTGCGAGTTGTCCATGGCCTGGAGGGCGATGCCGGAGTCATTGCAGTCGAAGTTGCAGTCCTGGACGAGATCCTTGATGGCATCGACGACCTACACATAACAGCATCAGTATGGCGTCCGTGAATTGATTTATCAATTGACTGAGTTCACATACGCGCTTCAGAAGACTGGCCTGTTCCAATCGTGCTTCCAACACTAGTGGGTGGGTTAATTCATCGGTTCTTCGCACACAACGATCTTTTCGACTCGGGTACCGACTTACTCTTGAGAATTTGTGTGTGAGGGTTTGTGTGAGAATGTCTGTGATTGGGTCGTAAGGGATGAGAAAGCGTGTGTGTGTTTTGTTAGAACAAAGAAGCTGGTAGGGGACGAGGATTGTGAATTGGGTATATATGAGCGAAGATGAAAGAGACAGTGGCCTAATTAATCCAAGGGTCGCGTTCGAGGGTGGGGAAGACGCGGTCGCGTTTGGCGATATGTCCCTATTGGGTTAAGTTTGACACCTCAGGCGGTAAGGCGATAAGGCCTCCTTCATTGACATTCGGTCTCTCATAGATCTACGGAATCTTTTCAATAGGTGATCTTTTGACATCTTACTTCGGTATAGCTTTTAAAGTCCGAGACTCGTATAACGAATATAGTTGGGTCTAGACTCTAGGTAGCAGCTATATGCTATAAGATAGCCTAAAGATAATCTTGATTAGAACGGCAAATACGCGTCCACTGAGCACTCTACATGACCTCAATTTTGAACTGGACATGATTACTGACATCCCTACCTAGTACGAAGTATATACACATCAGAACAAATATCTAGATCTTTTTCTCCTCAACCAACTGTCGCATCACAGTGATAGTCCCCTCAACAGCCGATTGACTCATTTTCTTCTCCTTCTCCAGCATCTGCGCCAACTCCTCCTTCGACACACCAGGATGCCTCCACTCAAAGATATAAGTCATATAATATTCCCCATCAGCACCCTGGCTAATCACATTGCTGACTCTGCTCCCATCTGGCTGAGCAAACTCAACCCGACAAGGTTCAAACGCCGTGACCGTTTCCTTCACTGTCTTTTGGGTCTCGCGGAAGGTGACCTCGCGGACGGTGACGGGGTTGCCGGTGGTTGGGTCAATGTAGTCATCGAGGACCTTTGTTGATTGGATAGCTGCTGGTACGAAGGTCTCTGCGGACCGGATCTTAAGAAGGAGGCCGCTCCATATCTGATCTAGGGATAGCTTGGGCGTTGCGCCTGCTGGATTGATGGGGGCGGTGAACGCGAGGTTGTTTGTGGAGGACATTTCAAACTTGAGGATACAACAGGCAGGTTGTTCGATTTAGGGAATGTGTCAATGGCTTGTATGGATCGCGGTTTCTTTTATGTCTGAAGCTTTGAAGAGAAAGAATGCGACAAAGTGCAATGATGTCACCGATAAACCGATAGTGTTTGTAAGCTCGGCCTCTCGGATTGTTTTTGTCGCGGCGCGAAGCGCCGTTATTCCCGAGACAGCAGCTCACGTAACCTGTCAACATGAACTAGTTAGTTACGATGGGTAGGGATGTCCGGATCATGAATGAATAGTATTTCTTTCCAAAAGGTCCTGCTGTACTATACAAATGAGAAACGAGCGTTGTCTTCACGCTCACACAATTGAATGTCGAAGAATCGTCACCCGGGGGGAAATGGAAACAGAATATGAAGATACAAAGAAAAGAATGATGAGTAGGACACAGGAAACAAGAATCAAGAAGCACAATTATCAGTAAAACACCGTTGTCGCCAGGCCCGTCTATTCATGTTGTGGGTATCAATTTATGACTGCCAGCGGCTAGCGCTGGTTCAAGTCAAGCTTGCGGTGGTTGGCGCAGGGGAAAAAAGCAGAGATCATGTAGAGTGCATCAAGCACGAGACAGAGATCCCAACGTATGGCTTAGATGCTAGTGACTCGTTTCGCGGAGTTATTTCCTGGTCGCTGTTTGATGACCATTTCCAGTTCCTTGAGCATGTTAGTGCTGGCATCTGCCTTTTCCCGGGCAGTCGCCTGTTTAGCACGGTCTTCCCGCACACGTGCAAGGCGCTCCTCTCTCGTCAAAGACACTCGCTTGTTTCTCGACGCGGGAAGAACGACAGCTTCGAAGATTTCTTCGTCATCGTAGGCTTGGGTCAGGTCCGGCCGGCCCTCACCATTCAAGGCTCTGAGTGCATCTGTTGGGCTGCCCTCGACTGCCGTGGAACCACCCAAGCTAGGGGTCGGGGACATGGGGAATAAGGTACTTGGTGGTCGCGAGCGATCCCCAACACTGAGGCGATCTTGTTGGTTCACCAGGGCAGCCTTGCCAGCTTCCCACTCTTGGAGAAGAGCCCGTAGGTCACTGCCAACCGAGTCGTATTGTGTAAGGAGCGTGGCTTCGAATTCATCGGGGTCTGCGCGTTCTAGGTTGGCGTGCGCCTCCTCGCTGACGATATGCATTTTAGCATGTAAGGCACGGACTCCTTGCGACAAAGAGCTGAGTCGACGAAATTGAGCACGCAGGTGATCCTTGCTTGGGGATGCGGAAGGTAGTGGAGACGGAGGGATGTTGGTATCTGCAATGATCAGCCAATGTTATCGTGTGACGGAATGAAGATGAACACTCACGATCCTCCTCGTTCAAGATCGCAGTCATTTTCTGCATGCTGGTTCCGGTCACCGACGCAAGCTCACGCATTTCTTCGACAGCAGAGCTCCATCTCGCAATATCTGAGCCGCCACCGTCGGCACTCAGAGCTAGCAAGCAGCACAGGACGCTTTTCCTCACACTATACAGTTTCCCGAATAGATTCCGCAGAGCACGTAGTGAGTACTGGTCCTCGTTGGTTCGAGTCAACAGGGATGCCTCTATTGCCTCAAGCTCTTCCAGTCCAATGTCATAGATGTCGTAATATTTCGCAAGATCGCCCTCATCGGTAAGCGGCCGTAGAGTATTCTGGGATTCAATATAACGCTCAAGCATCGAGTAGAAGCATTCTGAAACCGTTCGGCGCAATCTCAAGCAGCGCCGGGTCTGCACCTGATCCTCCAACCGACTGATAGGGGGCAGTGGTGTGCTTCTGTACGGCTGCGTTAGTTTGGATACCGCTGTGCGCAGAAATAACAGCTTCTTACATCCGATAACCTCTTGAGACAAGTTCGACCTCCTGGATGAACACCACGGATGCTGACGCAGCGGAGTCAAATCCTTGGGCATTTCCAATGAAAGCTCCGGCTGCCTCAACAGCCTGATGCCGCAGGAACTTCAACCATTGCCGTTTTGCAAACGCGTAGAATAGGACTCCAACGGTCGGCACAACTATCAGGAGCACTCCCACTTTTTTGAAACTGAGTCCTGACCCTGGCCTTGACCGAGTCCAATGTATTAACCAGGCAATAGAAAACGATGCAAAGGCTGTAACGAGGGCGCCTTGAGCCCCAAATGTTGTAGATAGCGACGGTAGAGTTGCAGGTTGTTTTGTGGATACGACGTCTGCGGCGGAGGTGTAGGAGGGGGCGCTGTGCTCGTTCAACAGTTGCGATGCGACAATCACGTAGCCAAATTGTTCCAAGAACCGTTTATTGTCACTCCGTGCGAGTTGAAAGTTCAGGGCGGACTATAAGAGAAAGAGCATGAGTTTAAACCTGTGCTATCGGAGGCGAGGAGCCGTACAGAGAGGGCATCATAGATTTTCCCGATTATTTCCCCCTGCGATGTGCCTCGTGTGTCAAGAGGTTTCGGTAGCCTGTTTCTAACCCGGTCCTGGAATTTGGATGCCCCTCGGGGAGCGAAGTTGGAGGCGCTGGCATGATCATCATCACTTTCGTTCTCCACGGGCCAACTCTGCGAGTAACCACCCTCACCTAGTACGGAGGTCAGTGGATGCCCACTACTTGCGGATGTCGGGCATAACAAACCTTCCAGATATTCGGCCAAAGGTGAGTTCTCAAACACGAGTGACTCCATGTTGCGGGATCATGCCGCGGTACCAAGAGAGCGGCGAGCGGAGGTGTCCAAGGTGTTGATGACGGGAGTGACGGAGTGGTGACGCGAAATAGATGATCAGACAGGCGGGTTATAGGAGGCCCATGTCGCACAAAGGAATGGGCTCCGGACGATATGACAAGTGATCTGACACTGTTTAAAGAAGTCGGTTAAAGTTGTAAGAATGCCTGGGACCACGTTGAGGCACGTCCGGGGAAAGGAGGTCACGAGAGTCTAATTTAGGCTTGACCCACATGCCTGTTCCTGATGGAAATCGTAACTTCACAAGCAAGGATGGCATCCTAATCTAAGATGAAACGAGAAACAAATTAGGATACAATGCGGTACATTTCCGGCTAGCCCTGCTGCCCTGGAGAACTAGCCACATCGGTCAATTCATCCGTGGATGGAAAAGGGAAAAGCCGTTGGCCTCGTTTCAAGGGTTCACTGGCGGACCGGTAAACATGTGAATATGCGATAGGCAGCCGAGCATCGGTCAACTTCTGCAAATGATCGGGCATTGCATTGCCCGATCATTGATGATCAGGATCATCCTTCATGAAGAAGCACTGGGAGGTCCCAATATCCTATGGTTGATGATCCTTCCCAAGTGCCGAGGTGATCTCCAGTTGAGCGATAGATCAACCTGCTTCTAGAATGGCGATCATCCTTCTTCGGGTGGTTTTTCTGGGGAATTACAACGGCCCCTTGCCATTCCAACGACCTTCAAGATAACCACCATGACGGTATCGCACGTCACTAGGCGATATGTTCGGATCCCGACTACCTCCTCGTCATATGCACGGCCCTCGCCCTAGATCGATGGCTTCATGCATGCATGATGTGCATCTGCATGTTGAGATGAGTGCTTCTCGGATGCGGCATCGGGACGCACCAAATCCCCGAGGGCCCGATCAATCGTTTTGATGTGAACCTCTGATTGGGTTCAGGAACGTGTTTTCGGAGATCGGCCACCTTGTCATTGTCGTAGTCATGGAAAATGTCCTGGAGAAAGGCAGCTTCACCGAAATTACTTGCGACTGGAGTCAGCAGGTGCAAATTTTCAACAAGCAAGGGGAGCCAGATCCCGGGCTTTCACTGATAGGTTGGCTTTCGGGAAGGTAGGTTCTATCCAGACTCCAGTTGCCTCCGGATTAAATGTCAGTGCATAGTGACCTAGCAAGGTGGGGACATTAGGGGTAATTGCTATTGAGTTTAACAAGCAGTTCGGCTAACATACCGTTCGTTTGCTTTAGGCTTATCAGAGTATCCATACGGAGTGGCAGAACCGTTACTTGGTTTCTTATATCACCAGCTAAGGCCTCCAATGTTCGCTTGCCAACGCCCACCTTTCTCCCGGGCACAAAGTCACAGCGGGTGTTCCTGGGTGCACACGGCCTGTAGGCTGTCATCACCTGCCTTCCATGGCTTCAAGACAAGGGAGAAAGTGGAGATAGTCAGTGAAATGAGCATCATATCTCCTCTTCCCGATCTGGTTTTCAGTCCATCTTTCCGCGGTTGACGTGATAAGCTTAACCTTAACCTTATATTGTCTACGTCACAGCTGTTGCTCCTAACAATGGAAGGGACGACCTCTCTCACAACCATTACAGCTTTGGATGATAATGTTCTTGCCCCCTCGAAAGCTGAGTCCTTGCCAAGTGGTTTCTCGCGTAAATATGACACAATGTCTATGCCTTAACATAGTTCATGTCTTCATCATTTCTGGCGAACAATGCTGTTGCACCTTTTCGCTGCGCAATCCCTTCTCAGCCCTCGCAACTGTATCTTTCACCTTCTGAGTAAACTATACTGACATCATGATCAACAATAGTAAAGTTGCTGATCCGTACTATGGTTTCCAACTGCACATATCTTGGCCTTCAGGTACTGCACAAGCCCTAATTCATTGGAACGGGAGGTTGTCCGAACAGTCTATCTGCCTCCTTCTCCTAGCGCGTCCTTCCATGTCTCATTGCATGTACGCCCATCGCGAGAATTTGTATATAGATCGTGAAGGGCATGACAAACACGATATGGATATCAGATTGGATCAATCCAATGGATGCTACTAGATATCCGCCCGGGGCATACCTAGTCGCGATGATGACACCATCGATAAGGCTTTCAAAGCAATCAACTTGCTCTAGTCACACGATATTCGAGTGATCCTCACAGCCTACCCCGCTGTATAGTTCCCTGAGGCGTACGCAGTAGACGCGGATAGGATCAAGCTCGCCGTCGTGCCTTCCCCAGTCCGAGGTGATTTCCTAAATGACTTTCCTGCTCTTTCACAGAAAGAATTCAGACTGAACCACACATCACTGTTTGAGCAAATCTAACCCGTGTATCCCCTGGCAACGTAGCACTCTTCTTTCCTAAATGTAGAAGGCGTTGAACCCGTCGCGCCTGCATCTTCGACGATACTCCCATTCGCTTTCCAACGCAGGAGGCTTCAACGTGACTCCTCGACTCCTTCTACTTCTACGTCCTCTACTTCTACTTCCTCTACTTCTACTTCCTCTACTTCTACTTCCTCTACTTCTACTTCCTCTACTTCTACTTCCTCTACTTCTACTTCCTCTACTCTTTCTTCTTCTTCATACCTTACCCTTCTTCTGAACCTCATCAGTTCCTCGCGACACCAAACATCGTGCATCATGTCTCAGGCCCCCGGAAGCACTGGGTCCAACGACCTCACGGCCGAATCTTCTAAACGCCAACCTCGGAAGAAGCCGACTGGACTCAAGCGTCGCGTCCCACTTCAGCAACTTACCCTGCCATCTCAGCCAAATGTGGCCCAAGTTGATGTCCCTGGCTCCGGCCCAGGCAAAGAGAACATCCCTCCTGGTTGGATTGTCGAACCCGGAAAGGATGACGATCATGCTATGCCTCGACCGGGGCCCCAACACCCCCGTCATGCCTCGCAACGCGCTACATCCGCCGGACGCGCTACTGTTAAACCCGATAAAGCGCAGAAACGACCACTGGCCCGAGCTGCTTTGGGTGAAACTCATGGAAACATCATCAGACTTCCTAAGAGACCAGCCACAGAGACTACAGGTCCCCACCCTGATGCCGTCGCATTGAGACGTGCCCTTCGTGCCGTTATCATTCAACGGGCTTGGCGAGCATACGTCAAACGACGTGACTCCGATAAGCAGTGGGCTTGTGATGTGATTGCTCGATGGTGGCTTCGGGTCAAGGCTACCAAACTGCCGGTGCAGAACAAAGATATCGACCAGATTGAGCAGACTGAGCAATTCAATCAGTCAACCCACCCCAACAATGCCAAAGGCGGACAGGCGAAGCAGACACAGCAGAAGCCACGACAGAAGTCCGCCGGCCAGCGACGTGCTACCCGCCAGGTTGATGGTCTCCGACGGATTCGCCGTCTTTAAATCTCCGCTCTTTCGAGTCTTTCCTGCGATACTATCCTTTTTTGTTGAGGATACCATGCACCTGTCCATTTGCTGCGAATCCTATCTGCGATATCCTGTTGGTCTTCAAGGACTATTTGGTCAATGCTACTGGTGGTTCTATTTTCCTACGACGTACGTCCTCGTTCTTTGGCATGCCCACGATGACGATTGGCGCCAGTGGTCTTTGGTGTGCTGGTTTGAGTTTCGGGGCTTACTTGGACTGAAGCAACTCCGAAGGCATTTTATCATTCTCAGCCTGGTCTTCTAGTACCTAGGTAGAGTACATAATGTATGCAGTAATTCTATCCAACTGTCAGTGTGTCTAGCGTGGCTGAATATAGGTTTCCTGGATCCGACGTAAATGGCAAATTCGCAGATTCTAGAAACTATAGTAAACCAAGTACTCATTTGCCTTCTGTTCGCCTCATTCAACGACATACGATACTCCAACCACTCTTAGTACATCTCTAGACGGTGCCACCTAATCATCAGAACAATGATGTCATAAGGCGCACGCCCCATATAAGAATCCCCTGCCACCGTCTCCTCACCTTCATATCTCGAGAGTCCTATTAATCCAAACCTAATCCTCCATTATACCTCCCACACTCACTCGGTGAACCTTACAAAACCCTCTTTGAATCCAATTCCAAAAAGCCACAACCCAAACACACCATGTCAGACAGCAACCAAGACAAAGGCGCAACCGGCGCCGCCAAATTCGTCACCTCAACACTCGGTAACACCCTCGGCGGCGTTACCCGCACAGTCGGCGGAGTAGCAGGCACCGCAGGCCGCGGCATCGGCGACACAATCAGCAGCGCAACTGGCAGCGCCGGCGAGCCAATCGGTAATGTTCTCAGTAACACGAGCTCCCGGGTTAGAAGATGGCGCGAAGCGCGTGGCGAAGGGGGTTGAAGATGCGGGGAAGTGGAAGTGAGGTGCCCATGATATTATGAACTTTTGTATATATACTTGATCCATTTCTTGAAGCTTGTATCTACATCCCCCAGTATTGAGCCGAGCGATTGATACGATGATAAGTCATTCTTCCAAGTTCCGACCAACCACGCGCTTGGTAAGATTGTAGCACTACCTAGGCGGACTAGGATCAGTTCTACAATTGGTGATTGAGAGGCCTGGTTCTTGGGTCGAGTTGGTTATTCTAGACTAAGAGCCGAGTCTGACGCATCCCGGTGTTTCGGTTTGGAGGTCAAAGGAACTTCCATGTACGAAGGAAGCTCTAGTCCCCCGTCTTGAAACACTACACTGCAATTGAGTCTGGTTTCAGGTAGTTCAGCTTGCTGAGCGAGATAGATGCATCATTAAGGGTCATGTCTTGAGAATGGCATCCTCGGCGGTTCCATGCAGCATCATAGGTATCTTCGATGTGGTACCTAAGTTATGCCGGATCTATATCCAAAGTCATAAGAGTATACAGCACGTATTTGCCCAACCCTCCTCATCCGAACCGCTATGAACATAAATGCTGTACTATAATATCATCCTCCACTGTGCCCATCTCCCTGAAAATACTCTCCCACACCTCTGCCGACTGCACCAAGCTATCATGATCAGTGCCAGCCACCGTCGTAGACTCGAACTCAACGACACCACCCAAATCCCCACCTCTCGTCTGACCCCAAGTCTCCTCAAAGTAATCCTGACCTTTCTTGCCAATCATACTATCACTCTCACCAAAAAACACCTTCACCCTCAGTGGCGGACCATCTCTTGCTCGTTCAACCTCTACCAACTCACGCACAAAGACCTCATAGTCCTCGCAATTCCCCCAGGTATTAGCTTCCTTCCGCAGACACTGCAGCGCCTCACTATTTGACCCAACCGTGTCCTCCTGAAACATAGCCTGCATCATCGCGGAGTCAATCTCCTTCTGCTGGTCGACGGTTAGTGCATATTTTTCTGCGATGTACCGACGATTCTTCGCCTGGTTATCGTTGCTCTTTGAAGGCAAATTTGCAGAAAACTTCGCAACAGCTGCCCCGCTCATTGCTATAGGTGACCCTTCCTGGAGGAATAAGCGCGGGATATGATGCCATAGCTTGAAGGCCGGAGTTGGGATGTATTGCGCCATTTTCATGGTGGTGATTCCTGACTTGGCGGGATCGACCCAGGGTGCTATTGCTTGGTTAGATTCTCAAGATTTCTTTGAATTAAAATCGAACTGATAGAAGAATCCCGCACCTAGTAATGTAGCCATGGGCTTATCAGGACGCAGGATATCCCGACAGTGATATAGGGTATTCAGCAGATAGATAGTCCCGGCACTATGCGAGGCCAGCGATACATGCTGGATGTTTAGATGAGCCAAAAGTCGAGGAACTGTCTCGATCCAGGCTGATACTCGCTGCGCCAGCGCTACATCAGTGGAATTTCCCATTCCTGGACTGTTTGATCCTGAAGTAAGCTCGTGCTGCATTTGATGGAACTGGGTTTCCTTACCGGTCGACGACTACCACGCGCACGCCGCATTTATCGGCAATCGCATGTAGGCAGATCCCGATATATCGGGATGAATACATGCCCGGCATTAAGAGGAGAGTTGGGACAGTGTCGCGTTCATTGGGAACACGGCCATATTCGCCATAGGTTACTTTGAGAGGGCCGCTGGTTGTTGCGGAGTCGAAGGTGAATGAGCGATGGAAGCGGGAATTGGAGATATAGGATAGAGCGAATGAACGCGGGGATTGAGGATGGTCGCTCATTTCTCAATAAGGTGTGTGAAGATTTTGGTTGACTAGAGAGGGAAAAGGTGCAGTATACCCCATGTTCGAGAATCGAGGTCGTGGTGAGACATGTGGGGATGGAACAGGCTCCAAAGAGTAAGCTCAAGTATGTGGCGGCCTAAGGCTGACAGTCATCTTTCGACAATTTGACTTTTTCTGACTTGATATGTCTTGAGTAGTTGAATCATTCCAATTGAAAAAATAATATGCATACCTAAGAGGCACCTTCTGACGCTTGATCTATAGAACTAGATACAATGTTGGGGTAGGATAGATCGGTTCCTACAAGAGCTATATAACTTCTCAATGGAACCTAGAGATCTGAATTTGGTAGTTCCATATTGAAGGATGGAGATGGGCAGCAAAACCGATCAGATAGCCCTAACTATCCGTCATGAAGTATCAGCGCAGGCATCTCACGTTCGACATGTAAATCTTGTGTGCTTACTATCGACATGTTACCATAATCAACCGTGCAGTCCATAGAAGACCAGTTGCTCAGAGGTTGAAGAGAGATGCATAGCCGGTGTTGCACAGTATGAGAATATTCCCAGCCTCTAGGAACAGATCTCGGTAGCCACTTAGTGTTGTAACTCATGAACCTCCTGGTCCCTGGAAGTGCTTTATAGAGACATCCATGTATGCGGTCTCCGTACATGGTACAGGTCCCAGGATCATCTACAGACGGCATCGACGACAACTACGACTAACTCCGGGAACAGCTCTATTCATTCAACAAGAACACGTATTCATACTCAGGTTACCACTGTGGGAGCACATCTACTGCGCATATATCCGAGCGCAACAGTTAACCATCCTATCAAAACACAAGTGAATGTTTTGACCGCGACCACGCGTCGAAAGCGTCGTACTCATGAGTCATGTCTTATGATCCTCTGACAATGTCGCTCATGGCATCTGTAACTAATGTACATCCCTACTAACTACTTTGTCAATCGACCTAATCCCATATCTTACCAATTAGGTATTCATCACCGATCTCCATCGCACGGCCAGAGTCCCATCTCGTGCGCGGAACTCGTACATAAGATCAAGCAAGCACTGACGTACCTACAAATAGATAGGGCCCCGGGCATCTGACGTCGACAAAAGCTTCTCGGAAAGCACCGCTAGCGCAAGTCACCGCAGCTGTACGCCGTACATGCAGCTACCATAGCAACCAGCCACCGCGGCTCCATCGTGATGTCACAAATAACCCTGGAAGAGTTAATATCGACGCCCTGCGTACACCGGATGACCAATATACACCGTACGTATAGATTTCGAGAACGGCATCTTGATTCTCTGAGTTGATCCGCGGTCATAAGTAACGCAGACCGCTGGTTCATATTCTCACCTCCAGTATGGAACGCGTAGCTTTCCGAGGATCTTAGCTTAACGCGAGGGCCACGGTAAGCAGTGATTGGCTGGATGATCCGGGGGTGAAATAGGAAGCTGGAGGTCACCTGCGATTACGTAGGTCGGCAATTCGAGAAATGAAAGTAGCCGTCTTGGAACATTGCCATGTGGTGATCATCGACGTTCCGCAGTCCGGGTTATTGCGATGGACATTTGGAAACCCTTGCCGCTCGCTCACTGTACTCCGTATTTGTACTGAATACCCAGATCTTCCGTGGTGGGTAACTATAGGACGAGTAATGATTTCAACACTTGTTGTTGTTGCTTCTTGCTTCAAACACGAATCGAAACGTGTGTTTCGATTTTTTTGGTCTCTCCGCGGCCCGCGCCGAGTAATGATATCATCATCATCCAGTTACGGAGGTACATCTCGTGTCGACACGATGTAATTTGCAGTCTCCCGTATTATCGCGTTGTCATGCACTGAAATGCGTCATAGTAACGACTGACGATAGAACCGAAACTGAACATGTATCAAACCACGCGCCGGTGACCACTTAGTTACGTTGTAACAGACTCACCGAAGAATCGGGTGGTCGTGGCAAGGGTGGTATTTCCTCAGCGCCTCACCCGCGGCTGCTGACACTTGGTTGCGACCGTGGGCATCAATCATTGAGACAAATATCTTCCGTCTGATGCTTGTACATACGGCACGGGGTATTTCTTTCGTCTGAAGACTGAGTTGCACACCCGATGACAGCCTACAGGGTGCGAGGGGCCCCCATGTTATTTGGCAAGGGGTTGTCGATCTTTGTGGAGCGGGCGCTTCTGGAAGATTTGAAACGTTCCAAGGGTTCCAGGATGTCTGTTTGCTGGTTCCGAGTGTACGAGGGTAGTTTGATTGTTGCAGATGTTCCGTAGGACTTTTGACGGTACGCAGTAAGTTCCGGTTACAGCTGATG
Organism: Penicillium sp. DV-2018c; assembly: GCA_028827535.1. Lineage (NCBI taxonomy): Eukaryota > Fungi > Ascomycota > Eurotiomycetes > Eurotiales > Aspergillaceae > Penicillium > Penicillium sp. DV-2018c. Next base: position 4,294,039 of record JAQJAA010000006.1, read on the forward strand.
TGGGATGTGTAGGGGTGGACGCTGGAGGTATGGCAAGAGCCGCGACGGTCGCAAGTGGCGTGCGCCAGGTGTGCAGGGGTGTTCTGTCGAAGCCTCGAAGGTTGCTATATTTGTATTCCTGCTTTGGATAATGAATAGCTATCAATTTTGCAAGTAAAGTCAAGAGTGAAGAGACACCAACCATGGCGTCCATGGTTCCTATTTTCGATGTACTGCGTACTCCGAAACTACGCAGTTTTAGGCAGCGTATGTACCTATGTTTCGAGAGCCCTGTCTCTGTACTGAGTACAATGTACATAGCAGACGTAGTGCCGCACCCAGGTTCCCATCCAAACAGCCCCGTTTTACTGCATCAGACAGGCTTCCAAGTTCCAACACTGAACGGCCAATCTACACATCTCATCTCCGGACCGGACCGAGTTCAGCTCGGAGCCGAGCATGTCCCCGTCGGACCCAAGTCAAAATAGAACGAAAACACTGCCACTGCAACCCAACCCCCAGACACAGATGGTCACTCCGTGCCACCTCTTGGCAAAACAATAGCATTCAAATAGTTCCCAGCGCGCGCCAAAACGTCTTCATGCACCGCTAATTGTCAGCATTGATCGCCATGATCGCCCTTGGCGATGATCATTTCACCCCGGTTTCTGTGCTCGATAATCGCACAGCCGCAACAAGAAATCGTAGATCTGTTTTTGAGCCCTTGATATGTGTTTGCACAGGGCTTGGCACACGGGAACCCCTATCATCAATGATACAGTTATCAATGATGGTCTTCTGCCAAGAGCTCCGAGAAAGGGGTGCAGAGATGAAGATAGTAGTAGTTTGTAGAATCAATGCATCAGACCCCCTTTTTGGAAACCTTTTTTTTTTTGCATCTCTGTTCGTCCTGTATCGCCCTTGTTCTCTGTCTTTCCTGTATTGTTACCCCGGAAATACTGAATGGTTTCCCATACCACACAGCTCAGGTCGTACCGGGCGCATTCTGAAAATTCAATGCCTAGACCTTGGCAGTTGGCTTCAATATGCGCTGTCGCCAAGCATTCCTCCGGTGAGGCCCGGCCAGGAGACGTCAGACACTGGTTTACACACAGTATCTGCCTGTATTATGTGCGCAGCGGCCAGCCGGGTAGATCATTGATCTACTGTACTTGATTTTCCAGTCTGTTCGAGATGCAACATTCTGTGAATCCAGATCTGGCTTGGCATCGCGGTCATGGGGCGGTGCGTGTGTAGGTCGTCCTGTTCCTATCGGAGAGATCAAGTTTATAGGATTTGTGTTCCGTCATTCCAGTGAGTCATGGGCGGAGTCTGGACCTGGTGGTTGAGACTTGGTGGTTGACCATTGATTCCGAGACCGAGTCGGTGGTTGATTTGTTGATGAGGACGGGGTATTGCCTGCGCAAATATTGTGCTATTGAAACCCGAGGGCGCCATATCAATGATTGAATCGTGATGTACATACCAGATGTTAGTGATGATTGCAATTGCCCGCTGAGGATTCCCTCGGTTGTCGCCATCAGGGTTGGATAGTCGGAGAAGATAAAAGAGACTTTTGCAAGTCGGCTAAGAAATCTAATAACACAACCAACACCGTAGAATCCTCTGGAATGGCTCTGACCCAGTCATGACTGGCACCTCCAACCATGGAAATTGAACAGATCCCGAGAACAGCCGCTGTCAAAGTCTTGGCTTTGGCTTAACTGCATCTGGCGCATTGCAGTAGTGGAAATCAAAAATGCCTCATACTTAGCACTTTGTAGTAGTTAACTACGAAGTATAACTTAGTTCATTGCTTTTAGTATTTACCCGCCTATTGCTTCGGATGTCCAATGTCAAATCCTCGACTCCACTACCCCGGTTGTGTTGGTTGTGTTCCCGGTCAACGATCCTGGTTTAGAACGTATTATACTAGTGGAGCACCTCCATTACTTTTTTGGGGTATGTACCTTATCCACGAAAGACATCCACTTTTTTCGGGCTTGACAATTAGCAGATCTCGCTCGTGCCATCCTGTGCACGGAGTCCGATATCCACATGCACAGTTCACACCTTATTGCACCTGACATGAACTCAGGTTCCCTGCGTCGATACGAGATGTCATTGGCACCGAGGGAGAGATGGGGATACCCTCATAGATTTCTATAGCGGGTCGGGTTGCTGATCATCAATTAAGTGACTCCACGACGGCAAATACCTTGGATGTATCTTGCCACGAACACGGAGCTTTTAGTGTAAACTCTCGCGATGTAGCTCCTGATGTACTCCGTTGTGTTTCTACGCAGTACACTGCACATGGGTTCGCACACAATTCGATCTAGGTATCACGTACTCCACCCAGGGAAATTCTCCGTCGGAGACTCAAAGGAAAGGTTCTCTTAGCCCATTCCACAATCTACAACCCCAGCAATTCCCAGCATTAGCTAATAGCCGGCTCGTCTCCAATTCCTGGTCCTCGGCGTGCGGAGAATCAAGAAGCCTGAAGGAGCATATCCCAGTGAGGGGTGGCCAAGGACGCCTACTATGTACTCCATCCCAGCCCGTCTGCGACATCGCTCCTGTCAGCGCGGGAACTTTTGTCCGGTCCTTTAGCGGCGTTTGAAGTACGCAGTAGACTCTCGTACATTCGTATACTTTTGCATGAAATACCTTGTATACGGTACGATTTCGATCGATGTTCTCTGCGTCCGCTTCCCCATGCCAGGAAGCAGAGTGCCAAAAAGAAACGACGCATAGCGATTCGCTGTATCGGGCTTCCGGGTTACCTACCGCTTAGAGCAATTGACCTCGTTCTTCCAAATTTTCAGTAAGAACACGCGTAAACATATAGACTCACCAATATGGAGTCGCGATATGCAACGCAGTATGAGCTCAATGGCTTCGATCCGGGGTCCGACCCCGTCGCGTTGCGAACAAGCTTCTTCTTCTATGGTGGACGGACTTGCCTCTCACACGGCTCGAGGGCAAATATGCCGTGTTTACTCGATTGTTCCTACAGGGGATATGCTAGCTCGCATCCATGGAGTGTGGGGGGATCTCCTATTCGCGAAGCTTGTTGCGATCTAAACGGGTGTTTCAGGGCTTCGTGGACAGGATTGGAGATGCAGGTTGCATATCTCCGGGTCCAGTGGAATTTCTTTCGGTTCTTTTCGGCATATGCCCTTTGTGCTCTGATCCGCTTTAACTGTAAATCTCCTTCGCCAGTCAGGCGCCTCTCCTAGGGCTGATCCCCTCCTGACCGCTCCTCTGGCGTTGCCTATGAAGTTTGAACAATGAACGGGCGCATGTGTCTTCGTAAGCTTCCAGGTTATTAGTGTCGAGAGATGTCATCGGGTCGATGGTATGTATCTGGACGGGGATTGTTTTGTTTGGTTCGTGATGCCCGGTGAATCGTGATTAGTTCTGTCGGTGAAGAGGAATAATAAAGATGCCTGGTGAAACAAGTCATCGTAGATCAGATGGAGATCGATTGTATGCCCAACTTGACGATCCTGATCTCTTCATCTCTAAGCCAAAGTATGTAGTTTTGTATATGTAACTAATAACTATGGTGTAGTTTGTGTCTAAATTTGGAGGATCAGTGAGGCCGTGCTGGTGACAGGGTGAGCTTGGCACCCCTAGGACGCCTAGAAATAACATGACTGCCTCTGGACTTGGCGAGACAGGAGCCAATAACAAAGGTTCGATTCTTTTGACGCAATAACTAGCCCAGCTACGTATGCAGCATGTAGCATGTAGCATGTATAACGCCCGGTGTTGATGTACGCAGTATACCAAGCCTGATCTACCGGGAAGGAGCAGAGCCAAGCGCCAAGACCCTCCCTTGTGCTGCAGTTCAGATCAGTATGTGAGTGGATACAACTGTATTGTGCTTCATACATGAGGTGTTTCGTAGGATTACTGTAGTATACAAATTATATACGGGCAAATTATCCATAGACTTCATCCGAAGAGCTCCGATAGACGAGTCATGAGAAGTTCACAATTCGTGAGGCCAAGGTGTTGAGGTGATGTGGCTGATCGCACATGTAACTCTACGTCACAGGAAGGAAGTGTTTCCGCATGGAGGCCGCAAAAGGAAGAGAAATCAATACCAAGCATTCAGGTATGACTCTGGAACTTGACACTCGCCAAGGTGTCATGATATCGAGGATACTCCAACCGATTGACGAAGCGCGCACAGCGCGTTTATAGTTTCAGTTAGTTATCAGGTCCAAGGTTTCTCATTACCAATTCCCGTGGAGTAAGACCGTTGTTAGGGCAAAGTTCGGCCAAGGCTGACGGGCTCGGGAACAATTCAGGCACAGCGGTAATTTCCCATACCGCCTGTTCGCCTGGAAATAGCCACTCTGACGGTGAGATGACCGTATCAATACACCTCGTGGCAATTTAAAATTTCTTTTTCCCTTTCTCTGTACTGTAAAGCATGTACGCAGTATAGGAATATTACCGACAATGAACCGCCGTAGGTGTTCCACATTGGACATCCACGTTAGACATCCATATTGCACGATCAATAGCTAACATTTCTGACTGGTGAGATTAGAGATTCACCGCTGAGTTGGCAATTGACAAGTATTCAAGTGGATTCAAAGGTCTTGAGCTTGCGATGTGAGGGTCGAAAGTCAGCCCGAAGAGGTATAGTCTCAGGACAAAATGCCTCATAGAAGTAGCCCGCGCGACCAGCAACTCAACAGACAATGGTCATCGTTAGATAGAGGTCCACTTGAATGAATTGACTCCGATCCTCGATCCAGGAAACGGCTTTGTGCTACATTTAGCTGACATATACCAAGACTACCAAGGCTATTACTTGGAGCAAAAGTGTACAACGTAGATTAAATTTCGATTTATGAACCCAGAACGCAATATGCAGTAGTACCAAAGAACTATAGAACTATCATGGAACACACTCAAAGAGGTACCCGTACGGCAACCTTGTCCAGTGGAGAAATCAAGTGGCAAGGTGAAGATTTTCTGAGGAAGAAAGGTTGAGCCCTCGTAATTACAAGTAAGCAGAGCAGATTGGCTGGAGAAAAGTGCAGAGTAATTGGGGTCCGTTGGGGGATAAAGTATGGTTACAATAGTGGGATTGCAAAAATACAGGGAAAAGATCAAATTGGAACGGAAAAGTGGGAGAAAAATTAAAAAATAAATGACCACGCTAAACTCAAAACGACTATGCCGGACTGCCGTATCGTCACTCCCACTCTTTTCTCTCCTCCCCTCCAAGACATAGGAAACCCCTGCACCTCTTCTATGCGGGTTCTTCTATTCTCTTTTATTATTGTTGAACTTTTCCCCCTCATCTCTTCGCCTTCCTTTCTTCTTCTTCCTTTCAAAATCTCCACTCTTCCATCTTTCATTCCTTGACATCCTTCACATTCTTGCCTTTTAAACTTATCTCGATCTCCTCTACGGAATCAAGCACGGACCTACCACGCCGGTAGTAGGTATTCGACAGCGAGATCTAGTTACCTCTACCTTCTGAACATTGAGTTGCCATTCTTGGGGACAATTATCGATCTTGGCGAAATACCTCCTGTCACTCGTCTTGACAACCCCCTAGCCATGCGTTACATATCATGACAATCGTCCTCGTTTGGGACATCTTGTTCTGCCCTCAGGGTCGATCACTTTCACGTTGATTGACACCGAGAGAGCATTCGTTGAAGGAAAGATTTCTTCTTGTCTTCGCGAACGACATTCACACCTTCGCCTTCGACTCGATCCTCCGTCACTCGCCTCAACCTCTTACCTCCCTCTACCTGGAAATATACCGTGGACCCTTTTTCCTCTTTGAAATATGGCCCAGTCTCGCATCGGAGAAAGAACCTTTTCATTACATAACCTCTTGAGGATGCTTCTTTCGTCGAACTCGTCCAGCAAGTCGGCCCACGACGAGGGGGACTTGACTGAGGACATTGATGAGCCCCCCGATCACCGCATGCACGCCACCCCGATGAATCCCGATCAGATTGTCCTTTCCCGGCCAGCAGTGGACCGCCAGGAATCTCTGCTCACGCGCGCGTTGAAGAGCAGTCCCGAGATGTCCCCCACCGACCCGCATACTTCCCACTATGACTCCTACATGTACCGCTCCTACCCTCACAGCAACATCAGTGGCATCTCAACAGCTGAGCTCACCAGTGATGGTGGTCTCACTAGCCCCTCTCTATCTAACACACCCAGCCCACCTTTACCCCCACAAATGATGAGCAACGCTGCGATGGTGGGCAATAAAAGTGTAACGCCAAAGGTGAATTTCGTTGCTCCCGGTGAGACCACCGTTGAAGCTGGTCTTGGCCGCAAGCGATGCATCAGCTTCGCTTGTGGTCGTAAGACTGATGACAAGCAACCGGTTTCTCCCGTCTCGCCCTCTTCATCGCAAGAACTTCCGACACCCAAGGCCCAGGCATCGACACAGCCTCAGAAGGAAAACCTTGTCCAACCGCCCAAGCGCAAAAGTGCCCTGACTTTTGTGTGCCCGGGACGCGAGACAGACTGCCAAAGAGAGCGACCTGCGGGACGCAAGCCTTCCCTTCGCCAACGATGCCGTGGTTCCCCTGCCCCTGTTGTCCGCAGAGCGTCCCCCGTCTCAAAGGAAACTCCCAAAGAAGCCCCCAAGGACGTGTCTACCGCCGCTGTCACAGAACCCAAGGGTGTCAAAACTAGTGGGCTTGGAAAGTTCGAGGAATCCGAAGCCACTCGGTTCCATGAGTTTGCTAGCTCGATGGACGAGGATGATGAGTGGGTCAATAAGGAAACCGACTATTCGCATAAGATTACTCTGAACGATTGCATGAAGAAGGAGATGGCGATTCGACGACTCGGTGAACAGGCAGAGGCAGAGGCACTGGAAGAGGAAGAGGACGATGACCTCCCCGATGACGACTCGACTGTCCACGACTTTTCTTCCGATGACGGCAACGAGTCAGACAACGAGGCTGGCTTTGCAGAATCTGATGACAGTGACGACGATGGCTCGGACTATGAGTTTTGGGGCTCATCAAACACTGCCTTAGAACCGACCAGTCATCCTTCGGAAGCACGCCCCGCCCTGATGGAACGCCGCGCCTCGAATATATCCATTGATTCAATGACGGATGATCACCACACCTCCTGGCTCCCAGCACCTGTGCAAAGGCTCAGTAGTCGTCGGGCTTTGAAGGTTTCCAAGAGCATCAAGATCCGCCCGAGTACTCCGAACCTTCCTGATAGCACCGACTTCGTTTGTGGAACGCTCGACGAAGACCGACCCCTCGAAGTTGCTTACAAGTTCTGCCTCGAACAGCGACGTCGCGCAAGGGAGGTTCTTATCCCGCAAGATATCGATCCCAGCTTCCCCACCAGCGATCCGGAGGACAACGAAGACCTCGAGCCGTCCGAGCAAGATGCGTCCTCTGCCGCAAGTGACCGTGACGAAAATACCCGAGGACGTACCGAGGGTGTCTCTCGCAAGCAATCTCCCCGCCACTCCCCCAGGCGTCTGATGTCTCCTCCACCTCCCCGTGCCGGTCGTAACTCTCCTAAGCGGCTCAAGTCTCCGCCTCCACGCATGAGAAACAAGTCGCCCATTCCCACCAGGTGGGAATTCACCACCGACATGCATATTGTCGAGTCTCCCGAAGGTCTCAACATCAACCACCTGGTTCAGCGCCGGCCTCTCATCCGCACCAAGTCACTACCCCGTGACCCCAACCCTTTCTTCACCGGTCTCGACAAAGACCACCGCTGGCACGGCGTCCCACAACCCACTGACTCGTCTGAGCGCGAACACTCGCGTACTCGTGAACTACACACTCGTGGCCCCGTCGACATTGTCGAGGGACTCGAGAAAAAGCGCCAGAAACGCAAAGAGAAGTTCTGGCGCCAACACTGCCGCAAAGCTGCCAAAGAGCAGATGGGCAAACGGCCTATTCCCGGCCATGGAGCCGAACGGATGAAGGAGCTTGGCCTCGAAGTTGCTGAGAGGTGCAGAGCTTATGGCGTCGGTCAAGACGCCCAGCTCGTCCTATCCGTTTAGGTGTCCCACGAGAGTGTCACGAAGTTCCGCCCCTCCCGTTCTATCTTACCTTGTAAATACTTTTATTCTTTTTTTCGGCTTGGGGGTCTTTTGTATGGCCCCTGCTCGGTTAGCGATCCGAGTGCCTTTCGCTTCCAATTCTTCCACATACTTAGCCTACCATGTTATCCATATGAATGGTGCTCTTCTCATTGCCCTTTTCTTCTCTGTTACGTTTTTCTCATAATTCTACAAGGGGTGGTTCTTTCTCTGCATTTTCTACCTGAAGTATTTCTCTAACCGTTCTTCTCCCTCTTTTATGCTGCGGTTCTGAGGATTGCAGGAGGTCTTTTCTTTTTTTGTTGCATGGTTGCGGTGCATATACCCCCTATCTGGCTTTTCTGCATTGTGAATAAGGAGATCATCAGTCGATGACAGTGAATATGAATATTTAGGGAATTTCTAACCTTCTCTAATCTGCCGTCTACAATGGTAATATCAATTGGCTTGGACAAAGTTGAGTAGTGGCGAGTAGGTGTTTGCCACGATGAACTCAGGATGGCCATGAAAAGGACAATGCTATAGTATGAACTGTATGATGGATCTGAAATTTGGCTCTGTAATGAACATCCCGATAGTAGCAGTGCCCAAGTCAGCCCAAACAAGCCTTAAATCGAAGTAAATCAGAATCGTACCTGACGACAGCTCCAGTTCCCCATCCCGCTGCCTAAGGCACCCCACCACCTCAGATCCCGAAAACAACATCCAACCTGTCTTCTTTGCTTCTTTGCTTCTATCTCCTCCACCCCCGTCCATCCATCTCGCCCCAATCAGCCAGTCACTGTTTTCAAACCGTGATACCCCCGTCACATACCCTTCTTCAAATTACTTTCTGGTTCTTGGCCCCTTCACAATGTGGATCATCAACTGGTGTAAGTAAACTCTCCCGATACCACCCGTACTGTCCGCGCCCACCATCAGCGGACATTCCCAGATGCATGAGGGGTTAGCAAGCAAGATGTTACCGAGCAGTATACTCTGAACCCTGTCAAGCTTTGGGAACTGAGAATGTCTCCAATTCGACGCCGCTGCGTGCGACGGCTGTGCCGCGGCATCGTGTGCTTCCTTCCAAGATGTGTTGAAGATGAATATATTATGTGCAAGAATGCTGATCTTGTTTCTCTGTTTAGTCTACGATGTCCTGGCCTCTCTGGGTCTCCTGAATAAGCACGCAAAGCTTCTTTTCCTCGGTCTTGACAATGCCGGCAAGACGACGCTGCTGCACATGTTGAAGGTTAGTCGATGTTTTTGGAACTTGGGTGCATCGCTTGATATCTGGGGGGGATTCTGTTCCGGTGCTTGCAATCCTGGATCTGGTAGCGCTGCACAGATCCCGAGATGATAACATGGAGCATGAGAACATGGGATATCGAAGCTGGACCTTATTGAACGCTTTCGCTGACAGATGGGAATCAATAGAATGACCGTGTCGCCGTCCTCCAGCCTACCGCACACCCCACCTCCGAGGAGCTGGCTATCGGCAACAACCGCTTCACGACCTTCGATCTCGGCGGTCACCAGCAGGGTGAGTGAAGTCCTCCGGGGGAAGAATCTGTGATACGCGCAACGCAATTCCGCGATCTGTTTTTGTTTTCCCTTGGATGGAACACAACTAACGACCAATTTTTTTTCTTTCACAGCCCGTCGTCTCTGGAAGGACTACTTCCCCGAGGTCAGTGGAATCGTCTTCCTGGTCGACGCCAAGGACTACGAGCGCTTCCCCGAGTCCAAGGCCGAGCTCGACGCCCTCCTCGCCATGGAGGAGCTCGCCAAGGTCCCCTTCCTCGTCCTCGGAAACAAGATCGATCACCCCGATGCCGTCAGCGAGGACGAACTCCGCCACCAGCTCGGTCTCTACCAGACCACCGGTAAAGGCAAGGTCCCTCTCGAGGGCATCCGGCCTATCGAGGTGTTCATGTGCAGTGTTGTTATGCGTCAGGGATACGGCGAGGGCATTAGATGGTTGTCGCAATACGTCTAAACAGCCCTCCCTCTTCCCGGCATACCAAACCTCCTCCATATAATAACACCCATTCTAAACTCATACTCCATCTCTTCGATTGTCCGTCCGATCGCTTCTTCCTCATAGTTAGGGAGGATGGTCCGGTACTCGACGATTTTACCAGCAAACATCCCTCGCCCAATCCCTCCAATCAAAGTTTACCCGGACGGTATACGTCTCGAAATGTGTTTACTCGATGACGCTGTACCCGCTTACCATATTCACGTTTGTCCATTTTGCTTTGGATTCTCTTGCTCTTTGTTTCAAGCTAGCTAGCCGATTTCTTTCTGGTTTCATTATATTCTAAAATCTTGTATTTGGTTTTCCCTTCCTTGTAATGCGTCCTGCACATATACAGTAGTACCTACTTAATGTCATTGTACACATGTCGCGGATTAAAGTCGAGTATGCATGCTTTGACTTCGGATTGAATACCCTGCTGGAAGGATGAATATCCTGTCTACACAACACAAAATCCATGGCTCACGCTCCGTAAAACACATATCCTATGTGATATGGCTCTAGCAGAAGTCCTACTCCAGATATGATGTACGGAGGAAGTTCCGTGATACAACGCAGAACATGGTTAAAGGTTAAGGCGGGAGAGAGAGAAACGAGACACCCGCTACCGGTCGTACGAGAGGAGCTAAAGAAAGATGAGAAGGATGAATATGATTCATATGAGAACACAAACACATGCGGTCAGGAGCAGGAACGATAAGGTGAACAGTAAAAAGAGGGGAAAAGATAACATAAAGCAGTTCCTTTCCCCGTCCCAGAATGGCGACAGGTAACACATTCCAGCCCAGAAACAGAGAAAAGAAGTCGAGAGAAAAAAGACGAAGAGATAAGCATTTAAACTCCGCTCCGAGTGTACAGAGGTCGCGCCGATCGGCCAGAAAATCGATGAGGGGGACTGGTGGTTTTGGTTTAGCATGTCGCATTCGGAGAGCCCGTTTCGGCGGAGGGTGAAAGATGCTGAGATATTGGAGAAGCCGGGGGGAGGGAATATTATGTCGGAATTGGAGGATGTCGGGGCTGCCCTGAATGCGAATGAGGGCTTCCTCGGTCGTTCATCGTTCTCGTGGATCCGGTGGGGGACGCGGTGGGGGTCGTAGGGAGGATGTCATGAGGGCGCTGTCAAGAGATTTGTGAAAGGCTTATCTCCGCCCGAACCTGCTGCACATGGGGAAGCTCGTATTGATTCTTTATTTCTTCTTTTGCTTTCGCGGAGGAGTGACGGGACCGCCGGCGCTCATGCCACCGTAAACGTACTTTTGCTTTTTCTCGGCTGGTTTCAAGATCTGTGGGAGAGGAAAAAGAGCCTGATTAGGAACTGGTCTCTGTAAAAAGTGGAAGGGGAAATATGGAGATCTCACCTGGAAGGAGCAGAGCAGACTCTCGTCAACGCTCATCATTGCACCGGCATTATCGAATTCTCCGCAGTAGTTGGGTGCACTGAATAGTGTAACCAGCTGGCGCTTGGAGAAGAACTCATACCCATCCTCCACAACTTGGTGTGCACGGCAAATCAGATCCATATCGTGTTTTTGAAGGAATCGCGAAACCACGTCGGGGCCGAATGTGAATGAGACACCTCGGTCGTTCTCGCTCCAGCCGGTAATATCCTTATCGGGGTCGGACCACAAAAGATCGCACAGAAGACCACAGTCGGGGATCTAATTTCAGTCAGTGATTTTGGCCTTCAGCTGCGAAACTGAGTCCCCCGGCAGCCGCTGGTTTTCTCGCTGCCAATAAGACCACAAACACCAAGGGGGGTCAGTAAATTGAGCAGGCGTAACTTACATCAGTGGGGCGCATGACACGGCGAATCTGCTCCATGGAGTTGAGGTCAGGGCTCAGACCACCGTGCATGGTGAAGATCTTCTCGTCAATAATGGCAGCAATGGGGAGGCAGTTGAAGCAATCGGTAAAAGTCTTCCAGAGCTTGATGTTGTATCGGCGCTTGCACTCATCGTAGAACCCGTAGATACGGTTGATAGAGGCGCACTCGTGATTTCCACGCAGAATGAAGAAGTTCTCGGGGTACTTGATCTTGTACGCAAGGAGAAGACAGATGGTCTCGAGCGACTGCTTGCCACGGTCGACATAATCACCGAGGAAAAGGTAGTTGGCTTCCGGAGGGAAACCGCCGTATTCGAAGAGACGAAGGAGATCGTAGTATTGGCCGTGGATATCACCGCAAATCTAGGAGAGAGAACCATTGTGTTAGGCGGAGGTCGATTGCCAGACCGAGCGGTCGCTCTGACACAAATGAGGAAGAAAAGACATACCTTGATAGGCGCTTCCAATTCAAGAAGAATGGGCTGGGAGATGAAAATCTCACGAGCCTTGGTGCAGAGGAATCGGATCTCTGACTCCAGCAGCTGAACCTGCTTGCCAGGTCGGCTACCCCTCACCTCCAACAGCCGATCGATGATTGAGTCCAAATCCACTTCTTGGTCGGCCATAGCGAAGAATGTCTAACGAAAAACACGAAAGAAAGGAAAACGAAAAAAACGGGAGAGAGAAAAGAAAGGAAAGGAACGCGGATGGAAGAGAGACTTCCGAAGCGATCGGGTGAGGATGACAGAGGCTTGATGACGCGGCGGTAATATCCTGTTACTGGCAGCACAAACAAACATTAATAAAGCATTCCAGATTGGCACAATTTTCAGTCTGGATTTCAAATCCCACGAGGAGGCGAACCCGACGGACGCGCTCGACAGTTTCGCTGATTTTTCTCTCCCTTGGCGGTAGGAATCGGGGAGGGGAAGCAGCTTGGAGAAGAAAGGAAGAAAGGATAGGATCACCTACACAACAGAAGGTTTCTAGATCAAATAGATCAAGCGAAGGGCCCCAACGGCCGCGAAAGAACAGATCAAGCAGAGACTCTTGATGGGAGTTGGATGCCTATCCGGGTCGGGGTGGTACCGCGCACGATGGGAGGAACAGCGAGAGACTCCTAGACGACTCGAAATATGGACGAAGAAGAGCGAATGAGGACTGGACCACCAGAATCTGACCGATCTAGGCTTGATGAAAGGAATCGGAGGGGGGTTGAGGTGAGTAGGTTGTTGAGAAGAGTCGAGGCCAAGGTAGGGGAAAATCTCAACCAAGGGAGAAAATTTCTTCGGTCAAATAGAAACGAATTGGAAGATGCGTAATGCGTCGAAGAACAACAACATCAACTTTGTGGAGAGATGGGTTGAAGGGGAGAGAGGAAGAGGAGAATCTTTTTGGAGGAAGAAAGCGGGAAGTTTCTGTGTTTGCGCGTGTTTGGTCTTCCCTATCAAGGGGGGAAAGCACTTTCTATGAGTATAGATACATAGACTATGGTCTTTTCTTTCTTCTTGCTTGCTTTTACAATTATATCTTTTCTATTTCTTCTAAGTTCTGTCTGTACTCCTACAACTCGGCATAACCCATTCGACTGATTACTATAAAAAAATCTGCTTGCATAGAGGGGTTCTGGCGTTCGAGGTCGAGACTTCAAAGCCTCGACGCCATATGGGGCCCAAGCACGAATGAAGACAAGCCTTGGGATACTAAGAGAAGTACTAGTGTCTTGACAATATCCCACACACCGAAATGGGGGTTCATATGCCTATAGACCCGACCAGACTCGTGTAATCCATTGGATTCGTTGCCTGTTGCATACTAGAGGCTTGGACATCGAGATACTGGAAACTGAATCTCCAAAACAATTGACATTCGTCTCCAACAAGAATAGTCTCATATCTGCTGCCAGGTATCTTTCAAGAAGCACAGAGGGAATCGCTTGAACACGACACCAAAGAAGAAGGGCGGAAGAATCAAAAGAACAAGAGGGGAATTAACAAATCAATCATCAACGCCAACATGCCCGAAATCCAAATTCTTACAGTACACGCTAGAACCAAAAACAAAAGATCTTTCACTGTGCCTCCCATGGATCATGACAGACCCTCCAAACAAGGGCCATCGCAAGATGCTTTTTGGAATAAGAGAAACCAAGACAGCACGCATTGAAGAAAAGTAAAGAGGACGGCCGTAAATACTTCATACATCCGACCCACCATGTCTCATAAGTCATCCAACGCCGAAAACGATGCATAAAATGATCAGCCGCTTGTGACATGCTGAAAATATGTTGTTCAAATGAGTCCCGAGGGACACCGCCAGGGAACTTTGTCCCTGTGAGGAAAGGAAAGAAAAGAGAAATTTCTCCTGCCGAATCAGATTTCCGTAACAAACACGGCAGAAAGCTCCCAAAGGTAACAAGTAAAGTAGAAGAGGGAGGCGAACGGAGACTGGCGAGGAATGTCGTAACCAAAAAGTTCAGATAACTTTTTATCCGCTGAGGGCATGTCCACTCAAGATGGCTTGAGTGGTCGAGCGGGCGAGCGATGGCGTGGTGATATGGGCGGAATGGTCCAATCCCGCCCCAGAACTGTGAGCAAAGTCTTTGTGGGAATTATCCCAGTCATTCTCCCCGAGAACGGTAAGCCAGTTATGGCCCACGTCCTGGCGGAGGACTTCTAGTTGCTGGCGGCAAAACTCTTCGTCCATACTCCTGTCCTTGCCCGATGCCGGCTGGACGAGAGGAGGACTGGGCGAATGCGAAGGTTTGACAGGACTTTGGATGCTCGACGGCCCAGACAGCCAAGGCTGATCGATAGGAATGACTGGCAGGTGATCGACGGGTGTTTGGATCTGCTGAACGGGGAGAACTGGCTGAGCGGTATTTCCTGTGTTGCCCAGGCCATCGGCGGTAAATGGGTTGTCCACTGAGATGTCAACTATCCTGCGCCGTTGCAGCTTTTTGCGACCTTTGGTCCCCCCGTCGGTTTCCTTGGGCTGCGGACTGTTCATTTGCAGGTTTCCCTCCTCTTCGTGAGGTTTGTGGATCGCGAGATCGTGTGGGACCTTCGAGATAGTGGACTTCTGCACGACAGTTGATTCATCTGCCGCGCTGGAGCGCACTACCGGGGCAGCCTGAGGCTCGGCTATCCGTTCAATCAGCTGCTTCCTTTCAGTGTAACCCGGACCTCTGCCATCAATGATGATGTCCTCGGAGTAACCGGGCGTCCGGCGGAAGATATTCATAATCACAACCCGGTAACCAGAGTGGGTCTTGACGAACGGATTGCCAGCTACCCAAATCTCCCGTATTTCAGGGAGACTAGTCAGCCGTGCGATCTCAGTCGGATCCGTCAGGTTGTTGTCCCGAAGATCCAGTCGTTCCAAGGAGAGCAACCGCTCGATGCCCGCGAGTGAACGAAGGCGATTGCCACGGAGGGTGAGTACGGTGATGGCGGGAAGAGGATTCCTGGTGAGTGAGTGGAGAGACTCAATCATGCAATGCGACAAGTTAAGGGCTCTCAATGCCACCAATGATGCTAGGCCATCGGGAATTTCGGTCAGAAGGTTGGAAGACAGATCAAGCGAGTTGAGACTGTTGGCCACAGGAGCAAGACTAGCAGCAGAAACAGATGTCAAAGAGTTTTCCGGAAGACCCAGGTGTCGCAAGAATCGCCATTTTGAAGAGGAGAGAACGTCGGCGAGAAGATTGGTGGAGCTTCCGGTACGATGGCTGGTAGATGTTTCACTGGACTCCGAACTTGCGGAGCCGGTGCGCCGGATTTGCCGAGACTGGCCTCGTCGGTGGCCGTGCTTCGTGACTGGTCGAGTGGGAGACGAACTTCCAGCCCTAGTACGGATCTTGGCGCCTTCTGAGCCAGCCCGAATCATAGGGACGGACTTTGGACTGGTGCTAGTACCGAACGCGGTGTCCACAATTGGAGATCCAGGCGCTGAAAGAGAGTTCTGATCGGAAGCATGGACTGGCTGGCTGCTGGAACCAGTCCATCCTATTGAAGGCGATTGTTGAGACTTGGCTGACCGGCGGCGGCGTTTATCAATATCGTCCAACACGATCCTCGTCAACAGGTCGGCCGGATCGTCCAGATGGGCTCTCTTCAGTGTCAAAGTGCGTAGTTGCTCAGACAATCTGTCCCAGCCATAGAAAGAACGGTAGTCTAAATCAATGATCTCTAAAGCGCTCAGGTTCTTGAAGGAATGCAGCGGCACAGCCGTGTCGAAAGGAAATTCTTCGTATCCAGAAATCAAAGGAGCGCGGTGGTCTGGGGCCAGACGTAGACAAGGAATCTTGGTGAAGGCAGAGTACAGGTACTTCAGGTCCATTTCCAACGCGGCCTTGGCTCTGTCCGATTTACTGGGGGTATCCCTAGATCCAATGCGGAACGATGACCAGAGATCGGTCATACCAGACATGACACTACGGACACTGGAAACCGAATGGATCGAGGCCCCGTCGCCTCGGGACACCTGGGGTTTAGTCAGGAATGAAACATAGGACTGCGAGACCTCGGTGTGGATGTTTTCCAGCCTGATGTTCATAGGGCCCACGGCAATGCTCAGTTCTTCGAAGCGGGATAGAAGGTAGAAGAGGTGGTGGGGCGTCAATGTCAATTTGGCGGTTTTGGAGTTCTGCGACATGAACTTCAATGCCGCAGATGAAAAGGCTGCGGCCAGGGTTGAGGAGGTAGAAGCAAAGGAACTACCAGGTGTCAAAGGGCCACTAGGCGATTGTGGGAGGGTACTTTTGGGGGGTTGACGGCGAAGCTGCAATGCATTGGCCAGCGCCTTCTCGTGGGTGCGAACGTAGCTAGCGACATTCTGTAGCCAGTATGTGTTAGTTATGTATTCGATTGAACATTCACAGGCACGAGTATCTTTCGCATCAAACATATGCTATACAGGAATACGAACCTTAATGAAAAGTTGTCCATCCCCAGTGTTTAATTTCTCCATGGTGCCAGAAGGGATTCCGGTGGTGGACCGGGAGAACTCTGAAGATGGAAAGCTTCAACAGATGTTACTAGGCATAGTCGACATCTTGCTTGTGCGACTCGAATCCAGAGAAGAAAGGAGATTCGAGCGATCGAGGCTCTGAATGCGAGGGTTAGCAACAATGCACCGGAAGTGATCAGTCTCATCGGGAGGTTCAGGGACTGAAGGCTCCTGGGTGTGGCAGGCGAGTCAGGGAGCTGGGGAGGAAGGTGAGGAGCATGGTACCTGAAGAAGAAATCCCCGAGTCAAGCAACAACTTGACCTCCTCTCAGTGACCTCGAAATAGGGAGGGGAATGAGAGAATGAATGGCAAAAGGTGAGGAGGGAAAAAGGTGGCACGGGGTAACCAATTATGTAGCTAAATAATACGGGCTTATCCAGATAACACAATACGGCCGTGTACGCCGTAATACCGCCTTGACACATTTTATTTCTTATTTTTGGCTTTTATCAGCTGAGAGCATATTTCCCGTTTTGATAGTCGCCTGATATACTTTTGATTGGACTCTCCTTTCAGGGTTCTGATACTGTGATGTTATGCTTTTTCTTGCTATGAATGCAATTGTTTCGGCTCAACTTTAGGTGCTTTCTTCCTACATGATCCTCTCAATTCGACCTATCCAAGGACTACCTGTCGATGGGGCAGATTAGTCTAATACCGTATAGCTATGGAGCAGCCATCACTAATATAAATAAATCATCGTCTACTAATGCTGCAGCTACTATTCCCAGGTGGGAGTGGCGGGCTTTTGAAAAGAGCGCCTAGGATTTTAGTTCGCCGACTTCCCTCCCGCGTCTATCAAAACGTTTCGAGTCCCCTGTTACTCTATATAGGGTGATGTGCAAAAGTTCAATGAGTCGTGATTATTAGTTTGTGACGGTTTGACTTTATCTTGCATGATTGAACCGTGCTAATTCCCATACGATGTCAACATTCTGAGACGATCGTGAGCAAGGAAACTCAAACCATACCTACATATGCTATCGGTGGGTCCTCTACCGAGGGGCTCTCTTTGATCGACAGTAGAAAAAAATTTAACATCTTCCCATTCATGCATGTTGAAACCTGTCCCTCCTGGGAAGAGTTGAAACTGAACATGTCATGAAATCCCCGTCTAGTGGCGGCGTGATGATCAATTTCCGACGCAGCCACACGCAGGCAACTTCAGCCCACGATGCAGACCGGGTGAGAATGCCGAGAGGTGATCTCGTTGCCCTGTGCATTTGGTAGCCCACTTTTTTTTCCTTTTTGGTGTCGGTTCTTGTATGATCATTTATTTTAACTCAGCGCACAGCCCGACGACACGACTCACTGTCTGTCCTTGCCGAATATGTCGTTGGTCATCTGTAGACGCTGAAGGGGGTGCAGGCGATCGAATCAGGGCTTAAAATGAAGCAAATGATCGCACGAGACACACGATTGGTGGAGTGCACATGCATGGATGGATATCTGCATACCCTCGCAGGTTGCCTTTCTCCTGAAAACGGAAATAGTGGAGGGAGTCACTCGGGATCTCAGTGAGAACAATGGTAAATAGATGTCCTGACTTAGTAGTTAATGTTATCTTGATTTCTGAACTGACGAATGAGAGACACTTGACTCGATTTCCTAATTACGCTATCTGGAATCGCCAAGTCAGGTTGGCCCGCACTGACGCCCGACATTCCTCTAAAATGGTGGAGACGATGGAATATCCAAAATTGTGAGCTTTATGATTCCGAATATATACACAGTACGGCGCTTCACAGCGATGACATCAGGGTTATTTCTCCGATGTGCAAAACATCGGTCTCATGTTGTGATACACGAAGTCAGATATAGATGAGTCTGAACCATGGTCCCATGGATTAACTCGACCCCATCCCGTTATCAGCCACACCGCTTCGACAAAATACGGATAAGGGCGGCTACCGACCCATGGTTCAGTGATATCCCTTCATCTCATGGAAGGTTATTTGGCTGCTGTACGGAGTACTAATCTATTTCTCTCGGGTCCAAAAGAAGGCATGACTACATATCGCTACGGAGTCTAAAACCACTACGATATTTATGGGGTACTCCGTACAATGCAAAGTTTTACCACGTCCCGGCTAAAACCATTCAGTTGTTCAATGTTTCATATTTAATATTTGAGGTATGAATGCGCCTGGGAACATTTGACCTCGTTCATGGATCAAATTTGCCATGATTATATTTTCTATCCCTGCAACAGATCCTGACCAAAGCGTGCAGTATGTAGTTAGCTCAAAACATTGTGAGCTAGCATTCCAGGGTATTTCATTGCTCCGCAAAGCTCGGTCCATCCTCAGACCCCAGCAGAGCTGCATGTTGAGACCTTGGTACTCTTATGCGAGGAGTTTGCAGCATCCCTGTTCATCGAAGTGTGTGCTGTGAAGTGCATATGTATGTACCATCCATATGGGCAGATCCTGCCGTCTCCAGAAGTGAAACACAACAAGATGTCAAAGGATGTCTTTGCCGATCGGGGTTGAATGCCACCCCCAGAACTCCAGGAATGTTCAACACATGGAGATCACACTTGACATAGCCAAGGAGAGGGGCACATGATGTACGATCATCTCGATCTACGTCGCCCCTCTCTTCCCGAATCCCCCTACTACTGCTTATGTACAGGGTACGGGGCATTGTACGGAGTAGACAAGTAGCATAGAGCATCAAAGACTAGTTAAGTAAAATTGCCTTCGAGTACTACTTTCGGTTGTTTCCCGGCCTCGGAGGTCCGAGGGCATTCCCCACTATTCGACGGTCCTTTCAAGCGGGTGCGGCATGGAGTGGGTGTCGGGTCCGCTCATTGGATGGGACAAGGTACGAGCGTTTGCAAATTGCCGATACATACATTCTTTTTGCCAAGCCGCGATTGTGGCTCGCTGAGCTTTTCTTTCTTTTTCTTCTTCTTTTCTCATACATACTCGGAGAGTTACTATTGGTAGCTTAACTTCATAAGCGGGGGAACGGTTTTTCACCGGCTCCAATAACGCCACAAAGGTCGTGCGAGAGAAGATCCATGATCTGCATTGGGCCAAATCGGGAACTGTCATTCAAATTCGAGATTGGAGATAGCCAAAATATGCCAAGATCTATGTACTTGACTTCCGAGGGAGGGGCAAGGGAAGAAAAAGGTAACCTTGACATGAGACCGCGTAGATTTAGCTACCACGGCACGTTTAGGGATGTCTAAAAGACTAAATTCCTCGATAAAGAGCGTCTATCGCGCATTGTGGACAGTAAATGATCTGATTTCGGTGTTCGCGTGGAAATAAGCCGCATGCTGTCTCTCGACTAAAGCTTAGCACTCGCTGTTTAAGTTACTGAGTACTCCGTACACAAACGTGCTATTGGATTGCAACTGACAATATAATCCGATGGCCTGCACTATGTTCATTGTTTGCCATCCGCATCCACATCTTAAGGGTTCAAGAGGTTGATCGACATGATCAGCCTCGCGGGCAAACACCAAATGGAAAGACCACTCGGAATATCCTCTCCCAAATGAGTCTAATGCCAGGCTAAGCTGCATTCTGTGTCAACACTAAGGATGGTTAGTTCTCGTTAGCTGCTGCGAATCATCCTTAATAAGTACTTAGTGCTCCGAACTAAGTACGCAATCTGATACGGGGCCGCTCCTAGTCTCTAAATCAGGTGACTGGGGTTATGCTTCTTTGAGTGAGACCATTATAGAAAGATGGGCTCACGTCCGATGGATCCACTATTTATTTATCCGATATCGCGAGCACAAGCCTTTGCCGGCCCTTGGTCCGAGCTCTGTACGCAGTAGAGGGATGTTGAACCCCCACACCAGACATGGGTTGCTTTTCCGGGCCTGCAATTCGGCCGTGGCAAACAAACTCTCCCGAGGCGCCTACCAATCAGGTGAGGACATCGATATATTTTTTGGATACTTGTGCTGCCCAGCAGGTAGCGGTGAGATAAAATGCAATCCTTTGAGATGGGACAAAAGGTATTTTGCATATGGCCTCGGAACGAGCGCAATGACCCCGCTAATTGACCATGGGAGCCGTTGAATAAATATTCTTTGCATTGAGGAATGTCAATTGCTTGCAAGACGTGCATGGAGGGGTGCATTCCACGATTTCTTGATGCTGTCGCACGGGCTACAACATCGTCGTATTCAAATACCGAAGTCCTGTCGAGGTGGGATGATGTTTGTTACAACGTAAGTTGCACTGCGCAGGGACATTCGATCTTGATACAAAGAATGTTGAAGCCATAACAACGTGAAGACCGTATGATTGGCTTCTGGTAAATTCGCGAACGTCCGTTGCTCGCAAAGCAACACGCAAGATCCAAACGCTGGTTACCTAGCAGTTAGCTACCGCGGGCATCCATGGTTCGGTCTGTTTTTATCGCCCAAGATCCTTATCTGCAGATGGCGGGGCAAGATCAGTCGATGCCAAACGAAGCTAGCCATTTCTGGAAAAACACTAGCCGCACGTGGGGACTCGGGAGAAGCTGCACGTGATGTCCACGTCATTTTTGTACGACGTAGCTTCCCCAACAGGATGGCGAGGTACCTCACCAGCTGTTGACCCTTCACAACTTATCTTTCTTTACGTACTCAGCATGTACCGACTATGACCGAAGAGAAGAAACCTGCAGTTTATGACCCTTACGACCCGGCCTGTCTCCCTGACTATGATCGCGACTTCATTAAGCCCGATGAACTCGACCAATTCGAGAGGGCACTAAACGCCCCGGAAGCCTCCCCATTAATAGCGATCAACGACTGGCGCCCAATCAGACAGAAAGTACGCAAAAACCGTGGCCGTCGCAAGGCACCCAAGCGAAGCAAGGATGAAACAAGGGAAGGAGTGCTATACACCGTCTTGAAATGGCCATTCCTCTTGATCGTCTTCGCATGGATCATTGTACTCAGCTTCGGGTATGTGCTGGTGCGCGTCTATATATTACTGTACGAACAGTGGGTTACGTGGCGGGGGAAGAGGGAAAGGCTGCGTCGTGAGCTACGTGCTCAGACGAACTACTCAGATTGGTTGAAAGCCGCTCAGGCACTGGACATGCACCTCGGAACGGAACAGTGGAAAAAGACCGACGAATATGCCTACTACGATCACCTCACTATCAACAAAGTGGTATCACAGCTGAAGCAAGTGAGAAAAGACGCGGAACGAGAGATGGAAGTTGGTGGCATCGGCTCCAATGACATACCTGCCATCGAGGACCTCCGGGCGCTACTGGAGGCCTGTGTCAAGAACAACTTTGCTGGAGTGGAGAACCCTCGGATATACAGCGAGACTTACTCGGGAACCAAAGACCTGGTACAGGAATATATTGACGAGGTGCATGCGTGCGTGGAGCTTGTTTCGAACAATAAGCAGATCGATCAGGATGCCAAGTATCAATTTTTCAAACATCTTGATACAAACTTCGGACGCACCGCTCTCTGTCTCTCGGGTGGAGCTACATTTGCTTACTACCACTTTGGCGTTGTAAAGGCGCTGCTGGATAATGATGTTCTCCCAGAAATTATCACTGGCACGTCAGGCGGAGCGCTGGTGGCAGGATTGGTTGCGACCCGAACAGATGAGGAGCTGAAAGAGCTGCTGGTCCCCGCGCTGGCGCATCGGATTCGTGCATGCCACGAGGGGCTGGCGACCTGGGCAAGTCGTTGGTGGCGAACCGGCGCTCGGTTCGATACTTTGGATTGGGCTCGGCAGTGCGCCTGGTTCTGTAGAGGTTCAACGACCTTTCGGGAAGCTTACGAGCGGACCGGGCGCATCTTGAATGTCAGCTGCGTGCCCTCAGATCCTCATTCGCCTACCATCCTAGCCAATTATCTCACATCCCCCGATTGCGTCATATGGAGTGCAGTGCTTGCTTCTGCGGCTGTTCCAGGAATTTTGAACCCTGTCGTGTTGATGACCAAGAAGCGCGATGGTACTCTCGCGCCTTATTCATTTGGACACAAATGGAAGGATGGTAGCCTGCGCACCGACATACCCATTAGAGCCTTGAATCTGCATTTCAATGTGCATTTCACGGTAGTGTCTCAAGTAAGATCAGTTTCATCATTCATACTAGATCGTCGCTAACAGTTCTTACAGGTCAATCCCCACATCAATCTATTTTTCTTTAGCTCTAGAGGAACTGTAGGGGGCCCGGTCACACATCGAAAGGGTCGCGGTTGGCGCGGTGGTTTCCTCGGCTCCGCAATCGAACAGTACATAAAGCTAGACCTGAACAAATGGCTTCGAGTACTGCGGCATTTGGAGCTCCTCCCACGGCCCATGGGCCAAGACTGGAGCGAAATCTGGTTGCAAAAGTTCAGTGGCACCGTGACTATCTGGCCCAAGAGCATTCCCTCTGATTTCATCTACATTCTTTCAGACCCGAGCCCTGAAAGACTCGCCCGCATGCTACATGTTGGCCAGCAGAGCGCCTTCTCTAAGATCCAGTTTATCCAGAACCGGCTCAAGATCGAGAGGGTGATCATGAAAGGTCTTCAAGAATCCCGTACAGGGGGACGCGCTTCCTCGCCCATCCTCTCTCGTCGCCTCAACAAGCGGGAAGATGCTTTGGAGGAGCGCTTAGATGAGAATCTTCCCGAACGTGAAGGACATAGCCACCAGGATGAATCGCATTTCCTCGACTCCTCGGATGGCATGTCCCAGTCAACCGTCTCGTCACGCCCCCACACCCCGAGTACCCGGCGAGGTAGCGCGCTTGAGGAGATGCGACGGCAAAGTGCGGTCTTCTTTGATGATGCCGGTTACTACCGATTTGAAGATGGCGATGACTACCAAAACGAAGATGCTGTGGTCATCTGAGAGAGCCCAAGCGGCTCGAGCGGTAAAGTTCATTGGACCGGGATGTTTCTACTTTCGGGCACCTGCAGCCCTTCCGTCATTGCGACTTTACTGTGAACATGACAGGCGGCTCTTAGTGGTATTTTTGGCTACTTCCAGCCCTGAAGTGTCTCTCGGCTTTGTCTTTTCGCCTGTTCATTAGCATAGCAAGGTGTCTCGTGTTCTATTACGTTGAGTCATTCTCGTCTTTGTTTCTTAGATTACGACCGTTGGTTTCTTACTTTCTCCTTTTAGAAGATGGACCGTGTAAGATACCTCAATAGCTAGAATTGTACTTATTCTTATCATTCTCGTGATTTCATACATCGTACTCAACGCCACTTGTCAAACATCACAAATCCATCTGCATGATGACATCAACGCACCCCTGACCACCAGTAACCCTAAAATGAAAGTATCAGTTACCGTGCACGTATTATGACAGGAGAATATCTCCGTAACCTATCCAGCGAATACAAGATTTGGTCCCTGGCTGTACCTAGTCATGCTACTTCCAAATCAAACTGTCGTTAAATTAGTCTGTACGCCTCCGATTGAGATATCGACTGAGTAACGTCATTGTACATGATTCTACTGTTTCAGCGAAGGGGAAGATTGCTTGCCAAGGGGATTTTGCTAGCGGCACTATATGTATACCATACCTTTCACGGTCGAATTGGTATCCGAGATTGCATGGAGCAAACCACAGTTCGCACCCGGCGAGGTCCGCCGGCGCCGCAGCCTTGCACTGGCTAACGCCGCTCTTTTTGGGATCGAATCTGTTGCAGATCTGGCACAAGGCGGCCTGCTTCGGCCGCCGTACGACGGACCTCAAGGTATCCCTCTAACGCAAGGGAGGTTCACCAGTTACATGCACCAGATCTTCGCCGCAGCTGGGTATACCGAGCACTCCACAATACATTGTTTCAAGTTTGCGTTGTAATCTGGCAAAGGAGGTTGAACGCAAGTGCTTTCAAACTTGATTCCATGTCAGGTATGCGGACTGACACCGTAGGCAGAAAGGTATGGCTCTGCTCCAGCTTCGCAGATACTTGCGCATAGGTGATCCAAAAACATTTCCCGAGCATTATCAGACCCATTGCTCTCCTATAGACACAGTGTCGGCTATACTCAATGAGGGCTCAAGAGCCTCAGTCGCAACAAATCGAGTACTTCCAGGGCTATCATAATGCCAGAGGTAGAACGTATGGCGAATCGCAACAGCTCACTTTACTCACTACTGAGCTTTCTTTTGAAGAAAAACTTCCCTTTGTATCCAATGCCCACAGGCACAGGATTCCCGCAACTTTGATGTTGTCTATTTGCCAAATGAAGAGCCCACCGAAGGAATCTGCTCCTCAAATCTCTGTCAGGTTAATATTGAATCATGAATGGTACTGCGGAGGAACTACCACATACTGAAAGTTAGGAAAGAAATCCTGTTGTCTCAAGACTCGAATTTTCAAAAGCGTCGGGTGTTCCTAGTCCCCAGGGAGTTTTGCCTAGACTTATCAGACTAATCATCCCTTCTGGACCTTAGATGTTCGCATCGTGGAGGGTGATGCGAATAATCGGACCTAGCTCACGTAGCGAGAAGACGTGCATACCTACTGAGCTAACAGTTTACCCCCACCTCGACACTACTTGCGCCAGCCTCAGCCATGCACTCGTTCAAGTCGGATGGGCATCATTTTTCTACATCCAAAGGCACAGCGATTCAGCGAACTTCGAAGTACTGATCAGTCCTGAGCCCATTTTGATCAACAAGCAAGAAAAAGAAAACCGACAAAGGATTCGCTAGTCCCAAATACAGGCTAGGCTTTAGCTAACTACTGCTGGTATCTGTACCAATCTCCTTTGCCCGCGCTTCACAGTACTTTGCCATAGTAACGTCTTTGCTTGAAATGCCCGAAGGAGAATGTGTCGTCCATTCAAATGTAGCAGTAGAGTGTTTCTAAGACTCTCGTTAGCTTTTTTAACGCATAGCAAGACGTTAGAACTTACGAGGGTAGTGACAGGATGGTGGTTTAGTGACTTGCACCTGATGCCCACGGCATTGTTGAAATCCTACACGGTAGAGAGATGAGGAACAATATTCATGCCATTATCACGGAAAAGTGTACGGATATACGAACCAGGACTTTGGTGTATGTTTTGAAATGGAATGTCTTCCGAATAGTACGTTCGTTCACTAAATTCCAACCGAGTTTCATAACCAAGTCGTGAACCTCCGTCTTCACGGATGAGACATCTTCACCGGCCGAAACCTTTATGGTCAACGAAGACGGCATTCTTTGAGAGCTTTGCAAATGAGTCAGAGATTTAAAGGAAATAGGACTTCGCAGCGGGGTAAGCGCATTATTTATAGGCCAGATTGTGCCCCCGCAGAGCCAGCGCAGCAGCGCTTACATCCATTGTTACAGGATTAATACGGAGTACTCCGTATTATATGCATGTTGCAGAAGCACCTCAGAATATACCCGGAGAACAAGAAGCTGTCGAATACCTAGGATTCGTCAATCATCCCCTTTACCATACAGCTTTTATTAGTGATGTTTGCGAGCCGCGAGTTGTGCCTGTATGTCTAGGCCTTGGGTGCTTTCGTTAAAAAAGAGTGTAGGATATCACAACCTTGGAAGATGCCTACTCCATTCTCCGAATAGGAAACCCACCACTCCACCCAACCCACCCCTTCTCAGCCGGACCACGAAGAAGACAGATCCCCAGCGCAGCCCCGATAAACCCCAAATTGACACTCCCACTCAGAATCCAACCCCCCTGACTATACAACCGGTTCCCAACAGAGGTACCCATAAGCTGACCACAGAACACACCCATCATATACCCAGTGTTAATCCTGTTCCGCGCCTTGGGCGCAACACTGTATATAGAAATGCGATTCGCAATCTGCGTCATCTGCAATCCAAAGTCCTGCAAAGCAGCCTGGATAATCGGACCCGCGACGGTGTAAGTACCCGTGTACGTACCGACGCTAACGCCGATGATCAAAATGCCAAAACTGACGAGGTTGGACAGCTGCGGCACGAAACGGTCAATCACGTAGCGGGAGAACAGTGGGCCCAGGAACATGGGCGTTAGACCTGCTAGGGAGAATAGGCCGATTGTCACGGTGGGATAGGTGTAGGGCTCCCCGGAAAGGAGGAAGGTGAGGGTCGTCCAGAAAGAGGTGAATGTTGCGGAGAGAAAGAAGCCCATGAGGGTTGTTTGGATTAAGACTGGGGAGGTTCCAGTAGTAGCCGATTATTGAGTAGAGGATTTTGAAGTAGGAGATATTGGTGTTTGTTGAGGGGTAGTCGGGCATGAAGAGCCAGAGGAGGGCGAAGATGAGGAATTGGAGGGCGAGGGATAGCCAGTAGATGTTGCGCCAGTGGGAGTATGCTGCTATTATGCCTGAGAGGAGGCGGGCGAAGAGGAGGCCTAGAACTAGTCCTGATGATACGATTGATAGAGCTGTTCCCCGACGAGCTGGGGGGACGAGATCTCCGACGAGGGGGAGCATAATTTGCTGTAGAGATGAGCGACTCAATCAAAGGACGGTAAGCATTTCTGGGAATAACTCACTGGCGTGACTGTTGTAACTGAAGAGAGAAAACTCAGGACCAGGAATACCGCAAATGACGTCGTGATACAGATACCAATCCATAATGCCGCCGTAAGAAGTGTTAGTAGCAACACGAAATGCCTTCTCCGGACCAAGTCTCCGAGTGGGCAAAGAAGGATCAGTCCAGTCGCATATCCGGCCTGGCTGCAGGTTGGGATCAACGAGGCTCGTTCATGCGAGACGTCAAAGTATCGAGCGAGCACGTCAAGAATGGGATGTGAGTAGTATAGATTGGCAACCTGTTCAAGTAATTTAGCAAGAGCCATGACAGTCCCTAGTGCCTTGTTTCATACTGTGAAAGTCGCCGAGAATGCGAACAGGATATTCAAAGGCAAGCCGAATTTGCTCGGCTTCTCTGCATTCCACCGACATCGCGGCGGTGTCCACGAAATGATATCGATAAAGCGACGCCAACGCGGTCGCCCAGTTGTTGGTTCTTCAGTGGCATTTTGAACGAGTTCATTGCCTTTTTCAAGTTCTTCAAGCTGTTGAGGGGTATGGACATCGGGGTTTGCTGCGGTGATCGGATAGTTCACCGACGACAATTCCGTAGGATTTTCAAGTTGAGAGCTGGAAGGAGTTTCCACTCTATGGTCGCTCTCAGCAGTCATTCGTTGGACTGATTATGAATAGTCGTGTCTCCTCTGTATCGCTAATGCGGAGGAGAGGGAAGAATCAAGCATTGGGCAGCTTTAAGGCGGAAATTATACAAATCAATCTTAAATACTCCGTAAAGTCCGAACAGAAGGAAAAAAAGACCCGATTTGATTTGCAGACTAGGTAAGCACTTGACGCAATCAAGAAGCTGAAAGGCGTACGGAGGTAACGGAGGAGAAGCTCGTTATCACCTATTCTCGGACCCCGACTGTTACATTTCCGCACTCGGCCTTGGCACCAACATTCCAGTCAATGATGCAGGCAGCTCCATCTTTTTTTTTTTTTTTTTCAATATAGTGGAATGGGCCTGAACAGTCTGCTTCTTATTCAATGGCAGCTGGCTGGTGAAATAGCTTTTGTCGTCTTGATTCTTTGAGGTTCTAATGAATATCGTACACAGAGCCACACCTCGGCAATTGTCCCTCAAATGACAAGCCATTCTTCCGTAACGGCTTTTGCACTCTTAGCATTGCCGCTGAGCACATGGATACACTGCAGCGCATAAGCGGCTTCGCGAGAGAAATCCTCCACGAATCGTTGGCTGGGCGGTGACAGGGGCCCCTGGGCATCATCGCCCATGACCACGTCAGCTCCGTCCTCTGCAGGTGTCTGTTTTTCAAGAGACTTTTGCTTAGCCTCTTGTTGAATCTGCGCGCCCAACTTCAATACACGGCCGTACCCATCAATAGCGAGATGGGCCAGGCCGAGAGAGTGCCAGACGCGAGCAAAATTGAACTCCATCTCCTGCTTTTCAGCTAGGAGGGTGCCCGGCTTCTCGCGAACCCGTCGGTATTCATGCATAAACGACAGTCCTTGCATGATGAGGTAGTGGCGATTATCAGATTGCCTTTTGAGCGAGTGGTGGATGAAGGAGAGTGCGATGGAAAGGAGAACCGCCGGGTTTTGGTCGTCCAAGGCGTATGCTCGGAAAAAGTAGTTGAGAGCTGGGTAGAAACTGTTGCCTGAGTATAGCATGTGGCCATATAGTACAAGAAGAGCTATGTCTAAGCTTTTCGCAGTGATTGGCTGGCCGGCTTCGTCCCGCGTGGATAAAGTGGCGCGCTCTTTCCAGACAGAGTGTCGAATAGGGCGAGGGGTCTCAACTGGCATTGTAAAATCAATCGCCTTGATTTGGCGAAGCATGAACTTCATGTTTCCAGAGGAATGGAAAAGGGATCGATGAGGATCACCACATAGGTGGCTCAACATAGAGAAAAGCCGATATGTGTCGGTGACGAACTGATATTCTTTGATGAACCAGCGCGCTTCATTCGCCAGGGTCTCTTCGTCTTGTGCCCGGAGTGCGCATGCTAGTGGATGCGTCAGTAAATGGTAATATGGAAATGAACAAGGTAACTTACTGAACCAGCAAACATGAATCAATCGTGACTTAGGCTTGGAGTGCAACCAGATACTGGCAACTGCTGCAGAGTCAAGGGTCTCGTAGGCTTCTTCTATCTCACCTTGTTCGGCTACAATAAGAGCATACTGAAGGAAGATATCAAGCCATTCATCAAATGGTATCCCATGGTAATCCGTGGGGACGGCGTCCTGCAGCGGCTCCGCCGAGACATCTCCTGAACACCATGTCAGCCAGGGCCTCTAGGGTCTACCGGAGCCGACATACCTATAGATTCATGGAGACGACCTGCCATTTGCTGCATCTCGTCCATCATTGTCCCGTTCTTGGTCTGCGCGGCCTTGCCTTTCGAACCAGTCACATACCCCATAAAGGTGATACTGCGGTCCATTGGATAGAAGATCCTGTTACTCCGGAACTCTCGCAAAAGAGCGTCGGCGATATCAAGCCAATCTTCAGTGGCGCCGGGGTCACCTTGCTGCATTTGCGGATGCAATTCCCACAGCTTTGCATACAAGTATCGGATATCCTCAGTCCGAGTTCCTTTGCTAGAGACCGTGGGAGCAGCGCTCGTAAGCGTTGCCGTTGGCGTGGGTTTGGGGGCCAGTTCCCGAAGGGGTTCTGTCTCAGCCATCTTGAACTCTTGTGCGAGCTGCTCGAGTCTCGTATCCTTTCGTCTTCGGCGGTTGCGGCTTTCCTGTCGACCAATGAGGACCGCCTCGCTGACATATTTCAAAGCCTGTTCGCTCATTCCGAGGCTCTCATAAAGCTTTGCTAGCAGGACTCGAGATTCCATATGGGTAGAATCGTGCTCAGCGACAAGAAGGTAATAGCTCTCGGCATCTTCTATCTTGCCTAGCTGCATGCAGCAATCGGCCATGGCCATGAAGAAGCCGACGTCGGCATGATCGGCGGTTTGCTGGATGGGTGAGTAGTACCGAAGAGCTTCATCTAATAGACCAACTTGTTTCAGAGCATCTGCCGCCTCTCGGAAAAGGTCACCATAGTCGAAAATTCGAGCACCTTCGGACCCGTCTTCTGGGTTGAGCCATTCGAAATGATGCTGGCAGTCCTCCGTCAGTATGTTGCCTTGTTCAACCACTGTCATTTCTTGTATCAACTCACCAGTGCCTCGCTGTAATGCCTGTCGCCCATTTTCAGGCGGAAAATGCCCATCTTTATCCGAAGCTCTAATGGAAGACCAAGCCCGTACGTCTCTTGAGGCCACTGGCCCGGTACAAACCCATCGGTTTTGATGCGCCGGGGCGAATCATCGGCATCCCATTCTCTGTCGTCATCTTCACATGCGTCCCATGTCGTGTCATTCGCGCGGCGTACAAGCCAGCGTGCAAGAGTTTTCAGCGCGATGAGTCCTTCTTCAGGCTCGTCGAGGTAGCCAAACAATTCGACATAGATGTTGAGATCCGACCAGGTGAACTCGGTTTCGTCAGGATCGAGTTTTAGATAGTGTCCAATGCTCTCAGCATAATAATCCGCAGCCTTCTGCACCTCGCCGGTATCGATGCACGTCTCCGCAATATGGCGCAGGGCTCTGGCACTATGCGGACATTCTCGGAGTAATCTTTCATACTCTGCCCCAGCTCGGCCATTCTGACCTAGCTCACGGAAGACCGCAGCTCTTTGAAAGCGGACATTGTGATTTTTGGGTTCGACGTCGAGGATGCGAGTGTAACAATAGGCTATATCGTGCAATGCAGACTGCCGATTCGCTCCGGCACGGTCTAAGATGAGCCGTGCGACCTTGATCCAAACGCCGGGATCTTTCGGCCTGGTATGAGCTCCATTGAAGAGAGCTGCCAGAGCCTTGTCATCTTCTCCCTTTGCGAGGAAGATTTCCGATAGCAAAGAATGGGCGGCAAATATCTCGGGGTTGATCTGGATGGCTTGCATCACCAGGGTGATGGCCCGGTCATAATCCCCATCAATAAAAGCAGATGTAGCCTCCGAATGGAGCAGTTTGAACTCGGGACTGGGCTCTATTGGTTTACGGGGTCCTCGTTTGATGCCTTTCCCGCCTCTCGCGCCCCATCTCCCCGAAAAGCGTCCACCTCCACGACGGCGACGCCTGCTTCCGAATGAATCATACTCGTCATCATCCTCTGCAGGTTCGTCATCTGAATCGTCCTCACTTGTATCTTGTTAGCATGAGCTGGTTCCTGGGCGTGTGTTGGCATACATACCTCTCGCTTTCATCGGCGGACATGACAAACTCCTCATCTGAGGAGGCTTCCTCGCCTGGCATGGGGGGGTATGATGAGGGATACCCGTAGTCGTCGTCATCCCCCGGGTGCAGGACGTTTGCTTCGGCTTCATTGTCGTTATCATCCTTGATGTCGCCTTCGCTTCCATTGGGGGGCTCAGTGTAATGATTAATGCTTTGAGGTTGAGCTTGTTCTCCAAACAAGCGAGGATCAAGCACGGATTGAAGGATGTTCCCAACATCAAAAGATCGATTACTTGAACGATGTTGCGGGGGTTCCGGATATGCCGATTCTTCCTGCATTTCCTCATCCAAAGGCACACCATCTGGATAGTGGGTGGAATCCATTACTGCGCATATGACTGAATCCAAGGTATTACCGTAATATATTGAACCGGAGCCTTAGGCAATCACCACAAGTGCTGATTGTTGATACCGGAGCTCATCATCGAGATACGAATCAGTATAGTGCACTGATTGAATCTAGTTTCAGGTATGGACTCGCATTCATAGTAACGTCCCCACCAGGCTGAGAATATATTCTCAGATAAGATGAATAGCAGCAATATGGTCGGGGAAGAACAATGCAATTGAAATCGAGAAGAAAGGAAACATCAGTCAAAGAGTAAAAATGAAGAATGTTGCTGCCGTTCTCCGGAACCCGTGATCGCTGCCTGAAACAGAAAAGCCTCTTCACCAAACTTCTTCATCCCCATCATCTTTCCTCTCTCCCCTCTTCCCCCTTCACCTCTTCTCTTTCCTCCCTTCTTCTTTCCTTTCCTGCTTCTTTGGGACTCGTGGCTACTTTGTGTTTGACACACTATTGCTTCAAGTCTCATTTCCTTTCGTTCCAGACCTTAATTTTTCTCGGAGGTGCAGCCCACTGGACTGGTCTGTGCCATCGACGATATACAGATCTTTTCAGCGTCATTTGATAGCTTGGGATCTCGGCCTGGATCCTGGTTCAGAGAATTTCGGATTATATTCGTCACGCAAACTCAGCAGGTTCTGCAGGTGTTTTGCAGTAATCATTTTCTCCCCCGCCCACTGTATTTACTAGTCATCCTTCCAACACGTCGCCTCAACCATGGCCAGTCATATCATTGGCAACCGGAACAGCACCCCTGAAGCCTCGAACTCGAGTCTTCGTCCTCCTTCCTCGTCACGGAGCAACCTCGGAACCCACCAGCTGCGGGCGTCGGCAGACATGTCCGGGTTCCCATCGCCGCTGTCCGCCCGAAGCATCCGTCCTGCATCGGAGGTCTTTTACAATCAGCAAAGTCAGGGTCAGAACGCAACAGAGGATGCTCTGGACCGTGCCACTCAGCAATGGCTCTCGGATATTGATCAGTACCAGACTACCCTGGAGGAGATGGCAGCTGCTACGCTTGACCAGGATTTCAAGGATGAACTCAGTGCTATCGAGCAGTGGTTCAAAGTGCTGAGCGAAGCCGAGCGGACTGCAGCCCTCTATGCTTTGCTTCAGCAGACCACTCAGGTGCAGATCCGTTTTTTCATTCAGGTCCTGCAGCAAATGGCCAAGAGTCACCCTATGGCCAATCTACTTTCCCCTGCCAACTTCAACGAGAAGGGTATGTCACATCATGCTTTAACCCCATATTTCGCTGAAGTATGACTAACTTGGCTCGTTGTGTAGATGCAATGTCCAACCGTTTGTCTGACGCCATGTCGAAGATGAATCTTGATACCTCTCGCAACTCCCTCGGACGTCCTCCGCCATCCCCTGGTGCGAACCGCAACTCGGGCCTCGATCAGTCTACGATTAATGCTATGTTCCCGGATGCTGCCGCCGCCATTGCGAAGAAGAAGGCCGAGTTCACCCAACAGACTGGCAACGCGCCTCCCTCGAACCGCAACAGCGCCGTCTTTGACCGCGCCTCGTTTGTGGCACCGACCATTTCGGCACCGGACAGCAACTCGGATAGCCTGGGCCATGCACCTGTCTCCCAATGGGCCCAGCGTGGTACGACAGACGCTCAGCCTCCCATCTCTCGCCCGAAATCTTCTTCCGGACATCAGCCTATGGGCCAATTCACACAATCAGGCATGCGCTCGCCGCTTCCTCAGACCGCGAACAACCCTGGTCAGGATGTCGAGCCGCCCTTGCTCTCGCCCTACAACGTTGGCAACCACAGCTGGGCGTCGATGACCAACACTCCGATGACCGCTACTTTCGGCCAGCAATCGCACCAGAATGCCAGCCACCAGGCTGACATGGCCAACGCCACAGCCATGAAGCTTGCTGCTCTATCGACCGTCAACAATCGCATTGCTCTTGATGACGCACGAAAGTATCGTCGTGCTCGTTCTAATGATGGTCAGGGCAAGAACGCGCATGGAAACCCGACTCTCTCACAGGGCCTGGCTAGCCCAGGCCTGGGTGGACAGCACTTGGGCGCCGGCCAACTTCTGAACCCTCAGCAGCTGGCAGCTTTGCAGGCTCAGCAACAGGCGGCCATGGCCGGTAGACGGTCACGCCCGACTTCGCCCGGTATCGCTATGCACGGTGGTGGCTTGGCCCCGATGGGCTTCACCTCGCCGCAGAACAATGGATTCCTGGCCGCGTACGATCCGAACAACCCTCTCATGAACAATGGACTGGGCGCGTTGAACATTGGGCAATTCACTCTGGGTGGCGAAGGCTATCTCTCGGATCACTCGGAGGTTACCCGTGGCCGCTCTCCACGGGGCCGTCGTGGCAGCTCGAAGCCCCCCGAGGACCCCACTGACCCGGCTCTTCTGAAGGATATCCCCAGCTGGCTGCGATCCCTCAGACTGCACAAATACACCGATAATCTGAAGGACCTGCAGTGGACAGAACTGGTTGAGTTGGATGACAAGGCGCTGGAAGACCGTGGTGTCAACGCACTGGGTGCTCGTAACAAGATGCTAAAGGTAGGCGAGGCTGCTTATGATGGTTTATTTTAGTCGTTACTAACCTTCGTCTTAGGTCTTCGAGCAGGTCAAAGAAGCTCGCGTGGACGGCAAATTCGAGAACCTGGTCTAATGCGATATTTCGGATTTACGTCAGCTATTTCAGGAACTGGCATTTCTTTTGCGCAGCACAATCAAAGGACATGAGAATCGAAATGTGTATCAAACGCTAAGATGAGAACGGAATCAATGAGGACTCGGGATAAATGGACATGGCATTCGTCTAATTCTAATGAAAATGACCATCATCGTTCGGTTGGAGTTAGCCTTTTCAATATGTAGCCTTGTCGTATCTGAATGATCTAGCTGTACTGCGTAGTGGCACCTTTGTCGTGCTGGTTTTGAGGGTTAGCATATCACTAGACTATGTGGCCCGTGCACTTCTAGAAACTCGTGTAGCCACCTCCAACTTCCGTCTAGGTATTCACGCCGAAGTCCCAGAGCCACCACGGAATATAATCCGTGTCCAATCTACAACCAGTGTTATTGGCGGATATAACTCTTCCTGCAGCTTGCATCAAGCTCGACGATCCACTCCAAAACGTGATCATAACCGCAACGACACAGAAGCACAGCTTCGCTGCTCACTCAACACTCGAAACAAGTATCGACAGAAACACATCGCACAGGATCGACGGGCTCAACCCAGTCACCATGGCACCAACAAAGCAGGAACTCTCCCTGCTAATCAATCCCCTCGTACCCGAGGCTGTTCAACATAACAACCGCGTATGTCTTCCCTCACAATCCATCACTGACAACACACCCTTATATCCAACCCCTCTCCTCTCGAACACGAATACGCCAATTCCCACGCCACACCCATTTACTCACCTATCTAACTAATTGCTTGAAAAAAAATAGGTCCTCTCCTCCCTCCACAGCCTAACAGCCTTCCTCCTAGGCCTCAGCGCCGGAACCCTAGCCCTGCAATCAACCTCCGGCTTCGCCTTCTACTTCCTCGGCACAATCCTCGTCTCAGCACTGTTTCATGCTGTCCTCCTCCACCGCTCTGGCGGTGCAGGTGCAGGCTCTTTCTTCCCCGGTAGTAATGCTGGCGAAATCGAGGGGCAGTTGGAGCTGGATAAGGATGGGATTGTGCGTATGCGGCTTGATGGTGGTGGGAATGGGAAGGGTGGGAATGGTGGCAGGAAGATTTTGAGGAAGGGCGCTTGGAGGGATGTTTGGTTTGGGGGTGGTGTTGTTAGTGAGGCGCTTTCTGGGTTTGTCCTTGGGTGGGCTGGTGTGGGTGGTGTTTTGAGGTAGATTGGATGAGGGTTTGTACACATATTGTAACTATGCAAATGATGGATTGACGTGACCAACATGCTGAGTTCCATCGCATATATCGATACATTGTACTGCGTACATGACATGCTAAGGCCAGATCGAGATAACTATCAGGTCCGACTCCCAAACATCCAACAGCTTTAGCTACCCAAAATCAACTGATTACTCTAATCAATCAATCAACCTCCTCCCTCAAAACCTCATCAACAACCCCCTCAAACTCCTTCACAACCTCCTCATCAACCCCATAACAAAACTCCTGACTAGGAAAAACCCTCCCCTTAACCTCCTCCCTATAAGCCTCGACCCCCCTCCTCGCCTCCCCCCAAACATCCGCATACCTCTTCACAAACTTCGGCAAAAACCGCCCCTCCGGAAAATTCCCCAACATATCAACCTGAACAAGCACCTGCCCACTACACCCATTCCCAGACCCAATCCCAATAGTCGGCACGTCCAATTTCTGCGTCACAAGCGCCGCAATAGGCGCCGGCACCGCTTCAATGAGCACCATGCACGCGCCAGCTTTCTGAACAGCCAGCGCATCGCGGAGTAGTTTCACGGCGGCGGAGGTCGATTTCCCTTGTACGCGGAATCCGCCGAGTGAGTGTTGGCGTTGCGGTGTT
The DNA here is from genome assembly GCA_028827535.1 of Penicillium sp. DV-2018c. NCBI lineage: Eukaryota > Fungi > Ascomycota > Eurotiomycetes > Eurotiales > Aspergillaceae > Penicillium > Penicillium sp. DV-2018c. Next base: position 4,330,538 of record JAQJAA010000006.1, read on the forward strand.
AGGCCTATGTGTGCGATAACGGGGATGCCGGCTGTTGTGATCTTGGATATGGTTGGTGCCATTTCGGCGCCGCCTTCTAGTTTTATGCCTTTCATGTTGCCTTCTTTTATCATTCGGATTGCTGTCGTTAGCGCTTGCGAGGGGGAGGTTTCGTAGGTGCCCATTGGGAGGTCGGCGATCTAGGTATGGAATGTGTTAGCTGCGCTGCGCTGCGGTCTGGCTTTGACTCTGTCTCTGTCTCTAGAGTATATTACGGAGTCTTTCAACTTTGAGAGAGCCCAGAGAAAGGTTGGAAAGAAAATACTAACCGTAAAAGCACTCTTAACCCCCCGACTAACACTTTTACAATGTAAAAGCATCTCATCCAACGTAACGGCATTTGTATCCTCCATCCCCATGGAAACCATCGCCAGACTATCTCCAACAAGAACGATTTCCATCCCGGCACTGTCAGCGACGTGTGCGCTGGGAAAGTCGTAGGCCGTGAGCATGGTTATGGGTTCGTTCTTCTTGTAGAGGGCTTGGAGGGTTTGGATTGTGACTTTTTTGCGTGTGTTGGCTGTTGGGGAGCCCATTGGTGAATGGGAGCTGTATCTGCATTGCGCTGTGCTGGTGCATTGTACTGGTAGTGGTAGTGGTAGTCGTGATGTGCGAGTTATGGGGAGGTTTCGGAGGCGCAGGGCGCGTAGGGTGTTGGGTGTTCTTGGGGACATTGTGTATTGTTGATTGTGTGTGACATGTGTGTGTGGGAGTGTGTAGCTGGAGAGATGGGTATGGTGTTGGAGCTCTGTTGAAATTGGGATTGATGGACCTCGGGTGTTTGTCGACGTTCTGGTGGATGCGGCGTACTTCGCAGTACTTCGAGGGGGATTATTCTTTAACCGAGGTAGGTTGTTTATTGTTGACTGATTGCCTAGGCATTTGTGGTATGATTATGATTAATGTCTTTGATGATTTGATCTTCGGATTGGTATTCCGCTGGACAGCCTGAACTTGTCGCAAAAGGAATTGTTTACTTGACGCTAGATTGAGATAGGAAGGGATCTTGCTCTGAGCTTGTCTTATCAGATTTAAGCCTCTCCATACTCAATTCTAGCTAAGACTAGAACCCCAGATGCTCCAGAATCTCAATCAAGATCTTCTCATTCTCATCCCGGCAATTCCGAATAACTCCATCAGTTTGCCTCCTCAGAATATCCGAATTCGTCACGCGCCAGGGCAGAATAGTACCAAGCAACGCATCAACATCAGCAACAACCTCAATCCCCGAGATTGTCATCGGTCGCTTGCAACCCTCGTTCTGAAGCGTGTTTTCCCAGATCTTAGCAACCTTCCACTGAACACCCTTGCCGTCTTGCCGGTCACCGGGAAGAGGGTCCGGAAAGCCGTATAACTTGGCTTTCCTTAGGGCTCGTGCGTCACGGGCCTCAATGCCAGGCCAGCCAGCAAACTTGCCCCCAAACCCACTATTAAAGGAGCAGAGGAACTCGTATGAAGGATGCATAACGCACGAAAAGTCGTAATCAATTAATCCTGTGATGCGACCTGAGGTAATGTCGAATAACAGGTTGTTGGGTGCTGATAGCAAGCATCTATAAGAACAAGCATTCGGGTTCGGGTCGTGAACTTACTCAAGTCTGCATGGATTATCGCCTTTTCGCCAGGCGATCCAAGCCGCTGGAATGACTCGCAAGTCCTCGCTCTATAAAGGCCTCCAGTCTGTCCCGGACGCCATTCTCACGCCAGCCCCGGATATAAGGGTTCTCGTCGGACTTTATCAGAGCCTGCTTGAGCCGTGCTTCAAATGCAGCCTCGTACGAAGGCCACGGTCCAGTATCGTCCGTAGTGGTCATTTGTGCACTGATTATATTGTTCTCGTTATCGAAGGTCAGTCCTCCAAATTTAGTAATAGAGGCCGGCAGCGGGAAGTCCTGAAGACCTTTGAGGAGCTTTGCGATCTGTGTAAATATTTCTTTCTTCCCCTCGAGGTTCATCTTATCTAGCTCTTCGTCTAGAGGAATGCCGGGCATGAACTCCTGGAGGATCCAACCTTGTTGTGGCTCGCCTTTGTTAGATCTGGTTCCGGCCCAGCCATATACGCGAGGCACGACGTGGGGTTCGAAATTTGGGTTTAGTGCTGCTGCTGCTAGAGTCATTATAGCTACTTCGTTCTCGACTCGGTTCGGTGATCCCATGGATGTAGCATCGGGGTTTGTTAGACGGAGGATTAGGGCACTGGTGCCGGGAGGGATAGCCACACAACCGGGCAACTTCTGACAGGTGCTATTCTCTTTGTCGAGGGGGGATGGCAGAGAGATGCGATACACGAAGTTGTTGTACTTGAAGGGGCTTTCGGGGTCATACGCAATTGGTTCAACTTGGGTATTTGCCTAGTGAGGGCCTCTTTAGCGGGGTTCATCGCTCACTCAATCTTCAGGCACATACTGGCAGGTCGAACGTTGTTTTCAATAAGCCATCAATGCCATTGATGAAATCAAGGCGGGCCTGGTACCTGGAATGATTGTGATTCATATCGTGTTCTTCGGGGAAAAAATGATGTCTGTGGGAAAGATCGAAGTAGTGATGTAGTGCGAGGGCTTTGGCCTGTTCTATGCACTTCGTAACTATCACTCTTATTGGCCTGCTAGCGACTACAAGGTAAATTGGGAGTCAACCCATGTCAAGCCTTCAGAATAGATTCATTCACCTAGCTCTATCAAAATGGGGGTATCACCCTGTGAAACAGAAATGCAGAACGCTTTCAAAACAACCTTTTCTATGCCGATCAGAGTAAAATAGACCGATCCACGCAAATAATGGGAATAGTGCCGGGAAAATGTATCACAGATAGACATCCAGTGACAGAAGTATTTGCAATGAATGGAAGATCACCACGCCATACCAGGATACCAGACCAACTCCAACCCAGAGGAAACAAAGATGCAATGCAGACCGACGAAAACAGACCAAAACCAATCAACCCATGTGGGGGATCTCATCATTGGCATTGGCAACCGCACTTTGCAGCGCACTGGTCAGATCGATATGGAAGAAAGGCCGGTTCATGCCCTGCACGAGCGCAACCTTGCGACGACTATACGCCTGACTACTCGTAATATCACGCTGCAGCTTATCCTCATGGATAACATCCGTAGTGTCAGAAGATGAGCTATCAGCCTGCGTCTCGCGCTCGGCCGCATTCGATTCGGCCTTTTTCATGCCCGACTCGAGATCCTCAGATCTGTGGTATTGCTCACGCTGGTTGGCGATGATCTCGGCATGCGCAGCAGCCGAGGCACTGCCTTCGATCTCGGCCACGCTGAAGATGGGCTTCCACCGGTGGAAACCATCGCTGGCCATCGGCGTCGGGTAGCCGAAGCCCGCGGCTGCCAGGGCTCGCTTTGTCCAGCGGTTGTTGATGTGTGCAAAGTGCCATTGCACTGTGCGGGGGGAGGCGTACATGTCTAGTTGGTTGCGCACGTCGATGAGGTTCTGGATGGAGGTTACGTCGACGTTGTTCACAGAGGAGAAGTCAAGGATGACCGCTTGGAGAAGGGGGAGGTGCGAGTCGTCCTCGGTGTTTCCTTTGCCGCGGCGGGGTCCGGCGTCATTCCACGGGCGGTCGCCGCGGTTGCGGTAGGTGTTAGGGTTTGTTCGCCGAGTGCTCTTGAAGATGGTCTGGACTAAATTATCGGTGTAGTGGTTGGCGTTGGGATAGTTGAAGCCTTCAGCGAAACGGTAGATGAAAATTCCGGGGAGGGGTTGCTCCACGTCGATGTCGGGGTTGGAGCCATCCGTGTGGTTGATGGGGAGGAAGATTGTGCGCTGGTGAGTCTCCTCGTCGTCGGAGGGGTTTTTCTTGTTGTTTCCGAGGGATCCGTATTTCCCATCTCCGTCCAGCAAGTGGTCCCCAACGACAGAGTGGATGGTGACACGGCCCAAGAATTGACCCCGAGCCTTGGCCACACGGAAAAGCAGGACGGCAACCGACACACAAACGGTGCAGTAAATACCGTTCTCGATGGAGCTGAAGACGGTGACAATGACACCGATGAAGAAGATGATCGCATCGAGAGGGGAGACGCGCCAGAACTGGTAGACAACGTTGGGAGGAGTGATCAAATCACCGACCGCGTGGATGATGACACCAGCGAGCGACGCTTTGGGAATGTAGAAGAAGAGAGCGGGAAGGGCATAGATAGCCAACAGCACCACGACCGCGGTAATGCAACCAGCAAGCGGGGTGCGCACTCCCGCCTTGGACTTGATGGCAGTACGCGAGAAAGAACCCGTGGCAGGATAGCCACCCAGGAAAGGTCCAAGAAGGTTGGTGACGCCGATAGCCACAAATTCTTGGGAGGGGTCGATGGTGTAGTTATTCACGCGGCCAAAAGACTTGGAGATGGCAATGTGCTCGATCAGGAGAACGATGACGGCAGCGGGAAGCTCGCCAACGTAGGCTGCGACGATATGTGAATCCATCTTGGGCACGGCGGCCTGTTGGAACCCGCGAGGAACAACTCCGAGGAGCTTGAACGCCGGATTGTCCCTGCGGTGCAAGTTCACAGCGGCACTGATCATTGTGTAGAACAAGATCACAAACACGGTGCGAAGAGTCGAGACAAAGAACCAAATCTTGGCCTTGGAAGGTTGCTTCTTAGCCGCATAAGAGCAAGCTGCACGGATGATATACAACATGGCACAGGCAGTGACACCCATAGCAGCATCCAAGCTTGAACTCGGCAGATGTTTTAGGGTATCAATAATGACCTTATATGTTGCCCCGCGGGTGCTGAATTTGTCAGTTTCCCCCAGCATGGTGGAAACCTGCCCCGCGCAAATGCTGATGGCCGAGCCAGTCATGAAGGCCGAGATTGCGGGCAGAGGAATGAAGTCGACGATGAACCCCAAACGCAAGATACCTAGCACAAAGACAATGCCGCCACAGATGACGGCAAGAGAGGATGCAATCAGGTGACCCGGGTAGTCTGGATATTGTTGCTGAACTTCGGCGACAATGGTTCCGGTTAGGGTGGACATGACAGCCACGGGCTATGGGGTAGTCAGTATGGTCATCCTGGTTGAAATGATTTGGCAGTTCCACTCACTCCGATGGTAATATCTTTTGACGTAGCGAAGAACCAATAAATCAAGACACCCATGAACGAAGAGTACAGGCCGTATTGAACTTCCAGATTCGCCAGCTGAGCATAGGCCATACCTTGCGGCACAACCACGGCTCCCACCGTAATACCAGCAATTAGATCACCGAACAACCATTGCAAATTGTAATTGCCAATCCATGTGAGGAAAGGGAAGAGATTGAGCAAATATCTGCCGACTTGGCTTCCAGTTGGCACAATCTCACACAGCCATTCGATACTCGTAGGCTCGGGCTCGTTGTATGAATATGTGTCCACTGTGCCCATTGAAATCGTGGATTCGCCTCTGGTGATAGGCTCGGTGGTAGCTCCCAGAGGATCTCTATAAGGGAGCTTGATACCGAGCCCTTTGGCCACATAGTGGCCCAGTTTGGAACTGGTCCCACTAGCCATGGCTGCTTGTATCGAGTTGGACGAAGCCGTGCGTGACAAGAAGCACGATGTGTGACAGCCGTTGGAAAAACGAGAGGACCGAGAACAGTGCCGACGAAGAATATAAAAGAAATCAAATGAGATGATCACGCACTTTTCATGGCATAGAAAATCAAAAATAAATAAAAAGAAGCAAAAGAGGCGATGCCAATATTAGGCGTGATTGGGATCCGAATGGCGCAATATCTCTTGGAAGCAACTCCCTGAAGTGAGATGGATGAGCGTCAACACTTTTTCTCCGCTTAACTCGACCTTGAATATTTGAAGAAGACGAGATCACGACAGGGAGAATATGGAGTCCATCTCGCTGATATATGAAGATCTTAACAAAATCTCCTCAAGAGTCAGCTTTTGCCTTGTTTAAGGGACGGGAAGAGAAAATTAACGTATGCCGGTTCCACCGGTGATCTCAAGTCCCACACTTCCAACTCTCTAAGGTCTCGATGACGACGGAACGTGGAGCATTGTTCTTTGCATGGGGCCCAATGCCCCCCAGATGGAGCAAGTATCAGAACAATTTTGGAAATTGATCGCGGGTCATCGGTAGACTCGTTTCAGCCGTTTGACTGTCGATCACTGGCATTTCTATACTTGCCCTTCCCCTAATAGCCATGTAGAGCATCGTATACACCTTTAAAATTCGAACGTCAATTCAACATGAAGGATGACTAAATCGGAGTTTTAACCCCAATCAGTCCAGCCAAGGCATTACCAACAAAGTCATGGAGGAGTGGGTCTACTTTCTACCAATCACCAACTGTTTAGAACACGCAATCTCAAGCTAAGATGGTGAAAGAGAAAATAAATCCACGTCTTATCTCATTGGGGGAGCTGATTAACTTTATTCCTGACTCCACTTTCTTCATCTTGACAGACTGACAGTACTGCGTACATAGTAGCTTAGGTACAACAACATATGCGCAGCATCTGCGCAGTATCTATGGAGTAAGGTACATTGACTCGGAGCTCAAAGCCGACAACATCTCTTTTCTCTATATCATGATAATCTGATCATGACCCCGGTCTCGTTACGAAATAGTCTGACACCTTATGGCTTGGCAGGGGTCTGTGTTAGTTATGAGGTGCATAGCTGAGAACGACTAGACGGGATGGCCGTTAGCTTATTCTAATAGACTGATGATCTCGATACTATCCGTCGGGATTCTGAATCTTCTGATTCCCCGGATCTCTTTAACCTTTCTCCTCGGATTCATTGGCACTATATACATGGGCACGATCCCCGAGCACGCAATTTGCTTGTTTCTTTTTTCGTTTCCTTGGCGAGGTACTCCTTGGCTACCCTGCGTTGAATGGTGATAATGCATGTTACACTTTACTTAGGCTTCATGTAGTACCTATGTCTACATTCTATGCAGGGTCGACTTGGAATATGTTTGCGGGGACCCAAGGCAGCGGGTTCCATGACAGCTGGGGTGTTTGCTCCCGTCAACGAGAGAATAAGTCGACAACTAGCACAAACTCTGAGCTGTGGCTTGCTCTGTTTTTGAGATCGACTTCAGGATTCCGTCCTGGCACAATCAGGTCCTCTATCCCGTCATCTGCTTCGTATCGTCGACATTCGGCGTCAGATGATCATCTCGAATCACATCCTCTCCCTGCAGCTCTGGCGTACTCCCATCACATCCATTGAACTTAGCTCTGAAGGGCGCACGCGTACTCTTCTTCTCTCCCCCCTCATGACCGAGGTTCCGTACCGGGCTCGACGCTAATTCTACTAACAAGACAGCCATATCACGACGAAGACACTCAAACGTGAACATGTACAAGCTCCGAGATCTCCAGGATGGAAAAGTAGCGGTTCGGACCGTGGCACCGCCGATAACAAATTAACCTACCTACCAGAGCGTTTGTTTGTAGCCAACTACGTATAGAGACGGGTATTTAGATTCATCCAGTTGATTCCAGTATAAGCGATTCGAGGTTGGAGATTCCAGTGGTAGACAGATTACCTTCACTCCTGAACCACCTCTGAAACCATCTTGGAGTTCAATGTGCCTACGTTAAATTGGGATAATCGTGCTGCGTTTACCCTCTGCCTGCCAAATCCCTATACAGCGTTGATGTTGGGAACCTTCAGGGCTAAACAGGTCATGTGTATGGAACCACGCCACGTCAAGATAACTTCCTCGGTTATGCAAGATTCGCCTAGGTAACTAACTCTCTCGCTCTTTCCTAGCGGACTTCTAAGTTATGCCGCTGCCCTCGCCGGCCAACAAGTACAACCATGAGGTGGAAGCTACGACTGGGGCATTTGAGGCATTTGCTTCGGCTAGGTTCTCCTATATCCGCCACTGCTTCCCGCTGGATACCAGCGAAATCTTTATGCCGGGTTTGTATACCTAGATCCGAACCAATGGCTACGCCCTGGACTTCTTACCTAGTGGGTGCGCTCCGGTTATCTCATGTGATGGTGACCTCCCAAGGTAGTTGGCTCCACCACGCTATAAGGACCCTGTGAGGTTGAGACGATGAGTTACTCCGTTGATCCATAGCAGTCACTCCTACAACTACCAGCATCTACAAGTCTCGAGAATACACTCGACCATTCAGATGAACAAATGCATTAAAGGAAGCCAGAATGTCTATTCGAAAGTCATCATCAAAGTGCAGGCTAACAAACAAAAGAAAAAAACACTCCATCAAAATCGCACCATGACCCCAAGCACGAAGCCAGAAAAGCGTCCGTCGCATCGTGGTCTCGTCTCATCCGTCTTCAGTTCATGACTCTTCCCCATCATCAGCACAACCACGCAAATCCAATTCCCATGAAAAGCAGAAATGGGCGAAGAACATAACAAAGCACCGAAATCCAGGCACAGAGACCCAGACAGAGTATGCAAAGGAAGGAAAACCGGATTAAACACGGCGAGAGGGATCGGAGAAAAGGATTACAGAGGAAAGCCGGGAAATGGACACCGAGAAGATGAAAGAAAAGAAAAAAGGATATCTTCCAAGTCTTCAGAGGAACGCCATTACAAAGCAGAAAGAAAAGAAAGGTTCCCCGCGTTAATCGGGACTAACGAGGGCCCCTTTCACATGGTATCATAAGCGAAGATTTTCATCACTGGCCAGCGTCATCCCCTATCACGGTTTGTCCTTTTACTGCGAGGCGCACTGCACACGCTCGGCACCTGCGGGCACGTCATCATCATCCTCGTCCATGCCGGTAGCTGCACCGTGGGCGCGGGCCTGCTCGTGCTCGTTGCCAGGTTCCTCGAGGTCGAAGTCCTCGACCATGGCGTCGGCCGGGGGCACGGTCTGTTGCTGGCGGGGAGGCAGGACCTTCTCCAAGAGCTCCAGGTTCTGGAGATCCTCCTTCTGGGGGAACTTGACATCGAACTTGATGTACAAATTGCCGTGGTCGTGGTGGCGGAAAGAGGGCATACCCTGGCCGCGGATGACCTTGATGGCATCAGGAACGATAACTTCGCCGGGGGCGATGTTCACGGTCAACCACCGGTCGTCAAGGTGCTCAATGTGAACCACACCGCCGGCAAGGGCGGTAAGCAAATCAATCTGGGCTTGGTAGAACAGGTCGTCACCCTTGCGCTGGAAACGGGGGTGGGGCTTCTGTTCAATCTCAAACACGACATCGCCGGGCTGAACACCAGGCATCTGATCACCCTCGCCGCGGAACTCAATCTTGTGTCCATCACGCACACCTTTGTCGACGTGGACGTGGAGAACCTTGCGCTCGACAACGGTCTTCTTGCCGTTACACTTCTTGCAGCGATCCTTATCACGGACAATCTCGCCCTCACCGTTACAGTCGGGGCAGACAGTTTGGAAGCGCTGGATCATAGGACCCATCTGGCGCATCATAGTCTTCATACCGCTACCGTTGCAGCCCGCGCACTCCTTGACAGCTCCCTCCTTACCGCCGCGGCCATCACAGCCACCACAGATAACGGACTTCTGGAGTGCCAACTTGGAGACCTTGCCCTTGTAGATATCCTCGAGGTTGACCTTGTGCACGTGGTGGATCGTCCGGGCCTTCTTGGGACCTTGTTCACGCATACCACCGCCGAACATTCCGCCGAAGGCACCGCCGCCGCCGCCGAAGAATTGAGAGAACAAGTCCTCGGCGTTCATGCCACCACCAGCGCCACCATGTTCCAGGCCCTCCTCACCGAGCTGGTCATACAGTTGACGCTTCTCGGGATCGGAGAGACACTCGTAGGCGTGCGACAGTTCCTTGAACTTCTCTGCGGCATCTGGGTTGTCTGCGTTCTTGTCTACGATTTGTCAGTTGAACGGTCCATATACGCTATGAAAATCTCGGAGTAGTCACATACCAGGGTGGTATCTGAGGGCACCCTTCTTGTAGGCAGTCTTGAGCTGGGCCTCGGTACAGTTTGGGGAGACCTATCAAAGAAACACCTGTCAGTACTGAAGTGAAGCACGCACCAAGCCGACTTGAAGATCAGCCGCTGTGAGTCAACATACCCCGAGGATGTCGTAGAACTTTGTTTCCTTGACCATTGTGAAATATGCGGGGGGATCAGAGGCGTAGAAGGAAGGATCGATTAGGTATTCCCGTGGAATTCAGAAACGAAGCGGAGAATGGAAGACAGAGGCACCCGAAAAGAGATTATATGAGAGATGCCAAAGGGACGACAATTGGTAGTCGCTGAGGTCCTGGCGGTAAAATCGTGAGAGAATGGAGGGGAAAGAGAAGGAGGGCGAGATGGTTATCTGAACAATAATAATCGAAGCCAAAAAAGGCTGAGTAACTTTTCCGAACTTTTTGCCCAGGCACCTGTACAGGATCTGTAAGAAAAACCAGATAAATACTAGAGGTAACTGAGGCCTGGTATTTTCACACTAGAATTTCTTTGTTCTTGCTTTGATCACTTCTGCTAATTTCGATTTAAAACTTCTAATTTTGCCCTTTCAATACATGCTATTCTTCACATTTTGCTCTTCTGGTGGCTTCTACAATATCCTGCACATGATAAAATGGCCCGAGCGCTGATTCTACGGAATTCTGCGGCCTTCGGTGGTCTTCATTGGTCTTCTCCACGCTTCCATGGAAGATTCAATTTGCGCAATACGGCTGACTAATGTTTATGCCACCTCAGTCAGCAATGAAGACGTTGATTTCAGAAGGATAAAGCCCTAGGTTATGCTTCAGTTAATGATATGAAGCTTAATATGATTGATATTTCATAGAGTATGCCTCTGCGATCCACATAACCCTACCTCTCTGTATACAAATTTCAATACTGACCCCTGTAAAGGTACCGGTAATTGTCAACGCAGAAATTTCGAATTCTCGCCACTTATCAGCCACGCAGCCACAGCTATCTTATCGATAAGCGGACGAGCCCGCAGATGGAATCTTATCATCATGGAGAGAGGGGTTCGGTAGTTTCCGGCCAGAAAAACACAGTCGTGGGAGTGATTAGATATCCGTAGATTCCTCATATTCCTTATCTTGCCCCGTCTTCAAATCCTCAATCCCTTTACTCACCCACACACACAAAATGGAACAGGATCCCGGATTCATTGCTGCCGTCGAGGAGGCCAAGCTCGGCCTCGCTGAGGGAGGTGTACCCATCGGAGCCGCCCTCGTCTCTAAGGATGGCAAGATCCTCGGGCGTGGACACAACATGCGCGTACAGAATGGAAGCGCCATTTTGCATGTCAGTACAGCTTGATAGGTTCCCAATTGGCGTCGATCAATGGCTAAAGCCAATCACCATGTACTTGCTAAGCTTGAGCTAATTCTTCCAAGGCTGAGATGTCCGCCCTCGAGAACTCCGGCCGTCTTCCTGCCTCTGCTTATGAGGGTGCTACGATGTACACCACGCTCTCGCCCTGCGATATGTGCACCGGTGCTTGCATCCTTTACAAGGTGAAGCGAGTTGTCATTGGCGAAAACAAGAACTTCGTTGGTGGTGAGGAGCTCTTGCTTAACAAGGGCAAGGAGGTTGTTGTCTTGGACAATGCCGAGTGCAAGGAATTCATGGGCAAGTTTATCAAGGAGAAGCCTGAGCTCTGGTATGTAATGTCTGGCGCTTGGTTTCTCGCAGTTCACGGAGCGGATTTCGATCTGCAGCTGCCTCGAAGCTTCTCGGCGTTTGTTATCAATGCTAACAACAGTGTCTATTACACAGGAACGAGGACATCGCTGTCTAATCCCGTAAGCCTTGCATATATAATAGACGTTGTCACCGCAATAAACCTTCAAAATCATTCATACTCGATCTTTTGGATTGCAATGCGATTTTCTGTAAACTGGGTGCGGAAAGAAACCGCCTGTATATGCTAACTTTGAAACGCAACTAAACGGTCAACCGGTGGATCTCCTCGAAGAAGAACTTGAGGTGCTCCGGGTCGACAAATGGTGTGACACCTGTGGTAAGAGAGATTAGCTTGAAGATACGCAGTCCAAAGCAGGAAGGTCAACTAACCGTGGCCCAGATTGCAAATCCATCCCTGCTTGCCCTTCTTGAATCCCTCAACCATAGGCCCGACAGTAGCAGTGATAGCCGGACGGCCACCGTAGAGCATGCCAGGGTCCGCATTGCCCTGGATGGTCACACGACCGTTGGCAATGCGCATGGCCTCAGCGGGATCATGCAGCCAGTCCAGACCGACAACATTGTAGCCCGAATCGCAAAGGTCATCCAGGGCGTACCAGGCGCCCTTGGCAAAGACAGTCATCGGCACAGGCTCCAAGCCCATCTCCTTCAAGCGCTTGGGAAGGTTGGCGGAGATGTGACGCAGGTAAGGAAGCGAGAACGACTTGAACGAAGCAGGAGACAGCTCGCCGGCCCACGAATCGAAGACCTGCACCATCTGCGCTCCGGCAGCGACCTGGAGAGCGAGGTATTCCACACAGATCTCGGCGATCTTCTGCAACAGGGCCTGCGCTTCGGTAGGGTACTTGTAGACCCATTTCTTCGACTGCACGAAGAGCTTGCTGCCGCCGCCTTCCACCATGTAACACAGCAGCGTCCATGGTGCACCACAGAAGCCGATCAGGGGCACCCGGCCCTTCAGCTTAAGACGTGTGAGCGTAATCGCCTTGTACACGTAGTCCAACTCTGCCTTGACATCCACGTTCTTCGCCATCACCTTCTCGTATTGTCCGTCTGTCGGCGAGTCGAGCGGCTCGGGGAAGTGAGGTCCTTTCTTGTCGAGCATCTCCACGACCATACCCATAGCCTGGGGAATGACTAGAATATCTGAGAAAATGATCGCGGCGTCGATAAGGCCTTCATACCGCTCAATTGGCTGGAGGGTGAGAGTTGATGCGATTTCAGGTGTGCGGCAACATTCGAAAAAGTCGCGGCCGCCCTTCGCCTCATGGTATTCGGGGAGGTATCGGCCAGCTGTGGAACAAATAAGAAGTAAGTGTCAGAGGATTCCCCTCCATGGCGAGGTGTGGTGAAGGAGTCCGACTTACCCTGTCGCATAACCCATATCGGAGGACGCTCCACCTTCTCGCCTGCAATTGTCAGCTGCAATTCGAACCAAAAAACACGGAATTGACGTACCCCGAGCAGCTCTCAGGATCAGGTCGTTTTTCAATGGCTCAAACTGTTCCTGCATTATGTCGAAGGGATACGTAAGTGGGATGTAGGAGGGGCAAGAATTCAATGTTGAAGGTTCTCCGGGTGCCGCGGCCCCGCGGTCGATCGGGGAAAATTGGAGGGCACCTCCAAACCTCCAAGACTTATACGCTTCTAGCCGTTATTCACTACATCCTTCGGTCCATTTGAAATAATCGAGTTTGTTTTTATTCTCCGTTCAATATGCGCTTGAATTAAGAAGAAAATCACGAAGCTTGACAATAGAAGCCGGACAAGCCCCCGCCCGATATATATTTCTCTTAACCAGGTACAAGACGCACTGGAATACTTCACAGCTGCCCGTCCAAGGTACAACCTAGGTATTCTACTTCCGGGCATGATGTGGAGGCGGCAATCAGTCATATGGAGGGCTGGCAGACCTGGGGAATTGCCCTTGCCGCATTCCATTACATATTGTATTCGACGTGGACTCCAATTAATCTATTGCTGTAATTCATCAAGCATGCCCACTCTACTCGTCATCACCCCCAGGTCTCTTTCGCAAGTTGCTCAAGCCGTAAATAGTCTCGTTGAGCTCTTTCTTCTGTTTCTCCTCCAATGACGCAGGGAGACTTTCGGTGCCCTCAGAATTAATCATGCGCACCGTAGGGTCTTCTACGCTGGTCCACTTGCCGGAATTGAACTGGAATGCTTCGAGATGAGGCCCAGAAGACGACCTCCAAGCACTCGTCGACTCGGACTGTCGCAAAGTATCCACAGAAACAAGAATGGAGGCCTTGAAGTCAATGCTAGTCAGATCAAGAACGTTTCCTGACAGCTGGAGGGTATCTTGTAGGGCCATGGTGTTGTCACTAGCGATGGTGTAGCAAAGAAGCTGAGGAGACCTGCTCTCAATGTTAGTATGTCGCCACATATCACAAATCAATATTCCAACATACCCTTCAAGTGCAACGAAGATGGCCTTCGTCGCCTCGGCATTGTCTGAAGTGGGCACGAGAGAGATATCCCAAATGCCGCATACAGTCGTTTCTTTTTGCGATCCAGGCAGCTCGACCTTCTGCAATATCTGGTTCTCAAGCCAGTTCCACACAAGCAAATAGTTGTCGCCACCACCTGAGATGAGAACCGTGGGATCCCACGAAGGTATGCAAAGCCTGCTGACGAATGAGGTGTGGCCAAAGCAGAACTGCTCAATTACATGTGCTTGGGGAAGACCACGAGACACACGGATGTGCTCATCACGATCCGCAGTCAGAATGTAAGTCCGTTGACCAACGGTTGAGTCCGCAGGACGGGCGACGGAAATGACATCCGTCAGCAAAGAAACATGACCGATGATGAGTTGATGTTCAAAGTTCAATACAACTCGTTCTTCTTGATTGGTCTTCGACAACGCGGCTTGTCGCATCTGTTGCTCCAAAGATTCAAGGTTGCGTTTGGTGTGTACAGTGAGATTTGTAGCGGCAGGTTCATATGGCTTCGCCTTAGGCTGGGGCTTCACATATTCTCTGCTTGGAATGACGGGGAAAGTGTACACATCTCCAAATTTGTCACAGCACAAGATGTCGTTCTCATCAGGTGTTAAAGTGAGTGCAGAGAGCCTCTTGGGCATTGTACTATACATGATGAGTTTGGCGACCTTCCACACAGAGTCGTCATCACTTACCGCGCGCTTAGTTGCTTGAGCTTGCCATCGTCATCCAAGCTCATGACCCGAACACATTTGTCTTCAGAGGTCAGGATAATTGCATATTTACCCTGGGCAATAGTCAAGAGAGGAATGTTCGTCCAGGAGTTGGAAGCTTCCTTGCCCGAATTTTTAGGGTTGGTTTCCTTTTCACCATCGTTTTGGTCCTCGGCGGGCGAAGACAATTTCCTTCGCTTCTCCGGTGGGCCTTGGCTTTCACCCTCAGACGCGGCAGCTGCGTCGGAGGTCTTATCCTCCACACCGGCATCTAAGGGTTGGGGCCACACATCCAGGCGCTGACCATTGAACGCATTGTAGGAGTAGAGATGGCGACCAGCAGTTGCAAGAAGCACGTTTGATTGGCTGGTTGACTTCCGTTTGACATATCGTAGACACTGGAATGGGTGTTGGAGACCAGCCATGATTAGATGATACGTTCCACAGAAACCAATGACAGAGTAACTCTCTCAATTGAGTTAGCTATGCATTAACTTGCAGTCTGAAGAGATACAATCTCAAGTTCAAACTCCAGAAATCCTTTTCGTCCAACTGAGCCATGCTCGTCCATCTTGCTTGGGCGGGTCTACTTTTTCCAATCACGTGACCCACTAGCGAGCGCACCACCCAAAATTGAATTTCCCCAAATTCGGGTAGCTCTTCTTTTCCTCTTTTCATTAACCACGACAACAATCGACTTTCCCTTAAACAACCTATCTTCACCGAAATCAAGAAGAAATGGGGGGCAAGTCCGCATCCAAGACCGCTTACTTCGAGAAGCTTCGCTCGCTGTATGTATCTCTCAATGGCTGCTGTCAATCGTATTTAAATCACTGACATTTTTTTTCTCGCAGTCTCGACACGTACAGCACCATCTTCATCGTCGGTGTTGACAATGTCAGCTCTCAGCAGATGCACGAGATCCGTATCGCCCTCCGTGGCGAGGCCGTCGTCCTCATGGGTAAGAACACCATGGTTCGTCGTGCCCTGAAGGGTTTCATCGCTGAGAACCCCGAGTGGGAGCGTCTTCTGCCCCACGTCCGTGGCAACGTTGGTTTCATCTTCACCAACGGTGATCTCAAGGCCACCAAGGAGAAGATCCTTGCCAACCGTGTCGCTGCTCCCGCTCGTGCTGGTGCCGTCGCTCCCGATGATGTCTGGGTTCCCGCCGGTAACACTGGTATGGAGCCCGGTAAGACCGCCTTCTTCCAGGCTCTCGGTGTCCCCACCAAGATTGCTCGTGGTACCATCGAAATTGTGTCTGACCTCAAGCTCGTTGAGGCCAAGACCAAGGTCGGTGCTTCCGAAGCTACCCTGCTCAACCTGTTGAACATCTCTCCGTTCACCTACGGTATGACCATTGCCCAGGTCTACGACAAGGGTCAGTGCTTCGGCGCTGATGTCCTCGACATCACTGATGAGCAGCTCCTTGCCACCTTCTCCAAGGCTATTGCTACCATCACCGCTGTCTCTCTGGCCACCAACTACCCCACTGTGCCCGCCACCATGCACTCTCTCATCAACAGCTACAAGAAGGTTCTCGCTGTCGCCATCGAGACCGACTACAGCTGGCCCGAGATTGAGGAGCTCAAGGACCGCATCGCTAACCCCGATGCTTACGCCTCTTCCGCTCCCGCTGCTGCCGCTGCCCCCGCTGGCGGTGACGCTCCCGCCGCTGCTGCTCCCGCTGAGGAGGAGGAGGAGTCCGATGAGGACATGGGCTTCGGTCTCTTCGACTAAGCGCACCCTCCTTGACGGGATACGAATGCCATGTATTAGATTTACTTGAACCAGTGCTTGAGATAGCAACTGGGAATGAAACCTCATGACTTGGCAATGGATTTCCATTGGGAACCTAGAATTCGTATGATGGACGTAGTCACGCCCATTATTCGATTCTACTGAATTGGTGAGTTCTATGCTTTCTGTTCTCTCTCTCCCTTACCCACACACATGCACACCATCACCCTGGCGGATGATTAAACCTTTTTAACCCCGAGCATTTACGCCCCCCTCCGGGGCGCTCTGAAGATTAAAAAAATGCAACAACTACACTCTAATTTTTTGCTGACGCCAACCTTCACCCTCACAATCTTGTCTTTTTGACAATTGACTCATCAGTTTGCAAGTGGACAATTGCTAACTCGTGGCAAGAATACAGATGCCCTTCAATGACTGCGATAGTAGTGTCGATGTCTGGTCATAGTAGACAATCGTGTAGATTGGAGACCATCGGAAGTCCTGTTCGTTATCTCGATTGGTAACTGCCGTAATAGATGGTTACTCAATACAAAAGTCCTCAGCCTTTCTTCAATGCTTGTAACGTTATGCAGTAGATCGCCTCGAGGCTCGATAGTACGCCATTGGTGATGTATCGATGTTACAACCAGCACGTCTTGCCACTTACCCTCCCTTAAGACACATTTGCTGTCTACGACATCGTTAGAAAGTTACAATTTCAAAATGGAAGAAAGTTATTGAGCATTAACGTGAACAAATTCCGAGCTCATGACATCCATACTGGCCTACTATCTATGGTCCTTCTCTGCACGGCAGTATCCATGTAATAGACAATCCTATGAAAACAAATGACAATGGATCTAGTATTCAATCGATTCAATCCAAATGGTATACAGCTGGGAAAACGTGCCCGGTATGCCCGGGCATGGAATGACCCTGACGAAATAAAACAACCGGACAGACAATGGAAATATCCACAATAACATCCATCCCCAGCCAAGACACAGCCGGAGACAGTAACAGTACAAAACCATATATCAGACAGAGAACAGCTGGCGAACAACTACGTCCCATCCTCCGCACTCCTTCCAAACCTTCCTCCAAAACCGCCCAGGTCCCGCCGGAAGAATTTACCAATATTCTTCAAGTTCTCATTGAGATTACCCGCAGTGCTTTCAGACGGCGTGTGCGCATGCTGAGGCTGCGGGGTAGAGCTAGACAGAGGCGGGGACATGATCTCCGAAGGACTGTTCAGACCAGACGGAGACATAGCTGCGCCAGTAGTCCCAGCTCCAAGGGTGGCGAGATTCGGGTTCCCGAAACGGTCGACGCCGTCTTTGGCAGCGGACATGATGGCCGATCCGAGCATGGAGGCGTCGAATCGGGAGGGCATGACGGCGGAGGCACCGCCCAGGCCGAGACCCTGGGAGACGGAGGTAGTAGCTGTGGCGGTTGGTCCTTGGAGGGATGCAAGGATGGGGTTGCTTTGTTGTAGGCTTGAGGCATAGCGGTCTGAGGCACGGTGGAGCTGGAATAGCTCCACGAGGTGATTTTGTTCTTGTCGGCTGCGGATGCCTTTGAGATCGAGGATTTTGCGGAAGTTGTTGTTGTTTCGGTCGGCGATGTGGATGAGATATGCTTGTACGAGAGCTTCCGGGGGTGACGGTCGGACTTGAAGGGTTTTGAGGAGGGTTTCGATTTTGAAGAAGCTGCTGTTCACGCGTTTTACGAAGCCGGCTGGTGCTGGTGACGGCAATAGGGATGTAAGTCCGCTTTTGAGAGTATAGGAATCGAGAAGCATCTGAGTGGAAGTTAGTAAGAGAGAGAGAGAAAGTAGTTCTGACGGATATGGCTTCATACCTGTTCTGCGCCAGTTTCGGAGAGAGGCCTGCATTGGAAGATGTTCGCGATGTATTGGGTTGAGATATGCTCTACCAAGTGGTCGGAGAAGGCGCGGGCATATTGTTGCTTATGCAGATATTGTAGGATCTCAGATGCCTTGTCTTTCGCCAAAGAAAGCATCTCGCCCACGTACGAGCTCTGGTCACTAACAGCGTCCATTCTAGCCCAAGGTGTGTTGCGCATCTCGCGCCAGGATGGCTCCAGAACGACTTCGACTTGACGCACAAGGCCGCGCACAGCAGCCGATGCAATACCCATGAAAGAGTCCGCTTGGCTTTGCAGATCCACAGACGGCTTCAAGTTCTCGTCCAGTCGACTCCTGATCTTCTCTTCCAATTGCGTGCAGGTCGTGTAGCAGTAATCGGCAGTGTTTAAAACCGAGATGTAATCCTCCACGGATGGTACTCTGGACGGCGTGTGGGCTGTCGGTCGTTCACTAATATAATTGAGAAGAACTTGCTGGGCATATTGATCCAGATATTTGGCAAACACCTTAGCCAGCTCCGCTAGGCTGCCCCCAGTCGAGAGCTTGGCACATTGCTGCAAAGCGTGTCGATAGAAAGTGAAAAGCTCAGTCGAAGACGAGATCACGCTGTGAGAGTTGAACTCCTCATCTGGTACTTTGAGGGGCCGTTGGCGGTACTTCGGGAGCAAGCTAGCTAGCTGCTTGTCTTGCGCATCGACCCAGACACTAAGATACGGCTCGAAAGCCTCGGAGATCGACTGGCTGAATACGGGGGGTTCGGCAGAGGCAAATGTATCAACAGACGTCCGCGACGAAGGGGCAAAGCGGCGCTCAAGAGAATGCTCAAAGTCAAGTGTCTCCTGCAAGCAAGAAAGTAGCAAGTTGACATCAATGGCCTGTCCGCTGCGGACGGACCGGGATAAGATGCCTTTGAAATCCTCTCTTGTACCTTCACAGAAGACATTGGCCAAGATCTCATTTACCCGCCACGAAGGCGGGAAGATGGCCGCGTTCTCCTCGTCGTATATCTTCAATATCCGCCGGAACCAGGAATACCGGCGGGAGATGTTGTCCAAGGACCCTGCCTCCTCATTATTCCGGAACACCTGCCGGTATTCGCGGAGCTGTGTATTGCAATACCAAGTCACCAGTCTCGACCGCGCGTGTTCGCCCAGAGCATCTGCGACCAGACACGCCTCCGCGAGCGTCGCGCGCCTCGCGCCAACCTCCCCCTTGGCGAAAGCCAGCTCGAAGTCCTCGCAAACCTGCTCCTGCAAATCTCGCTGTATGTCCGCGACGTTTCGACTGAGCATGGCAATCTGGTCGATCGATCGGTATGACTTGAAATGAGCCATGAGCTGAATAACAGCCTGGAGCAGCTGCGCACATTCTCCGTACTGCCGCGTCCGACTGAGGGCCTGGAGCTGGTCGTACGCCGTAGTCAGCATCTGAAGCCGCTTGAGCGCCGTCATCGACAGAGTGAGATTCCTCTTTGCGTTATCCAATTGCTTGATGTCCGCTGTCATGTCGGTGATTGCCTGCTCCGTCTTCACAGCGCGCTCCCGCACATCATCGATCTTGTTAAATAGCTCTGATAGGTCAGCCTTAGCTGCCTGGATTCGTTCCACGCTGTCAGCATTGGATGTGACCTGCTCTTCCACCAGCTTGCCGATGTGATCATCTAGCTCATCTTCGCATTCGTTCAGGGCGTCGGAGATCTGGGAGACGGAGGAGAGGGTGGATGGATGGGAGAAAACGGCATTCAAGTGTTCAATCGGATCGTAATCCACTGGAGATTTGCCTTTACGTTAGCATACAAAACTGTGAGCATGAGGCCAATTGTTCCGCACCCGCATCCAAGGCGTCGAGGCTTGGTTCCTCGTTAGGCGACATGTGGCCGGTAGTTGTGGCAGTGATCGTCATTCCATCAGCTCGCCAGAATCATCCTGCCCTTGGTCTCGACTTGGTTTGAGTGAGGCCAATGGGGAATTCGCGAGTTGAAGAGGTGGAATGGGGGGAAGTGATCGCGGCCCGCATGGCTGTAGCTAGCCAGCTTGGCGTCTTCCGCTAAGCGCAACCCTGCAGGACTATGGGCGCATACTACAGCCAATTTGGAATTCAAAGTCAGCGAATTCCCACACAGATTTCAATGAGACAGTAGATTACGCTTGGCTATAGTATTGTAAATTTCATATTTGAGGTATTTGGATATTTGTTCGTTAGGTAGCTGGCTTTATCGCCCATGATCACAAAAAAATCACCCATCAGATTCGCCAGGCCATGCAAAAAGAACAAAGATAACAAGAACATGTTCCACGAAGTCACCTCCGTAGGCGTAAGGAAACTTTTGACTAGCTAAGGGAGCCGAAGTGGTCGCGGAAGAATTCAGTCAAACTGAATTCAGATTATGGAGGGGAGATAATAGAACCCCAGCCGGGTTTAGAAAGGAAAAGCGGAGCAGAGCTCAAGCCGGAGCGAGGAAAGCAGTGGGTGGAAGTGCGCCGGAAGCCTGTAACAGACGTTAGTATCGCCTCGTGGTCACTTCAGGAAATAGGGCTCGCTTACCTTGAGCTGTTCAAAGTTCTTCCATGCAAGCTCGGCATCCCAACCATTGCCCGAGAGGGCCATCTGTGAGTACTCGAAGGTCATGCCTGACCTGGCACTCATTTGAGTGACCAGGACCTCCTGTTGGAGCTGAGCCTCGGACTTTCCGGGCTCGGGCAGTCCATAATTGTTGGCAATTGCCGGGCTGGCGGCCGCAGTAGGAACAGTAGGAGGAATAGGGGCGGCAGGGGTGGCAGTGGGAACGGGACCAGGAGCCGCAACGGCAGCTTGGGAGATGTCCTGAGACAGTGCTTGGATCTCAGGGGACCAAGCCTCATGCCCGCCATAGGCGCGCAGGCAGAAGATCTCACTGATGACTCGAATGCCTCCAGGGTTGTTTCCGGGCCCGAGAATGAAGGTTCGGTCAAAGCTGCGAGTCTCAACCTTGCCACCAACGCTCTCCTCGAGTTGACCATGCACCATGAGTGAGAGACCACCGACCCCGTAGGGGCTCTGTCCGGTGGGGTCAGGGAGACCAGGGACGGGGTGGCATTCGATGAGCCACTGCTCTGCCTTGGCAATGAGATCAGGATGGCTAGTTGGCGGGAGCGCATTGAAGATTTCACGAATTTGCTCGGTGCCCTTGTAGGAGCGCGACATGCGTGCGGACAGATGGCTGATCTTGTCCAGGTTGCGACTCTTTCTGATGTATTCACCCCAGCCAGCGGTCTCGACCTGACTGGCCTTGGGAGCAGTGGTGTTGACGTTCAACGAGAAAGTGGATTCCGCATCGTAGACACTAGCGGCCAGGCCGTTGCGGTCAGTGTCGTACGCGGGGAAGAAGGAACGAACGAAGTTCTCGCCGATTTGAGAACTATCGATAAAGTGAGGAGGCAGGACGGGAATGGGTGTCTTCCTCTGAGCAGCAACCTCTTCCGGAGTTCGCACCTGGACGTTGTTCAGGGTTTGCAGCTTGGGGTACCACTTGAGCATTGTGTCCTTGAAAGTCGGATCTGAACAGTATTCGTTGCCAGTCATGTCGAGGAAAATAAGGTCCCGGAATTTCCAACGCCAACCAGACATCGCTGAGCCATTCTTGATGTTGTTATGTGATAGATCGAGGTATTTGATGTGGGCGAAGCTCTGAGCGAGAGTCGTCACGGGGGTGATGGTGCTGAGCTTGTTACCAGCCAGGCTCACACTTTCAACAGCCTCGCGTTGCTCAGCCGCAGTCTTGAATCCCTGTTCCCAAACCTTCATGAGGGCAGGGAAGAATTTGGACTCTGTGGAAACTGAATCAAAGATGCCCATGGCCTGCAGATCAGCATCTTCGCCCAGCTTCGACAAGTCGAGAAGTTTGGTATCCGCAAAGAAACGCTTGCCGAGGATGGTGGTCATCTTGGTCTTGGTATCGGCGGTCGAACCAGGAGTTATGTCGACTGCGGCCAGCTCTTTATCGAGCGCGTTCGCGGCAGTGTAGGCCTCAACGGAGACTTGAGCTCCGGCAAAGGTATTGTTGTTAATCCGAAGCATGTGGCCTGCTAGATCAGGTCGAACAAATACCACAAGGGTATCACCTTCGACGCGGGACTGATTCATTAGTTAGAGGTGTAAAAGTTGGAAGTCACGGTCACCGAAAGAAGAAGCCAAAAGGTCGATCGTCGTCTTGTAGGAGGACCAGTCTGAAGAAGAGGAGAAGAAGACGCGAATGCGGGGGACGTCCAGGGTGGGATGTCGGTGGTGACCGCCATTGCAAACAATGGGGGCTTACCTTGGTGATTTTAGCCCGGGGCCCGGATTTGATGAATGAGTTCATGCGGCGCTCGAGGAATGCGATGAGGCTTTCGACGCCGCCATCGCGGTTGCTCGCCGCCTTGCTGGATTTCCATCCACGAACGCTGAATTGTTCAAGCTCGGTGGTAGTCTTTCTGTTGCCCTGCCGGATATTGGCCTGAGGATCGACGCTGGAAATCGCACGTTGAATCAGATCGAGCTGCTTGTCGCGAGCTGGGACCCGGCTGCCTGTTCCTGCGGCTCGGCCGCCAACACCTGCGCCCGCGATGCGACCACCCAAGCCAGATTTCTCAGTACGGCCTCTCTTCACACGAGAGCCACCAGCATCCATATCCATATCGCCGTCTCTGTCGGTGCGAGTTGGGCCCCGCTTGCGGATGCCGCCGCGGCGAGCCTTTGAGGTCTTCATCACGGCGAAAGAGAAGGTTCGAGAGGTAGACGGTGTATCGGAGGGTCAGATTAAGGAATGCGAGATAAAGAAAGCGGAAACTGCTATGTTGAAGCAAGCAGCGCGCTTTGCGCCTCAGGTTAGGCAAAAAAAGGTTGTTCGCATACGAGTAAATCGTAGTAGAAGGAGTAACTCGGTAAGGTTGAAGGCGAGAAGAAGCAAACAGTAAAGACTGAAGAAGAGCGGCGTTTGCTTCTCTAAGTAGTGGCGGGTAATGTAACAAAGTGAGGGTATTGACCAAAGAACAATAGAGCTCTCAATCACCGAATGATTCTAAAGAAAAAGTGACGATGGTCACGTGATAATGCGGCGCAACTATGCACTAAGCCTAACTGGGAGGATGACTCATCTCTTTGTTATCCCTCTGACCAATCACAGACTGTCGTCTGTCCTCACGGCTCATCCCCATACATTGGCCCTGCAGTATGCCTGGCTACCTGTGGAAGGTCTGAATTGGCCCTATTATTCTGTCTCTATTGCTGTTTGCTGCTTGGATAACAGTCAATTGATTTGACTTCTTGGAATTCTATTGTTGGTATGAAATTTTCCCTA
This sequence comes from Penicillium sp. DV-2018c, assembly GCA_028827535.1. Taxonomy (NCBI): domain Eukaryota; kingdom Fungi; phylum Ascomycota; class Eurotiomycetes; order Eurotiales; family Aspergillaceae; genus Penicillium; species Penicillium sp. DV-2018c. The sequence continues at coordinate 4,354,323 of JAQJAA010000006.1, forward strand.
TTGTCTCTGCTCTATTCAATCTATCTTCTTTGTTTGTTTAATGGATCCCCTCCAAAGAAACTTGGCTTTGCGCGTCGAGTGGCCAATCTGACCTAACTGTGTTTCTTTGTCTAGGCATTTACAGTCCTGCCATTTCCCGCATAACATATCTGGCCTTTGCGATTAGCCCTATGGTTGTCAATTGACCGGCGAGATGCCCGCAAAGTCGCGATTCACGAAGCTAGACGCCTTCGCCAAAACCGTCGAGGATGCTCGCATTCGCACAAACTCTGGAGGTGTTATTACAATTGCCTCGCTTTTAATTGTGTTATGGCTTGTATGGGGCGAATGGGCCGAGTACAGACGTATCGTGGTGCTGCCGGAGCTCGTCGTCGATAAGTCGCGAGGTATGAATAGAGTTTGGACCCACGAGGGAACATCTAGAAGATATAGTTGCTGGGGGAAAGTTGCTAACGACTTCCTTTTGCTTGCGCAGGAGAGCGAATGGAAATTCATATGAATATGACATTCCCTCGGCTGCCATGTGAGCTCTTGACCTTGGATGTGATGGATGTCTCTGGCGAGCAACAGGTTGGCGTTGCTCATGGCGTGAAGAAAGTCCGCCTAAGCCCTCAATCCGAAGGCGGCAAGGTGATCGATGTCCAGGCCTTAGACCTGTAAGTTCCAGCCCACCGCTCGAGTCCCTACCATCATGACCAAAACCTCATTACCGTCCCTTCACAGACACTCGCCTGAAGAGGCCGCGAAGCACCTGGCTCCGGACTACTGTGGTGAATGTGGTGGCGCACCAGCTCCGGCAAACGTCATCAAGCCAGGATGTTGTACTACTTGTGCCGAAGTGCGCGAGGCGTATGCAGATAAGCAATGGGCCTTTGGTGACGGCAGCAACATCGAGCAGTGCAAACGCGAAGGATACGCCGAGAAACTCGCCGAGCAGCGCCGCGAGGGGTGCCGAATCGAGGGTGTGCTGAAGGTGAACAAGGTGGTGGGCAACTTCCATATCGCACCGGGCCGCAGCTTTACTACTGGCAGCATGCACGTCCACGATCTGGACACCTACATTATTCCTAACGCACCTGCGTCCGAGCAGCACACGATGTCTCACATTGTGCACGAGCTTCGCTTCGGACCCCAGCTTCCTGCCGAGCTTGCAGGCCGCTGGGGTTGGACCGACCACCACCACACCAACCCGCTCGACGATACGAAACAGGAGATCGACGAACCCGCCTACAATTTCATGTACTTCATCAAGGTTGTCTCAACGTCTTACCTTCCTCTTGGATGGGATCCCCTGTTTTCATCGACCATTCACAATACCTACGACAAGGCCCCGCTCGGGGCTCACGGCGTTGGTTTTGGCGGTCATGGTAGCATCGAGGCACACCAGTACTCGGTCACTTCGCACAAGCGTCCTCTCTCCGGTGGCAATGATGCCGCAGAGGGTCACAAGGAGCGTGTGCACGCCGGGGGTGGTATTCCGGGTGTCTTCTTCAACTACGATATCTCCCCTATGAAGGTTATCAACCGTGAGGCTCGGCCGAAGACTTTCACTGGCTTCCTTACTGGAGTGTGTGCTATCATTGGTGGTACACTGACTGTCGCTGCTGCCCTAGACCGCGGTCTGTATGAAGGTGCTATGCGCGTCAAGAAGCTGCACTCAAACTAGATTTACTGTCTAGACAGGAATGATATACGGCTGGGGGTGAACAAAGTATCTCATCTGGATGATCTATCTAGTATAAGATGGTTGTCGCCTCCTGGGCTAACAAACGAGTTAGGGCATGGTGGATGCGAGGAAAGCTGGCACTTTGTGGCGTTTTGGGATACCTATAACTGTTTTGCGACTGTGTTGTTATGGCTAGGATATAACTATTCATCTACATTTATCAATAACATTGAATGTTTTTGTCAACAGGCCGCAACTAGAATGGTTTGTATTAGGAAACTTACGTGTGATCTCTCGTTGTCGGGTCTGTTTTTGTCTGTAGCTTCTAAACTGGGCGCCCTGACCTCACTGTGTCCATACCGATAGGTGGGCCTTTCATGTTCATACTGGAAGGCATTCATTATCATCAGTCAGGTATATATACACAGAACTCCGTACACTAGGTAGGTATGGATCCACCTCACAAACAGTCGGGAGACCAATATCTAAACCCCAACAGAGCTCCTAGCCCGACTCACCCTCCTCCCCTCATTCCTCTCCCGATCAGCAGCCAACTGCTGCGCAAACTTACTCTTAGCCCTAATATCCGGCCCCTTCCAATAGAAAACATAAATCGGAATCAAGACCAAAAAGCCCACACAGCCCAGCAACGTACTCGCCCACTGAAGATGAAACCTGTCCCCAATCCCCTCATACATCGGCACAGAATACATAGTCGCAACACCAGCCAAGAAATCCCTCGCAAACCCATTCCCACCCGTCGCAGACGCAGAATAAGGTCCATAAGCGGCGACCATGTAATCGATCGTCGCCATGTAGATGGCGTAATTCGCCATTGCAATCATGCAAGCGAAGATGTTAGGCGCTATCCATGGGATCGGCGGACCCATGCTTGTCCATGCGAAGCCTAGGAGGCCGATTGGTTCCAGTGGTGCGATGAAGAGGAGGAGGAGGAGCCGTCGTTCGGCTAGACGGCTTGCTGCGCCGTGTTTGCGGCGGAGTTGGATCTGTCGGTATATATCTGGTAGGAAGATTAGGTAGGCTATTATGTAGCCTATTAGGATTGAGCCGAAGGTTAGGCCGATGGAGAGGGTGCTGAAATTCCACTGCGCGAAGACTAGAGTGAAGGACTCGGTGAAGACGAAGATTAGAGCGTCGGAGAAACCAGAGAGAAGGGATAGGAAGAGGACGATCGGTTCGCGGAGGAACATCTCGAACGGACGAAGCCAGATCCGTAGTACATCGTGCAGATCCAGACGTGGTGTTTTCAGTTCGTCCGGACCCCAGATATCCTCGCCGTTTTCCAGACGTCGTCGTTTCGCTTCGCGGTCGATGAGGATCGTCGCGCGGGTTTCGGGGACAATGAAGAAATGGAGGAGTTGTGTCGCTCCGCCGACTATCAGCTGTATCCAGAAGACCCAGTGCCAATCTAGCCATTGGCCGATCATACCGCCGAAGAAGGGTCCGACGGTCGACCCGCCTACGGACGAGAGGACTACGTATGCAACGGCGTAGCCCTGGTCATCTGCTTCCCACATGTCGGCTGTCATGCCGAGGGTTACGGAGCCGCCGGCTGAACTCAGGCCGCCGAGGATGCGACATACGACTATTGTGCCGAAGTTTGGGGCGAGCGCGCAGGGGATTTGCCAGATGTTTACGAGGAATAGGGAGGACTGCATTATGGGCCAGCGGCCGAATTCTTCGCTCCAGGGAGCCCAGAGCTCGCAGCCGAAGGCGTAGGCGATTAGGAAGACGGCTTGGCCGACTCGGGCGGCTTGTTCGCTTATTTGGAATTCTTCGACGAGGCCGGGGACTGCGCTGGCGTAGACGCCTGTGTTGAAGTTCATGGACATTTGGACGACGAAGATTACGCTGAGGATTGTCCATTTCTTCCAGGTTGGGAAGCAGAAGCCGAGGTGCTCGTAGCATTCGTCTTCTGTTAGCTCCGGTTTGCCGTTTGTTTGGAGCTTGGGGGTATCTTCGTGACTGGCGGTGTCGGAGGAGGCATGTTCGGCTTGGGTGTCGAAGCCTCGTTCTGTTTTGGTCTTATCTGCTGGTGGGATGGTCTTGAAGTCTGATGGTTCAGGCTTCTCGGTGGGCGAGAGCGGAGAGTCACTGGGAGCTGCCATCTGGCAGATTTTATCAATCTGGGACTATGTAATGGGTATCAAGAGGTCAATGGTATTCAGGGGGGTATATATAATTGGGAATGGCTTGTTCATGTGCAGATGCCACCCCAAATGATATCAGACTTGCTATGAGCATGGTAACCCTGGATTATGGATAACAAGGCTAATTTATTGATCCTAGCTAGTGAATTGATATCACCGAGGTCCGCCTACTTCAGCGAGTCAAAGACGTTTGAACAAACAAATCAGATTGTGTTAGAGATGGAGGAAGGATGCAAAACCTGTTCTCAACGTCGATCTCGTAGTTCATACTCCGGAGCCGGCGGTAGGACCCACTACGTCATCCATCGGAAGTCCCCGCATTGCCCACAACCCTTCTCCGATTAGGGCTATCTCACTCCACTGCCACTGGCTATGCCTCCTTACTGCATAAATCACGGAGACGCCAAGATCGCACCTCGCTGCACGCAGCACAGGCGGTACGTCATGTCTGACTAAGTAGCGTTATGACTGGAGCATAAAAATGATTGACACACCTGCACCAATCATGCTGGCTCATGGTAATGGGGTATCTAGGCATAAGTCATCGCTATGCGGTACTGCGTAAGAGTCGCTACAACTGGATGTTGCAGGGATAACTGCTGGTTGTATGAATGGAATGGGTTTCTGATCTTGTCCTCCTTGACTCGCCTTCGAAGTAAAGAGGTATAACAATGTATTTGTTGGAGAGATGTATAGAGCCGATGCCGGCTACGGAGATTGGCGTCGTGATCTTAATGTCTGCGTTCAAGATCGTCGCGAATTTTTCGTCAATCAGTGTCATAACGCAACCTGTATCGATGCAGGCTGTAATGATACGCTCTCGGTCGGCAACTCCTACTGACGCTGAGAGGTAACGCCAGGTCTTGTAGATTTGCCCTGGGGATTGCGAAGGATACACATTCTTGAATGGTATGATTGGTTTGTAATGTAGTTCGCCATCGCCCTCACCGGCGGTTAGGTGCGGTCCCCTCCCCGGGTGCCGTACCCGAAAAGGAGGCTCTCCTGTACCCGAAAATGAGTCGTCCGTGATGTAGGCATCGAAGCCGTCGTCCGTTGTTTCCAATTGTGGAAGTGTGTTCGAATCCAACAACAAATTGCATGCACACATCCGCGACAAGCAGCACCCGCAGGACGATCCTGCTCCCGTCGCCGCCGGTGAGGGCGATGACGAAGTACAGTACAAGCCAATCATACCATCCGACAATGTCTATCCTTCGCAAGCCCCAGGGCAAGTCTACAAGACCTGGCGTTACCTCTCTGCGTCAGTAGGAGTTGCCGACAGAGACCGTATCATTACAGCTTGCATCGATACAGGTTGCGTGATGACGCTGATTGACGAAAAATTCGCAATGACCTTGAACGCAGACGTTAAGACCACGACGCCAATCTCCGTATCCGGCATCGGCTCTATACATCTGTCGAACAAGTACATTGTCATACCTCTCTACTTCGAGGGCGAGTCAAATGTGGCCAAACTAACAGTGGAAGCTCACTTGGTTCCTGACCTCAAAGCGACACTGCTGATAGGCATGGGCGTCATCGCTAGCGAAGGATTCCGCATCGACACAGAGGAGCGAACTATACGCATTGCGAGCTGCATGGGTATCAAGATCCCAGTCTCTGTTCATGCGAAGCCAAATCATCAGGAAAGACGAATAGTACGGAGCGCCAATCATCTCACGATACCGCCGCGATCATACGCCTTCATCGACACGCAAACAAGCAAGCTCCCAGAAGACCGCGATTATATCTTCCAAGGCAGCCACAATCGCCTTCACATCTACAACCACCTAGTAGACGCCAATCTTGCGTGGGTCTACGCATCGGCGCCTGTATCTGCCATATATGCTGGATTCTGCGGGGTCTTGCTCCACGCATACGTGGCATCCTGCGAGGTCTTGTTCCACTGGCGTCGATTATCGGGTCGGTTGTCGCCGTCTCGGTCCCGTTTGTTGTCCACGGGTTGCTTGCCTCGGAGGTTGTCATCCTTGCGCGGCACCAGAGGCTCCCTTTGATCGCGGCGTTGGCTATAATTATAGCTGTTCTGGCGACCGCGTTGACAGTCGTCCTTTTGGCGGGCTGGGTCGGCTTTAGAACGGTTTTGCCTGCGTTGCATATTCTTTGGCTCGATATTCAGCCATAACGCATATTTGCTCTCAAGCTGCGCCATGAAACTCGCTACTGTGGATGCGTCGTCTGGTTCGCTTATATCGCGCTGCATGTGCGGGTCGAGCTTGGTCCAGATCATACGGAGCTGAACTGGTACGTCCTTCCTTAATGCCTGCTGCGTGCGCGCAACGTAACATAGATTGGACCCAAGAAGTCGGGGTTGCGCTGATCCTGAATGTCCGTCCAATCGTAGCGGCCTTGTTCGAATTGCTGAGACGCTGTCGTAGATTTGGTCTTCCAGCGCCTCTCTAGCATTGGAAACCAACCGAATTGATGATCGACTGGGTACGTCGTCAGCGCTGATCTCTCGAGATCTGTGAGCTCGCTCGCGTACCACTCGGCTGCGGCTTCCCGTAAACATCCTTGGATATTTGCTCGCACGAGTGCTTCACCCTTCAGCGGGATTTGAGCCCGTAGCTGATTTAGGAAGACGTAAACGTTATGGCAGTAGGTTGATCCACGGACTGATCTGATATGCCTTTCTTGTTTTGGATCTGGCGCGAACAAACCCACTTCCTCCGATTTCCATGAGGTGGCTGGGTTTACTGACCAGGCATGCTACCAGATGTGACGATGGAAAGCCAGGGGAGGAGAAAGATGATGATATTGTCTATCGATGAGGCTGGCTAAATACCGACCGGGGGCACGTGACCATAGGGCCTCCGGTGGGTGACAGAAGCTACAGCTGATATCATTCCAGACAGTGAGGAACTCCCTCTTGCGTGGTTCAAAATGGATCGTGTAGATTCTACTCAAGTTCAATGTTACAGACGACGGTTACGGAGACTTGGAATGTACGCAGGGATGATTTCCATTTGTACAACTTTTCAAAATTCGCCTGATTGGATATCCTGTGGTCAATCTATCCCTCATACATACAGGCGTACACCAAGAAGAGTCTGATCAACATGTCAAGATGAACATGGTGATAGAGGAAGGGTAATACTTTGTAGATGAATAAAGTCAAACACCCGATCAGATGATAGGCAATGCAATTTGCAAGTGAAATCAGAGAAAAGACCACCACGCCAAATTCTGGAACTCCGGTCCAATGCGTGCTGCAAAAAAAAGTAAGGAAAGATGGAAATGACAATCGGAAGAAAAGAAAATTGTGGAAAGGAAACTGCTAAAGAGGCCAGCGTGGAAAGTTAGGCATATAGCCTAGAACAAAGTAGAAAATGATGCTTAGAATGATGTGCAAAGAATGAGTAGTTGAAAAGAGAGGGAAGGCAGGAATCACGACAGAAAGTCGGTGAGTCACAGATAATCAGGCGGGGCTGGTTTACCTAGCATAGCTATAGTAAACCGGCTCTTGAGGATAGCCCTGACTGGGCTGATGACTTGTTGGTGGTTGAGGAGCCTGGGCGGCAAGCTGTCCATACCAGGACGACCGACGGGGTGCGTCGGGCCGGTCCATTTGATTGAGGGCATCCCATGTCTGACTGGCTCTAGGAATGTTGTACAGAGACTCTTGCTGGCCATACTGAGATGGGTATATGGATCCAGCCTGCTGCATTAGCTGATGTGTGTACTGTTGCTGTTGCATCATGTGTTGCTGACGTTGGGCGATAGCCTGTTGAACCGCTTGGTTCGTCATTCCTTCCCTTATCTCACGCTTCTCGCGCTCCCGGGCATCAATGTGCGACACAAGGCCGGCGGGGCTTACAGGCGGCTGTTGCTTCCGATTGTCATTTGACATGTTCAAGAACGAGGAACCAGTCATGCGGGCAACATGCTCCTGCTCACGAGCAGAGAGATGAGTCGGACCATCGTTATAGTTGAGCATACTCTGAGCGCCGCGAGACGAGGGGCGGTAGTTGGGATCCCGCTGAGCGTTCATAGGCGACTGGGGACGGGGATATTGTGTCCAGTCACCAGAGGCAGGACGTTGCACCAACATAGGATTAGAAGGAGTGCGGCCGTGGGCCGGCCTCGGGGGCTGGCTGTTGCCCGTTGCTGCACAAACTGTTCCGGGGTGAGACCGCCCGGAGTGGCAGGGCGGCCAGAGGCCATTCCTGGCTGCCATATCATACTCCGCCGATACTCATCCCGGCTCGAAGGCCGAACATTGGATTGATCAATCGGTTGACCTGGGAACCAGGTTCCCGACGAATTGTTCCGTTGATGTGCTGGCCTCTTCATAGTGTCAGATGTGCTAGGGCGCCCTGTAGTAGGCAAGTAAGCCATGGTGGGCCCGAAATCCACGCTAGGAATATCCGGGTTCGAAGTCGGAGGCTTGTTATCCACGGCATAACGAGCATCGCCAATGACATAATCCTTGGGTTCTGGAACTCCCACGGTCTTCATCACGCCCATTCTGGGTTTGGTGGACGTGGCGGATTTCTTGCTGTACACGGATTCATGGGTGCTGGCATAGTCGGGTGACGCTGTCGATGCATCATCGTAGACACTTTCTCCATCATCGTTTTCGTTTCTGTGGACAGAAGATGACATTGATGGGAGATGAGGCGCAATGCTGTTTAGCACATCTTCATCAAGGGTACGGCGAAGATCCTCGTAGGTTGGTTCTTCCGGCGACTGTGGCTCTGTTCCGAAAAGATTTCGCTGGGGAAGCGGCTTGCGTCGCACGGACTTTTCGGTATCAATCAGCACCCGAGATGGTGAGCCTTGCTGGGAAGACAATCGCTGGGATGAAGGACTGCCGGTACTGTTTGATGTGTTGGGGCGATGCTCCGGAGCCGGGGGAGGTCGAATTGGCAGCGCAAGATCGATGCCCTCATCGCTCGATGAGTGCACGAGGGAATGTGGAGACGCGACGTGACCAGGATTGTAAACATTGTTAGGGCTATTGTGCTGGGCCTGTTGGTCATCCTTGTTTTGTCCTTGGTGGGCTTTCCATGCGGCACCAGCGGCTGCTCCGCTCAGCCCCATCGTTCCAACTGATGCCAACTGGGAAAGGGTAGCGTAAGACATTCGGTTGTTTGCCAGCCTCTGAGCCGAAGAAGCCTCTGGTCGATTGGGAGGCATCTCTTTGGGCCCGTGCGAGAATGCAGGCGGATTTACAACAGGAGCCGGCGGGGTGCGTGGGGGAAGATGCTCTTCCACGGGTGAACCAGGATACTGCGGAAGATTCCCCTCACTTTCCGAACTGAGACTCTCGGCGATGGGACCCACCACAGAGGGGCCACGGTGCGTCAGATCTCGTAAGGACGTATCAGGTGAACTCTCTTGATGACCTAGCTTAGGCCCTGCGGTGAATCCCGTGGTGTCAGAGAGACCGCGGTTGTGATAGATATTGGGCCGGCCATCGTGCTTAGGAACTTCATGAATGATGGCGTCGGCAGAATGGGTAAACTCGGATTTACCCTCGAGCCCAGAAAATTGAGGGCGCGTAGAGTCCAAGGGGACGTCACTGCTTCGGCCAGACGCGGAGCGATAGCGAGGTCCCACACTGTTGACGCTGTTAGTTCTGGCCCTGCCAGATGAGATCCGGCGTTGTGTTGCCTCTTTGAGCTGTTTCCTCCATTGGGCTTCGCTCCATTCTCGGCTGCCCGGCGTTTGAAGAAGACTGGCAACGTCCAAGACATCAAGATAACCATAGCGTCGCTCCTTGGGGAATGCAAACATTATGCTCTTGATGTGATTTGTATCCGCTACCAAGCGAGTAGGGCGGCCGTAGAGATTGAATGTATCGAAGGTGGGGAAAAGGAACCGCAGCATCATTTCGAAACCAGAAACAGCGGCATGCGGCTCAGGCATGACAAAGACGAGTCCTTCTGAGGAAGACTCGGGTTGGTGAGTAGTGATCCGTCCTTCTAACTTCACCAGCGTGGATGCATCAATCAAAGCCGCGGACTGCGGATAAATCGCATATGCCGAGAAGACCTGGGTAACCGTGGCAATGGGGACCGCCTTTTTCGTCTTCTTGGTCTCGTAGAACTTGATATTTCCGGTAACAGGGATCGACAAGCGGTCGTAGGCTGATTTCTTCATCACTTTCCGTGCCTTTTGCAGCTCTTTTTCGTCTGGCGGATTGATCACAAACCAACACCGTCTCCACGGAGTACCGGCCCCAAATCGCACGCGCGCCCAATCCTCATACTTGAACTTTGTGGGTAGTAAGATAGAGTTGATCCCGTTGAGGCTTTTTCCTTTCGCCGCGATCAAAGAGCCAGTGTAAGCTTCATACAAAGATGTGTGTTCGAAGATCGAGAGACGAATCGCCGCAGTCCATTGAGTCAGGGAATTGAACGAGTTGAAATGCAGGAAATACCGATTTTTGCCCGCAGAGGAAATGCTCACTACGTTTTTCAATGGTTCAGATCCACCTCGGACCGGAAGAGTGTCAACCTGCAAGTATACGATGAGTTCATGCCTGGCAGCTGATGAGGTAGAGCAGGACTTACCATCTGGAGGGTCGCGTCGGCCAAATTGATAAAAGTCGCCGGGACCTCCTCTCCACCTGCTGCGTCCAGCGCAGCAGCATCCCAGAGTGAAAGAACGGTTCCGACCAATTGTGCGTAGCATTCCACCCATTGCCGGTCAGGGATTGGCCGCCCATCTGAAAATGTTAGCCCGCCGTTCCCCGCAAGTACTGAAACAGGGCTCACTTACGAGTGTCCAAATCGTGGAATCTCAAGAAGTACCCTTCTTGATAGACCTTATTTGTATGGATGTTGAGGAAGGAGAAGATTGGCGATAACTCCGGCGGGGTGTTTTCAGCATGGTGCGTGGATGGCGGATTGCGCGAAAGGATCATTGATGCCGGCCGCGCTTTACCTCCCACTCTTGGCTCAGACATCAAAGGAGACGACTCGGCGGGAGGGGAGGGAGTCTCCGGGGGAGGAGTTTGCCATCGAGGTGGTGTATCGGCCGGAGGCGTGTTGTTTGCTGGCGTGACATCGCCGGAGGACTTTCTGCTTTCTTTGCCTGATCCATTGTATTTTGGCCCTCCAAAGCTGGATATAAACGAGCGGACTGTGGCAATGCAAGGGGGAGTCAGTAACGGGCTCTAGTCTGATTCCCGGCATACCCGGAGAAGATCGACTTACCACGCGAATGACCCATGACGTCGGAACGTGATCCGTCGCCCGACGAGAACCTCAAAGTAGGCTTTGAAAAAGGAAAAGAATGTCTCTCAGATTTAGCTGTCGGATGTTCCGGAAATAAGGAGTGACCAAAGCGTAGCGAGATTAGAGGGAAATTGTTCGCTGTACCAGTTGCGTTGAACGAGGGACTGTCAGGAATATGCGCCTGGATGGAGTTGTAAGAAGCAATCAGATCATTTCATGAGCACACGCAAGGTAGCACTCTTGAAAGAAGTGAAAATGAAGAAAACGAGTGATTAGGCCGTGGTTTAGGGAAATCGAGCTCTGCCAAGGATTATGACGTTACGAGCTTCCCATGGATACACTGTGGAGGTCTGGCTAATCGCCGGGATCAGCGTTTTCCTTTTAGAACAAAGGAGAGTAATATTTCGGGTTGGGATGGCTGACTTCAAAAGATGTCAAGAATATGGAAAAAGGAAGATTTTTGGACTCGTGGGTCTTCTATCACTTCTTAGTTCAGGGCATTCCTACGCAGGACACATGCTCTTTCTTTCGTGTGACCTGGAATTATCCTATTAAGCGGTTCTATTAATAGCACCTATATATACGCCTCTTATATGTACTCCGTCGAATGTGAGACCTGATTCCTGAATAGTAATCATTCTTTTGTCTTCTTATTGCTTGGGCCCTCTTAGATCCTCAGTGGAGAGACAATGGAGACTATTGTAGACTAGTTAGTATGCATAGTTTTTACCATCCCCTGAGTTTTCTGTCTGCCTACGGAGTTCTCCTTATTAGGTAGGTAGTGAAGTAGCCCAATGACTCCTTTTTATCTTACTACACTCCTAATCTTCCCCTTTTCATCCTATCTCCTTTGGAAAAACTTTGATCTCGATTGTGGCTGAGGCATCCCACCAGTTGCGCCACCAAGTTCTAAAAATCGGACAAGTGGAAGTGATTGGGATCTTTCCCCTTGGCGCAAGTCCATTGCCAGTGCCACGCACTTTCTGGCTCTTGCGCGTTGCCGTTTCTGCGGGTCCCTTGAAGAAACACTTGGTCTGCCCTGACAGGACGCATATTCCTCACCGCCCAGTAAAGTCTGGAGTCCGCATATGCAATTCGACTGTGTACTTGATTCAAGGTTCATCTATTGCTGCCTGATTTCGAGGATATACCCCGCTGATTACCCCGCTGACTAGGATTGAGCAAGTTGGGCTGGGACATAGGTTGGGAGCTTTCACAAATTCACCCCACGGGCGTTTAATTTCTACATCAGGCCATTGTCAATTCATCCACGGCCATAACTCGGGTAACAACCACAGATATTGGAGCTGGCTTGTGGCTTGTAGAATCTCTCGTAATACTTTGCAACCAGATATCACAGCTGGGTTATTAGCTGGCACTCAGGTACATAGTCTTGACAATGACACATGAATCAAGTGGATCGACCTTTGATAATCCATGCAGCTGGAGATCTGCGTGGCTCCAATCTAGATCCACTGCGTCATAGATAATTTAAAGAATGCAGATCGGCCATGTGGCCGGGATTCGGTACTTGTTCCAGAAAGTATCCTGCCGTCATCCCATTCTTTTTCGTATTTGTCTTCCCCGCTAACTACACAACGAAGAACCTCCAGGTACCGCTTACTGTGTACCAACCAATATCGAAAAGTTCCATGGTTAACACCCAGCGTCCATGCCTATTGGGGAAATTAGCTGTTCCTTTTCCTGGTCAAACTTTAATTGTATCTACACAGTGCTGTGGTACAAAGCTCAAACTCATGGAAACCAGGATGATGCTGCTATTTCTTAGGGTTTATCCCTGCCGGTCGAGAATGACGAGGAGACGAGTATGAGAAGGTATTTGCATTATTAGGGCAAATGGATACGCTTTATACGCTTTGAAAACGCTAGATAATCGGACATCATGTGATTTCACCTCTTCAATGTTCCATCGAATAATCAAAAGGGACAGGATTGGCCGATGGCAAGCCATTATGGCCGGGTATCATAGAATCAAGTTGCATCAAATAATCAACGTTTGAGGCTGGTTGGCTGGGCAGATAAGACGAGTCATTCGACTGTGAGCCGTAAGCTCTATCCGAGGAGTGGTCTCCAGCAGCATAAGAGTGTTGGTAGTAAGACCGGCTATCATGGTCAAGCCCAAGGCCATAGATACCCAGCGAGTTGCCTCCAGAGCCTGACTCGTCGGAAAGCAACGCGCGCTGCATGAAGAGAGTTTGTACATCATCTTCCGTGCAGCCATGTTTGGAGGTCATGTGCACCCATAGGTCGTAGTTGCGATGGAAGCGATGTGGGCAGGAGTCGGAGAAGAAGCATGAGATCTGGCGTCTGGTCTCCTCGGCATAGCCTTGCCCTGTTAGGGCAGACAGCGTGGATACCGAACCTGGAGCTGACTGCTTGCTTTCTGCTGCACGTGGACGGCGTTTCCTGGTGTTCGGGAGTCCCATGTGCGTAACGCGGACATGCTCTTCGAGTGTCATTTTGTTGCCGTAGCGCTTGCCGCAACCGATGCCGTCCCATCCCTCCACCTTTTTGCTGGTTGAGAGGTCCGTTTCGCCGCAGACAAACCGTTTCTCGCCCTCGTGTACCGTACGAATATGCACATTCAGGTTGCCCTGCTTGGTGAAGCTGCGACCGCAATCGGGAACTGTGCAGGGGAAGACCTTCCGCTGCTCAAGACTGACATTGCCGTGGGCTACCTCAAGATGGCGCCTGAGCTCGCGTGTCGTCGAACAGATAAGAGGACAGTGAGGGCACTGAGGAGGATGCACAATTTGGATATGCTCTCGTAGACTAGCATATGAGGGGAATGACACATCCTGACTTGTGTCGGTGATCATGCCAGAAGATTGCTCTTGTTGCCTTTCGGCACACTCCGTGCAAGTGAAACGCTTCTCGACATGGACCCTGGCCAGGTGAGTCCGTAGATTACCAGCGGTGTCGAAAGCCATCTCGCATTTTTCTTTGGTGACTGGGTCCAAGTGATTGCATGGATACGGCTTCACGCCCAGGTGGACAACCATGACATGCTTCTGTAGCGTCGAGTGCTTTCGGAAAGTCTCATTGCAAGGTGGGTACTCTGTGCAGCGGTACCCGTCCTTCCCTTCATGCGTAGCCTGATGTCGGCGGAGACGTGACCCGCTCACAAAGCTCTTTCCACAATCTGGTTGGTCGCAGACGTAGTCGCGAACAGTTGTATGGGCGCTCTTGATATGATGTTGGAGATGGGAAGGCCGCAAGAATGTCTTGTCGCAGCCGTCACGGTCACACTTGTGAATTCTCTCATTGTTGTGTGATCGGATATGTTCTTGAAGCCGAGATGGACGGTTGAAGGCTTTATCGCAGCCCTCGATTGGGCACGATAAGTGTTTGCCCTCAGATGGGTATCGATGACGGGAAGAGGTAGCCGAGAAGGGGGTTTCGGGAGTTTCGTTGAAGTCCACGCTCATTTGGCTTGGAGTATGTGGAGGTGAATACTCGACATCGGAGTGGACCTCCTCATAGATCAAGTCTGGGGCATTGTCAGCGATTCAATTGCTTTATCTGCTGTTATCGTGACTAGGTAAACTTACCGGCATTGTCCAAGACATTCTGCTTCTGGCGTCGTTTGGGTGTCGTGGCCCCCTCTGATGTGGCTTTTCGCTTGGTAGCCATCATGAGTAGCCCTGAAAGCCAGAACAATTCAAAAGAAAATAGTAGCTGCGAACAGAAAAAGAAGTTCAGATGCGACGTCGAATCAATAAATTTATTTTGCCGGAAAGGCGGTGAGGGCCACCGCCATTGTAAGTTTTTCCGCTCCCAAGGATTTTCAGCATTGAATCCCACCTCGATCCCCCCGACTTGCCTCTCATTCCCTCCGGGTCTCTCATTGTTCGCTCGGTAGACAGATATTTCGCTCATTGACAATTTCAATCTACCATAATGTCTGACTACGGCCATGACGACGATGTCGAAGAGACGTAAGCTATCTCCCTCCATCGCAAGGTCGCTCAGGGCCTAGGCGCAGCGCAGCTCTGCTCCTGTGACTCTGGGCGGCTGTCGACCGGGTTCGCACATGTCCAAATTAGACACATTATCTAACACTGTGGTTTGCGCAGCTTCGACTACGAGCCCGGCGAGGATGTGTTCGACGAGGAGCCGGAGGAGCAAGAGCCCTTCGAAGGCGAGGATGGCACCGAGGGAGCAACATACCCCACTGCCAATGGCGATAATGTTGTCGTTTCCGGCGATCCCAATGCTGGATATGCAGGAAAGGCTATGGAACAGTCGCGCGAGAAGAAGGTGCCTAATGACCAGCGCACTACCACTCCGTACTTGACCAAGTACGAGCGCGCGCGTGTCCTCGGTACCCGTGCCCTACAAATCAGGTACGTTCCGCCCGCGACGCCCACGGTTGCGAATCTTGTCCGTTAGTTTGCATCTCTGACATTTTTGCACAGTATGAACGCTCCCGTTCTTGTCGATCTCGAGGGTGAAACCGATCCCCTGCAGATTGCGTTGAAGGAGTTGAACCAGAAGAAGATTCCTCTTATCATTCGCCGATACCTTCCCGATGGATGGTAAGAAAGGTCCCTTTTCCTGTCTGTGTGCTCGATCTAACAATGCTTGACTTTAGGTATGAGGACTGGACTTGCGAGGAACTGCTGTAAAATCCAAAAGCCCACGCAGTATCACCATTCGTCTGTTCCGGCTGTCCATCAGATTTTGTGTTTATTGAGTTTTCGCATAGCGTTTGGAGTTTCTGGGATTCAAAGAAACGTCAAAAAGGAAATTCGGACTTGATGTCTCGAATGAAAACATGGAGACGAACAAGCCCTTGTACATGAGTCTAGAACGGAAAAACAGATCCCACCAAAAAAAATAATATGACACCCTGTTTATTCAATTTACCCGTGTTCATGCAGCCACCATGGAGGTGAGCCGCGTGTAGTACTGTCAGCTTCTCATTTCGCCTTGTCATACCAGGCTGTCCACGGGCTTCATCTTATTCTTGCGCTCTTGATGCCGGCTATTCGTTGCTTAGCGCATCGCATGTAATCACTGTGCTTTCAAGATGTCGCCAACAGCTCAAGCTTGCACGCCTGTACAGCTTGCGCTGTAATGCCAGCATCTCCATGCGCAGTAAGAGCCGTCAAGGGGTTGAAGCTCCTTATTGGACAAGATGCGGGTTCTCCAGTTTGTTCAATGCAACCATGTGCCAGGATCAGTCTCCCTGCTATTCTCACAGTGCATCTGAACATGAAGCCCATCACTCACCAACTCTCGAGTCTCAACATACATGTTGATTGAACCATCAAAATCCATGGACCTCAGTAATGGACTTGATATAGGGCTGTCCATGGTAAATCCAAAGCTAATCTGAGATCTCGTTCCGAGCCCCTGTGCTAAGCTTGTGGATCCATGGACCTTGACCAGATTGACTGGGGCTAATCCACTCTCGGGTATCTCATTTGCCGATGTCTGGGTGGTGACTTCTCTATAAAACTGTAAGCAAGCCTAAAGGAGATAGGGAGGAATGAAATTTGATAATCTTAGCATCGTACTTGCAGGTACAACCTACTATTACTTTATACACGTTCTAGAAAAGATCCCCGTTGTATAGTCACATCAATCCAGATATTCTCCTTCGGGCAAGACCCGAGGCCCTGACTGCTACGCCCCCGCTTAGATCAATTGGGATTTGTAACCAGCTCCACGCAGAAAATTGTTTAATCGTCTGAAAATGTTTTATTATTTCTCAAGGTACCAGGATCATAAAGAGATTTTGCATCTTTTCACGGCTATCTCGGCCTTTTGAGTTTAGTCTGCTCTTATATTGATGCACGCTCGCCCCGGAGAGCCTTCTATCTCGCCCACTGACCAGGTTTCAGCCAATACATGCCTGACGCAAGATGGGGTCAACTAATATAGATCTAGAGCAGAGCAACGTTGCTGACTCTGTGGCCACTCATGATCAGAAGAATGACGACTCGCCTGCACCTGCCTCCGATCCTCCAGCAGAGAAAGAGAAAGAGGCAGAGTTGACGTATGATACGGGGCTCCACACATGGCTTCAGGTATTGGGTTCGTTCTTTCTGTTCTTCAATTCATGGTATGCTTATGGCCTCCAACCCGATATCAAGACATATCGCTAATCTCATACCGAACAGGGGCGTGATCAATACATGGGGTGCATATCAAACCTACTACGAGCGAGAACTCCTCGCCGGCACCTCTTCATCAACCATTGCCTGGATCGGCTCGCTACAGTCTTTCCTCCTAATGATGGTCGGTGTCATCACCGGCCCACTCTTCGACGCTGGTCATTTCCGCGCCCTCGTCTCCTTCGCCGCATTCCTACTGCCCTTTGGCTTGATGATGACTAGTCTCGCCACGAAGTACTGGCATCTGATCCTTTCCCAGGGCGTCTGCATCGGACTCGCAGCTGGCTGCCTGTTCGTACCCTCCGTCGCCATCCTGCCACAGTACTTCCGTCGCAAGAGAGGCCTAGCCAACGGGTTGGCTGCCAGTGGCAGCAGTATCGGCGGCGTCGTCTACCCGATCATGTTCGATCAGTTGCAGAACAAGGTCGGATTCGCCTGGGCGACTCGGGCACTGGGGTTTGTCGCTTTCGGTACCATTTGCTTTTCTGTGAGCATCATGCGCTCGCGTTTCAAGCCGAAGGAGAAGCGAAAGCTCTACCAATTGTCTGCATTCAAGGATGTGCCGTTTATGCTCTTTGCTTTTGCCATGTTCATGGGTTTCCTGGGCTTCTACAACTTCCTCTTCTATGTGCAGTCATACGCAATCGATACAGGTATCGTGGACCCCAAGCTAGGGTTCTATCTGCTTTCCATGCTCAACGCTGCCTCGTCTTTCGGCCGGATTGCGCCCAATTTCCTCGCCGATCATCTCGGCCCATTAAACATGCTCACCCCCGCTGTGACGATCACCGCTATCCTGGCGTTCGTCTGGATCAGTGTTCATACGGTACCTGGCATCATCATTCTCGCCGTCTTCTACGGCTTCTTCTCCGGTGGCTTTGTGTCTTTGCCACCTGTGGTCATGGCCAGTATGACCCCGGATGTCCGCAACTTGGGCACACGGATGGGCATGGTCTTTGCAATCACCTCTATAGGCCTGTTGATCGGTACCCCCATCGGAGGCGCGATCCTATCCACTACAAATGATTATGTTGGAGTCCAGCTTTTCACCGCCTGCTGTCTCATTTCTTCGGCGGCACTCATGGCCTGTGTGAGACTGTTGCGTTCAGGTCTCAAGTTGCGTGCCCGGGTTTGAGTCGCCGCGCCTAATGCTGGAAATGTCCACGATATAATCTCCACCGCCTGTGAAGCCAGTGTCAGTGTTTTCAGCTACAGCGTGACCTCACATCTGGAAGTACACCATTGCAAGGCTGGCTTTGACACTAGCCCAATCATCTGTTTAGCATTCCATGAATTGCATCACCTCCTGGCGCCACCATTTTGCTTCTGCATGGCCAATTGGAATCGGCGCATTTGTTATTCTGTTATTATACAAAACATGGCAAACTTGGGCACCAATCATGTTCATAAGTTTAATTTGTTCGTGTGAAAATGTACATACCCAGCCTAGCGAAAACTTTGCAGATCAAAAGCGCGCAAAAATAGAAGGTCAACCATGCCCGCTGTATAAAAGAAAAAAGCCCAATGGAAAAGAAACTACTACATCACATCCTCCGGCCCAACAGGGAAATTCTCCCCATTCTCCCGCACATGCTCGAGCTTCTTATCTCGACTGCACGGCTTGCGCATATCAAATGCATCCTCCCCAGTATCCGACATCCCCGATGGATCGTCGCTGTAATAATTGATCACCCGCCGGAAGACAGAGTACCTGTTATCATTAACACATGATCAGCATTCATTTCCCAGTATTTCTTGTAGTCAGGTAGTCAACTCACCCCATTCCTTTGTACATGTCGTACGCAACTTTATTCCCGGCGCGTACGTATAGATCCACGAACCAGGCATTGTTACTATCAGATCCGCGCTCAAGCTGCTCTGTCAGTCGGCGCGCGAAGCCGAGACGACGCCAGGCCGGTGCCACTGTTAGGACGGTGATGTGACCGTGCCATGGGGTATAGTGTTCGGAGTGGCGCATTGCTGGGTGTTGTTCTTCCAGCTTGCCCATGACTTGGGTAATGTCAGCTATGTATTGCAGGCTGTGGTAAGTGTGGACTTACTGTAGCCTACAATGCCGGCATCACGGTCCTTCACGGTGCTGAAGAGTGAGGGCCATTTGTTTAGGTAGTTCAGGTAGAAGCCAAGGTCGTAGTTCTCGGTGAGGGGGTCCAGGTTTGTGAGGTTGAGGTCTAGCAGGTCCAAGGGGGACATGCGCTCAATGAAACTCATTTTGATAAATGTGGACTTCAAGCTCATGAGCTTAAGTTAAGAATGTGGGGTTGGTATCTTGTTCCCTTTTTTTTGCCAGGCGGTGATGGTGTCAAGTCGGCGGTGAGGATCGATAAAGTGCTGGACGGAGTATGTTGTACCCCTCCTGCATCTCAATGCATGTCACTCATTGTCACTCCTTTGTGCAGTCAGTCCTTTTCGTTCCTCTTTATCTCAATTGAGATACGTCTCATCTCTTTCCTGCCTGTACTGCGACATTGACTCGCACGACAGAGCGGACCATCCAACTACATCCATCCTATCAACAATTGCTGCTGAACTGCCAGCTGATTGCCAGCTGGTGTACGGCTACTCGTTCCTTGCAGCTAGCTATAATCCTTTATAATACAGCACTCTTTCCACCACCAAAGCTTGTACCAACCAGGGGTCTCGTGTGGCCTCTCCAAACGATCCAATGCCCGCCCCTCCGTCTCCCCTGAAACTCTCACACCGCTACCCATCCAGTGGATTCGACGAATCACCCATCTCCCCGGGGGCAAATGTAAATAACTTTGCAGTCGCAAGCCCCCGGTTATCAGCTCCGTCATCGCCTGTCATATCCCGTCATAATTCCAACACCATGAGCGGATCACATCGAGAATCGGGAGACTTCTCCGTGGCCGTTGATGCAGGCGGAGGAGGCCTCGGAAACCTAGCTGACGAGCTGGCCGATGCATGGGAAGAAGACGAATATGGTTATGGATATTTGTCAGGCCAGGAAGCCAGCCGTGCGGGTTCACAGCAAATAAGTCACAGCGATATGGAAGATGCATACATGCAATCATCGCATGGTCTGCGTTCCCGGTCACCCTCCATTTCGTCCGAAAGAGATTCTCTCCACCCGTCAAGGAACAAGAACCGCACAAATCTTCTACGGTCACACCGGCGACAGGAGTCACAATACGACGGTTCAGATTATGGACCTGACTCGGACCTTGAAGAGGCGGACATTTCTCCCGCCCTGGAGAGCCAAATGGCTGAGATTGAGAGTCTCGCTCGGCGGGGTATAGAGAACAATGGAAGCGACAACGACCACATCATTAATCGGACGGTCGAGTTATTGAAAGATCTCGGCGGACAGAGCGGGATCGAAAACAGTGCCATGAGGTAAAGTCTACCAACATGTCTCTAGACACGATAATGAATCCAGTATCTAACACTCCAATCGCAGACTCATAACGGCCTATTCCTCAATCACATCACATCTCACCCACCAAACCCGTGCCCTCCAATCCCTCGTTCACCCCCTCCTCTTCTCCCCATTTCCCCTCCTTTCCGAAGACGCCATCGACTCCCTCATGCCCCTCATCGACGAAGGCCTACTACCAACCCTCCCATACCCATTCCCCGAGCAACAGCACCAGGGCTCCCGTCCATCAACCCCACAATCCTCCGCACTCCACCCCCTCGCCTCTCTCCAAGCCCTCATCTCCCAAACCGCCGACATCACACATTCCCTCCGCGGCTTAAGCGACACGCTCTACGAATCGCGCCAATTGACATCCACGGCGTCCCGCCGACTCCGCTCAGCGCGCGAACTCGTCGCTGATATCCGCCGGGAAGAAGAGAGCCGCGAAGAGGGAGCTCGGTGGATCGAGCGTGGCGAGTGGGACCGTCGTCTTAGGGATAGAGAGGCGGGTAAGGTCTGCGGGGATGTTGTCAGTGGTTTTGAGGCTGTTTGTGGCGAGTGGCGTGAGAAGCTCTTCGGGGCTAATGCTGAAGTTGCGGCTGCATAGTCAAGTCACCCTGGTGGTGTTGATGGTCTTCTCTATCTTTTCGTGGCGATGATTCTCCTAGGTCTGGACTTGGACTGGTGTCTTTTATTTCGTTACATTGTTCTTTTGTCTGATATCCATATTGGCTTTTTGTTTACTGGACTGTCCTTCGTTGTTGTCAGTCCTGGTTGTGAATACCGTGTCTCCATTAAGTACTTGGACATAGACGTAGGATTGTGATACCACTCAATGCATGAGTTATTCAATCGTAATCAGCCCATCAGAGATGAAGTGGAAAGAAATATGAATATCAGGTCATACTACGTAGCAACACGCGAAGAGTATGGGAATCTTGAAGCTAACATCAAGAAGTAACGACAGAAGCAGCAGATAGGTATTACACACTCTAAAATCTATGCACACAAACAACATTAATTTGTGGCTAAGAAAGATCAACTCTAACAAGAAATAATCATCTCATAACTCTAGCCGAGCTAAAACAAAAGCCCTACAAGTCACAAAGCGGAAAAAAAAGTGACAAGGAGAGAAATGATACACGAAAGATGCAGAAGAGGGTCATGGTAGTAGCGCCAAATATAGAAAAAGGGGGAGCCTGGATACACTTTTTAGGGAAAAAAGAAAGTCATAGCTCGTTCGTTTACTGCTGTCTCTTCCACTTCGGCACCCACTTCTCTCCAGTAGACGGCTTGGATTCCGACGCAGGAGCAGGCGAGGTGGATTCGGTGGGTTGACGGCGCGGCGCCCAGCGCTCGGTGGGTGCCTCACGGGGCAGAGACTCGCGGGGTTCGCGGGGCTCACGGGGGCGGGGGGAGGAGGAGTGGTACCGGCGGCGGAGGCACCGGCGCGCAGGTGAGGGGGGACGTAACCACCGCCGGTCTTGCGGATGGGAGCGGCGGCGGCGGCGGGGGCCTGCTCGCGGGCGGGTTCGGCCTCAGGTGTACCACCGGCGGCTTCCTTGGCGGCTTGACGTTCTCTCCAGGTCATGGGGGCTCCTGTTGTGCGTGGGGCGACATTGAGACGGGGTGCGAGTCGTTCGGCTGGTTCTCCGAGGCCACCCTTGCGGGCTGCGAGGCGGGCTTCGGCTTCTGCCTCGCGCTGTTGCTGCTTACGGGCAATCTCGTCCAGTTTGGCTCGTTCTTCCTCGCGCTTGGCCTTCTCCTCGGCCATGATACGACGGCGCTCCTCCTCGCGAGCGATGCGCTCCTGCTCTTCGCGCTCGGCACGCTCCTGCTCCTCCTTGCGACGACGCTCCTCCTCCTCGCGCTCCAATTTCTCGCGACGGCGGCGCTCCTGAACCTCCTTGATACGCTGCTTCTTCTTGACCTCGAACTCGCGTTCGGCGGCCTTGCGGCGCTTCTCAAACTCGTCGTGGCGTTTCTCGGCAACCTCGCTACGGAAGGCAGTGAAGCGGGGTACCAGGCGGCTAAGACGGTGCTTGAGGGCAACAGCCTCGGCGTGCTTCTCCTTGGACTCGCGCAGGGTCTCGGCGTTCAGCTTCTCGTGAAGCGCCAAGTCCCTCTGCTTCTGGGCCTGGTAATCCTCGGCGATGTGCTTCAATTCCTCGCGGCGGAAGGCACGCTCCAAGTGGTCGATGCGCTTGGCGGTGGTGCGAATACGGTCGTTCAACTCGTTCTTCTCCTTCTCAAGCTGGGCCAGCTTCATGGCACGCAGACGGTTGGCATCGAGCTCCTCGAGATCGATCTCGCTAACGTCAATACCCTTGACACCAGTCTTGAGCTCCTCGAGCTGCTTCTTGAGCTCCTCCTGGCGAATGCGCTCCTTCTCATCCTTAAGGCGCTTGAGTTCACGGTCACGCTGCTCGTCAGCCAGACGCTGCTTCTCAGCATCCTGGAGCTGCTGGGCACGGACACGCTTGCGGGTCTCCTCCTCGCGCTGCTTACGCTGCAAAGCATCGGTGGCGGCTTCCTTCTTCTTGTCGATGAGAACGCGACGGGCGAGGGTCTCCTCGTGCTCCTGGGCGGCACCGGCAATGGCGCGAGCCTGGGCAGCCTGCTTGGCCTGGAGACGTTGCTCGCTGTATGAGGGGTCGACGTACATGCAGGCGACGTGGAGGGTCTTGGCGAGACGAGCAACCTGGAAGCGGGCGATCTCGGCGGGGGTGTGCTGCAGACGCTGTACAGAGCCAACCTCGCTCTCGGCGGAGCCAGCACCGCTGCCAGCGTGCATGGCCTTGGAGGAAGAGAAGACATCAGAGTCGAAAGTCAGGACGCCGGAAATGTGATCCACGCGGATGGCGAGGTCACCCTTCTTGCAGCCGTTCATGATGAACTTCTCGATCATGGAGGGGGTGATCTGGAAGGGAGCGGGGAACTGAGCAAGATCGTAGACGAACTTGAGCTCAACGGACTCGTAGACCTGGGAGAGCTGCTGGAACAGACGGGTGAGAATGACCTGCTGCAAAGGCACGACGTATTTCTCCATCTCGGGATCGGCACCGATCTGCTTGAGAATGGGGGTAATCTTCTTGCAGATGGAGAGAGGGTGGAAGTCAACCTCCAAGATGTTGTAGAGTTCGCGGATCTCGGGGCGCACACGGCGGAGCAGACCCTTGTTCAGCGCATCGCGGAAGAGAACAGTACGGGTGGGCGAAGTGGCCATGCCCAGAAGGTTGGTCAGGCGAGTGTTCTTGTTCTTGCGCGCCTCGTCCACGTCGACCAGAGCGCCACGGGAACGGGAGGTGCTGATAACCGGGATAGAGAGAGCGGAGAGCAGGACGAAAGACGCGGCCTTGGTCATCTCGGCCTCAGTGACAGAGGGGTTCTCCTTCTTGGAGCTCTGGCCGCTGGCGAGAGCCACGGAGGAAAGACGGAGGAGGTTGTAGTAACGGTTGTAGGCGGCGGCGTGGAAAAGGTAGTTCTCGCTGACCAGGAAGATGCGGGCGAGCTTCTCGTAGTAGTTGGCCATCATGACGTTCTTGGCGGGGCGCTTGCTGAGGTTCAACAAGGTGTGGATATCCTCAATACTGCGGAAAGCCTCCTGCCACAGCTCCAACTCCACGGCGACGTTCAGCTGCTGGAAGCGGGTGTCGAGGTGACGCTGAAGGGTGTCGGCGTCGCTCAAGTTGATGGCGTGCATCTGCGAGGAGTACTTGGCGGCATTCTGGACGTGGTTGCGGAGAAGTTCGCAGAGACGGCGGAACTCGGTCTTGCGGGTGTACTTCTGGCAGAACTTGAAGGCCTGCAGGGCAGTCGACTGGTACATAATCTCGAGACGGGCATTGTTCTTCAGGATCTCGAGGACGGTGCGGTAGGTCTCCCACAGGAACTTCAGCCAAGGGGTGACAACGGCGCGGTCAGTACGATCGCGGGACTGTTCACCGGAGACAGTCGCGAGGAGAATGGTCTCGGGGGTCTCGATAGCCTCCAAATCATCGACGTTGGAGGAAGGGGCGGCGGACTCGAGGGACGACTGGATCTCGTCGGCCTTGGCCTGAGCCTCGGTGACCTTTTGCTCGGCGAGCTCGATGAACTTCTTGAGAACAACCTGCATGATATCCTAGATCAGTTCCGAATCCTTTGTTTACATTTCCGCCAGCCATTATGCAAACGAACCTCGATGGTGCCGACGTTGGTGTTCTGCGCAATGTTCTTGTACTGGTAAAGACCATCCTTGGCGGCCTTGCCCTTGCGAAGGTCGACGGACAACTCAACGAACAAGAGCATCACCGGCTCGAGAGAGGCGATGGGGCTGCTACGAGTGCGCTTGGAGGTGACATGTTCGTGAAGAACAGTCAAGGCGGCGGGAGCCTGGCCGACGGCGATGAGTTCCTGAGCCCTCTATATAGGATATATTGATTAGCACCCGATGAACTATTCTTCTAGGTCGCGACAATGACGATGTACCTTGAGGACATTCTCAGGCTTGATATGCGGAGGAGGCGGCATGATGGGTGGGTGCCCCTATGGGGAAGAGGATCAAAGAGTTTTGGATAAAAGTCGAATATTTTATTTGTAAAAAGTGAAAAACTTTGAGGGCGTTTCCTGCGTACACACGGGCAGCTTGGGGGGATGCGATTAGAGATGCTGCCACGCGAATGCCCGATAACGAGGGGAAGATTCACAGTGTGCGTGAGGCCAAAGCAAAAAATTAGAACCCGCCAATTCTTCCCACTTGGGTTTAAGCGATGGCGATCACGTGTGAGTGGCCTGAGGCAGCTTTGTTGACTTTTAGTTTGTCGTTCCTTCGCTATTACTCTTCATTATGCATGACACCACTAGTCTGTGTAGAGTCTGTATAATCGATTCATATACTCATGAATTGTTCTATTCTGATCCCAACCATCTCATTCCGAATCTGACATTGTAGTATATAAGAAAGTCCGAAGTTGAAAGTATTGGGTACTCGTGTTGCATTGACTCCACCCTAATAAAAACATACATTCCCCGACCAATCCGAAGTACCGGGTACTTCCTCCCCCTCTCTCCCCCCAACTACTCTCGGCCAACGTAACCAACGTGTAAAGAAAAAGAAACCCACGGACCGGTCTCTCGGTCTCTTTCGCCCAGGAAATCCAATCTGACCCTTTCCCTTCCCTTTGTCAACACCTCCCCCCATCCCATTCTTTCCTCTATACTTCGTATCGACCCGAACTCATCCACCTTCATTTTTACTTATTTCATTGTCACCCTCCCCCCGTTCTTGGCCCCTGATTACCCGAACCCCCTAACCTAATTCTCACTCCCTTTGGAACCTGCCGATCCAAAATCTCCCCCTCTCCCCCCTTTCTCTCCTACACAGCTCGAGCCAAATTCACGATGCCCGCTTACGAACTCCGACCCGGTGGTGATGGAAAGAACAAGAAGCAGAGTGTCGCCGACTTGAAATATCGTCGCTTGACCGAGCTCAATGCCCGTCTAAAGGAGGATCTGGACCGGCCGCGTGTCAAGGTCTCCGAGGCAGCTCTCTCGTGAGTTCTCTTTTCGTCATAAATCAAAGAAACAAAGAAATTGGGAACTAATCGACCTTTGGAACAGCCTCATTAGCTACTGTAATAATACTCGCGACTTCATGGTTCCATCCGTATGGGGACAGGTATGCGACCGGCTTATTCCCTCAACGGCTCATTGCGCGCGCATTCGGAAACTAACAACACATCCAGGTTGACAAGCGCGAGGATCCATACGCTCCCCAGCAACAGGGAGGTTGCTGCACCGTTATGTAATGCACTCACGACGGGGTATTTTCTGTTCGCCATGACGTTTTCCTCTCATTTTCCTTCTGTTGTCTTCCTTCTACTTAATTCCGGACCATTCACGACAATTTCACCTCCGCCTTGGACCTCGAACAAAAACACTGCGATCGCCCGGACAAAGATGCCGGCCTGAAAGAATCGTCTGCTGGTTCTGCACGAAACCTTCCACGCCTCCGGGGGCCATACGAGTCCCAGTGTGTTTTGTTGCCTTATCGTCTCGGTCCGCCTTTGTCTCTCGGAACTCCGCAGGCAGTGCACTTGACGATGTACTTGCTGCGCCTTGTCTTCTCTTCTTCTCTGGATCGCACCATTCCCCCTTCTCGATGTGTTTGTTAGGAATCGGCTTTTTCTTTCCATTTCTTTCCTTTGTATCCTTGCTACGGTTCTTCAAAATCCTCTTTCTATTGTTCCATTCCGGGCGTGAGAGTCGGTTGCCATTCGTGTATCATAGATTTGCATCCATGACCAATACAATACCGATCTAATCCATCTACACACTGCTTTGTATGTGCGTAGATGATCAGGCGTCCTACATTATCTACATGTATGTAGGAGGCACGTCAATCATCAAAACAGGGCATTCCAAAAGAGATGTGAAACCGACCCGACAATCGGCTCCCTCGTCTGGGGCTTGCAGCTTGCAGGAAGGGGGTAGTCAGACTACCTAGGCGTACTGTCGTGTATCTGCATTTGAGTGGAGGGCTCTAAAGCAATACAAATCATGCAATGGTCAACAGCAATCTCAATAGCTACTTGACTATAGCACATGTACTGCGTACAGAGTAGGTACTCCGTACTGCCCGTGTATGTCGAATTACCTCAGTTAGCCTTCGGACTACAGCCAATGATGAGGCAGCATTCTACCACGCTAACCGACCTTGTCTAAAACTTTCACGGTGTCTGCTGGAGTAGGCGACAATCATTGGACTCAAATTGTCGAAAATATAGGTGCCCTCCACTCACGACACGAACCTGACCATCTTCAGTATTTAATGCGTTATAGATACGAAGTGGAATGTTACTTTGATACCATTTTGAATTTTCCACGCCTCCTAGAACGCGAGATCTTATGCTTTGAACGTGCTGGTGAGCAATGTCGACTTGATAGAGTAAATTTACGTGGCAATCCACTGGTAGAGAACACGCGTTTTGAGACCCCGAGCTAATGATATTCCTTCGATCAGTCCATTGATATCCATCATACCTCGCTCAGAAAAGACTCTTCCAGGTAAATATCCTCGCGTCCGATCGTGATTCGTCAGAAGAGAAAGGCATTGGCGGAGCTTGATGTGAATATCACACCAACAAGAAAACGTGTGAGACACTAGCTAGAGCCGCTGAATTCACGCAGTTCCTCTGCCGTCTAGATGTCGTCAATATCCTGATCTTAGAGTAGTATCTCTGCAGAACTTACCATATGATCTGTCTTTACACCGCGGCCATATTCTTCTTCGGTCTCCTCGTCCTCCTCTTCATCAAAACCCCACGGGCAACCATTCAACTCCTCGTTTACCCTATCTATAGATGGTCCTTCCGCAATGCGCACCTGACCAAGGTGTATCATATCGGGTGCGGCGAACTGGACGTGGTGGATTGTCCGTTGTTTGTCTTCGAGGACATCTTGAGAGAGAAGCTCTCCTAACGAGTGGAGGTCGAACGCGCGCGACTCTGCTGGATCCTCCGAATCGGATTCATTCGGATTGGGCGATTCCTCCAAATTGGTCGATTCGTCCACATTGGGCAGTTCACCCGACTCGGTCCGTTCACCAAAAGCTAGCTCAAACTCAGCCCGGAGGGGAAGATGATAGTTGGCGGTTGATAAGCACGATTTAAAGACATGGGATATATCCGCTGAAGAGCTCCCACGATTCCGCATGAGTTCTTTTATCTGCAGGTTTTGAAGCTCTACGAGTCGATCTGTTTCGAAGAAGCTATCAGGTTGACCGCGGAGATTGACAAGACCACATCCAAGCAGCGCGCGACGCAGTTCCGGGGCTGCAGCTTCAGTCGATACCAAACGGTAGAGATGCAGCACCTCTCGGGCGTATTTCAATGACGACATCCCGTGGAACGTGAGAAGGCATTTTGTAATGCAGATCCTCAATAGTCCAAGGTCCCCATGCTTGATGGCGTACTTGAGGACAACATAGACCTCCACAACCTGCAGGTAGCGAATGGTGTTGACTGCTTCAATGTCTACTGCTGTCACGCTGCCTTCGGCAGTCTCGCGATATACCGTAGAGCATCGTCTTCGAACGTCCGAGGCAAAGAGCTCGGCGTGTATGGAATCGATGACATTGTGGAATCCTTCAACGTCTAGGCTAGACAGATATGCGTCAATTTTCTCACTGCTCTTGACATCACATTTGTCCCCGATCTTCGCGTAGAGCATGGCCACAATCCGTGCGTCGAAGCTGAAAAGAACGAGCTCCTCCAGATCATGGACTGGAGCCCCATCATTTGGAATATCGGGGCGATTCAGGTGGTGCATATGTGCGTACAGCGTCGAAAACTGTCCGTTGTAATTCTCGGGACCCCAAAAGGTTTTTTGAACCACATTTAGGTAGTTCTGACGAAGGTTCCAGAAACCAGTGACTGGAAGAACACATCGGAGCCAGTAAATTGGCTGTGAACCCTCCTCTATCTCCATCTCCATCATTCTTTGACATTGCCGGATGAGGGTGCAAGTTTCCTGGTTGCCGTAGATGGGATATAGTCGCCCTCGAATAGCGGACTGTTCGTCGAGGCCTAGCTGCTTCGCAAAGATGTTCTCTAATACCCGATAGGTTCCAGTATCTGTGGCTCCATTCTCCAAGATGGGACCCATCGTGAGATGCTTAGTTGGAGTGCATGGGAGGATATCAAGCTGCGGCATCGATGGACGTCGGTCTTCCGCGCCACTGTATATCTTCGCGACAGCCGAGGGATGGGCAGCGTTGATCGCATTGAAAATGCAACGTTTCTGAATGCTGATCCAGGTATCGCTGACCTTGAAGTCAGAAGACATCGCGATATCATGCATGAACCTGATGGGGAGCTCGCGGTTTAGCATGCTCTGCAGCAAACCTCCTTCTGGAATTAGATTCCCTCTACGCACGAGCTTGGCTGTTGTGTAATGGTACATCTTCCTGTAAACTGCGGTGGTTCGATGGCGGACTTTCTGCACGTAGTTGAAGTTGTCATAGACAATTGTGATATCGTCGTGGCGTGCCATGTCTCGCATGATTTGCTGAATGACACTGTATAAGTAACGAAATCCCTCACGTATATAGATATCATATACATACCTCCGTAAGAGTAGATTGCGCCGTCTTCGACGTCCTTAATGTCGAATAGGTCTCTGTGACTCCCAGACCGTCAAGCACCTCTATAGCGCGTCGCCTAATGCCTGCGTCTTGGAGATAGTATCCCAGCATACGCGCAAAGCGATTTCCGGTTTTGCTGGATGATTTCAGCAGCAAAATCGATGCCAGCATCACCAGATAGCCCTCCTCTTCCTTGCGTACGTAGCCACGCTTATTTGTGGTATGGGAATTGGAGGCTAGTTCGGTCATCAGGTTCGTGAAGAGTGGCGCATGCTCAGAGAGCTCCTTTCCCATCATTGACAGGCCTATGTGTCCGACAGCCTGGTCGGCCTTCCACTGGCCCAATGCAGACAGCTGCCGTAGCTCACCGAATTCTGCGCGTATTCCCTGGACCAGATATTCTGTGCCAATATCTACGATATCGACTTTCAGAGGATCATCTCCTATCTCTTTGATCATGGCTTTCGGGTCGTCCGTAAACAAGGTTCGGAGAATACCCAATTTTTTGGTTTTAGCTCGCTTTCCTCTGGCGCCATTATGATGATTGATCCAGTATTTGACGAGCTGGGGAAAGCTCCAACCCTATTCTTGAAGCAAATCAGCGACATGGGTGACCCTTTCATGTACGCGGCTGCCGTTGGCGCGACGTGGATGGTCATCGGTTGTGTCTTCCCCGTAATCTTGGGTCGAGCGCGGACGCTTCGATCTCGACGGTGTTGACCCAGACATGGTTGATAGGTATAGAGTAATGGGTGATAAAGGAGAAGACGCTGGAGGCCGAGTTTTGAGAAGAAATTCGATGTGGTGGTCGAGATCCTATGATCCAAACAGAGAGGTTCGATTCGTGATTTTCCCCCTATAATGCTAACAGGCGGTGTCGATTATTCCTCAGACAAAACATGTGAGCTGAACCTAACTTGGACCTTACTTGGTGGGTTTTGTCATGTGACTACACATGACCCAGCCAATAATATTTGGTCTGAGCATGCTGAAATGACATCATCCTCCGAGGTCGCTTGGGAACGAGATCAATTCTCAATATCACATCTGCAGTACTGCGTACATCAATCACAACCATTCACCATGGCCGAATCAACATCGATATCCACGCCCCAAGCTCCCGTCTCAAATGAGAAAAAACAAGTAGCAACACAATGTACCCTCCCTCGCATCGCTATCAAATTCTGCACTCAGTGTCGCTGGATGCTCCGCGCCGCATATGTATGTTCTATACTTTCTTTCTTTCTTCAACTATAACTTATTAGACTGCCCCCTGCTTGCAAATAAGTCCTGCCCGGTAATGACTCAATCATGGTCCTTGGTACTTGATACCTGACCATATCCGTCTACATCTATCTAGCTGTTACCTAGGTTCTAGGTTGATATTGATACTTGAAAATATCAATCCACAAGCCAAGCCATTAAAGCTAACAGCCAAAAACAGTTCGCCCAAGAACTCCTCTCAACATTCGGCACAGACCTCGGCGAAGTCGCCCTCGTACCTGTTACAGGCGGCGTCTTCACAGTTACAATTTGGCATTCGCCTTCGACGACTGATGGGACGGAGGAGATGGTCTTATGGGATCGGAAGAGGGATGGGGGGTTTCCTGGTATGTTTTTCTTTTCTTTCTTTCTTTCTTTCTTTCTTTTCTTTTTTGGATTATCTTATATTCCCGTGTGTCGTCGATATGTACCTATCCATTTGGACATCATGGTGGAAAGGTATGATATCTAACGTTAACTGCTCTGTCCATTTAGAAGTCAAGGCTTTGAAATCACTGGTGCGGAATGTTATTGCTCCTGATAGGGATTTGGGACATACGGATCGGGCGTTGAAGAAGGAGAAGGAAAAGGAAGAGGAAAAGGGACAGGCGGGGCAGACTAAGACTGAGACTGAGACTGGGAAGGGGGATGAAGGTAAGGTTTGTGAAGATTGTCAGTAGTTAGTAGTTGAAAGTGATTACGCGTTGACACCTGAGGTTTCTGCGAATATCCACATTTTACATTCATTGTGATCACATTGTGCATAGTGGTACAAATGCTAATCTGATTGAAAGATGCTACATCTATCAGGGCTGTGAGAGCAGAGATCAGGTCTCACTGTACACGTCACGTCCATTCTCGGGCAAAGCGAATGAGTCTAGATTAATCGCGTGCAAATGATAGGCAAGAACGTAATGGACATGGGAGTCAACAATGATAGCAAAGAAGGAGAAAAATATCCAATGTCATACAAGACCTGGGACACCGAGTTGAGCACATTCCGCTCCTGTAAAAGATATAACACCATGCCATCGGCGGATTGCCGTACTCTAGGATAGGATGAGGAACTATCCCCGAGCCGAGGAAAAATATGAATGATGGAAGAACAGGTAGATGAAGGCGAGGGCGGGTAGTGTCCATAGAACAGGACAGTCATCACACGGAATAAGTGGGCGCACCCGATGCAGACACGATAGATGGAAGGTGCAACTAGACACATCTCACTGATGTCTGTACCCGTTGCGATGAATACATGACGCATGACTCTCAGCACTAGCAGAGAGGAAGGGATGCGACGACCTCTGGCTGTAAATCGCTCAGACAGCTCGAGAGAGCCTCGGCATCGGAATGGAAGGACTCAGACGTCAAAGACGGAGAAGATGACAGGGTATCATTATCGACCTCGTGAGTCGTGACCAGGGAGCCAAAGCGGGGAGAAAAGAAGAACCCAGAATCCGGCCTCTTCAGCTGGTCGTCGTGAATGTATGAAACGCCAAGCGTGGTCTTGTCATCTCAAGCCTCATTGATAAAACGAAATGTTCGTAGGACCATGGCAGCATTATACACAGTCGGTAATGGTTCAAACCAAAGAACACCGACCAGGACGGAAGGAATCATGTCTCTCCTTGAACCTCGTGTGAATGGTTGCGACGCTTCCAGAAAGCAAGGCGGAGTCGGCTCCTCCGTTTAGGAAGTTTGCGATGGCCGTTGCGCTCTTCCGCGTGTGGAGGTTCGTTCCTGGTGCTATCCCCGGTATTTGTTGACTGCGCAGGGCTGCGGGATCTGGGGTGGTGTTTCGTGGCACCGTCCTCGGATCGAGTCTGACCACGACCGAGGACAGAGCTACGACCAGGACTGCAGCCACCCGCAGGCTCGGATACATTGGAAGGGTACGGCTCAGCAGTGCTAGGACGTGTGCTAGCGTCATCTGGCCCAAGCTCGCTTTGCACAGCACTCTCACCCGAGATTCGCTTTTCGTCGCTGCTATCGACAGCCAAGAAGCTCAAACCATTCGTCGTGGGAGACACAGGAGTCACAGTGTTACTGTGAGTGCTCTGCGTGCGCGCGCAACTGTCCTGAAGGGAGCCAATGTGATGCGCATGGTGGCGGAGAGAGCCATGTGTGAGGCCTTGTCGGGAACTGCCCGGTCTTGCGGCAGATTCAGATGCCTGATCACGCCCGGTGGCCACCGGAGATCTAGCAAAGGCCGAATTGGCATATAAAACGGCGGCAAGCACAGCCGGGTCATCGGTGTTAGAGCTTGCTTCTGCGATAGGGGTATGGAGCTGGGTGGAGATAGAATTACGAGCTGACTCTGGCATACCAGGGATGGAGAAATAAGATGCATCGGGCACGGCGCTAGAGGACTTTCGAGATGGCATTTCACCTGCGGAAAGCAGAGGAGTTCCTGTGATCTCAATTTGGGGCCCTTTGGTGTCCGGCGACACAACTGGTTCGATGTTGTTTTCATTGTACCCGTCAGATTCAGAACTCATGGGCGATTTGACATGGTCTTCTGACGCACTGTTCCCTGAACCGGAGCGCTGCTTTTCACCGGGTACCTCAATTGCAGGGCTGTGAGAGCGAGGCGAGACAGTGATCTCAGCCCGTTTCTCGGCCGGCAGACCTTGCTTTTCGAGTTCTTCATTGGCAAGTTCCTGCCATCGTGCCTGATTTTGGCGAATATGATCCGTAGTGAACTGCAACGGCGGCAAGAGATCGCATATGCCTTCAAAGAGTGGCAGGGCGAATATTGACATGAACCCAATTTGACCAGTAGCCAGTTTGTAGACATTCCCTAATTCTGGCGGTCCACCGAAAAGTGCAGTCTCCATTCCAACCTCTCTTTCCATCTCACCCTGATTGGCAAACTCCTCCTGCAGAATGTTCGTCCACTCTTTTGCAACTTTCCAAGGCCGTGCCACGTTGCTGATGTCGGCACAC
The DNA here is from genome assembly GCA_028827535.1 of Penicillium sp. DV-2018c. Taxonomy (NCBI): domain Eukaryota; kingdom Fungi; phylum Ascomycota; class Eurotiomycetes; order Eurotiales; family Aspergillaceae; genus Penicillium; species Penicillium sp. DV-2018c. The sequence goes on from JAQJAA010000006.1 coordinate 4,388,232, forward strand.
TTGATCAACAAGCCACAGATGAGGGTCTTGTACATGTCGACATCTTGCGGCTTCCAGCCTTGGACAGAGCGGTTATTCTCGGCAAACTTTTCTTGGAAAGAGCCCATCCGCTGCATAAACTTCTGGTGCACACCCATATCTGTCGCCAGAATGGAGCTGATAAGAAGCTTTCGCAGCTGTTTGTCCTTGAACGCTGCTGGCCAGTGCCGACGCAGGATCTGGGAGAAGGCAGCGCAATGGAATGCCTCGAGGACGGAATTGTCGTTATATAATTGCGCAAGAGGTGCGTTGAGTTTGACGAGGAAGAAATTGTTGACACCCGGGTGACCAACGTCATGACCAATAGCTGAGACAAGGAGGGTAAGGGCGTCGAATGGGGTGATAAGGGAGGTAATAGAAGTCTCGGGAACAGAGACTTCGCCAATGGGTCCATATGGGGGCAAGGCGCCAATGCGCAGCAAGAAGCAAAAGACAGATTGCAGTACATCGATTGCGTGGCGGAAGTTGTGATATAGCACGAATGAGTTATAGGCGGAGCGGCAGCTGAGAAGGAAGATTTGCAGTTCATCGGGCGTTAACCGCCAATGTTCCAATCCCGGCATAGAAAGAGCATGCTGGATCATTTCAGAGGCGCCGAAGACTAATTCATCCTCGGTGAAATCAAGAGCTGAAAATTTCCAACTGCCGATCTTTTCTTTGATCAAAGGCACACGCGCAGGATCCAGATCCAAGTCACGTTCCTGCAGTTCATGGATGACCTCTTCGGGGTTGCAGATTCCTTTCATGAGTTTTGAAACCATAGCTTCTCTTAGATAAGAGTACGGCTGCTCATCATTGACGCCAACCCACGAGAGCTTTCGCTGCTTCCTCCGGGCAAGAAATCGAGACATCTCTCTCTGGGCCGCTTTGTGGGTACGATAGCCATGAACCACAAGCCCATGAATACGAGAACGATCGAGAGGAGTGGCCAAAACATCAACGGCACCGGCATCAAGACAGCGCGCGACCTGCTTGTGCTCCACCTTGAGACACCCTTGGGTACCGGGAGTACTCGTCGGGCCAGTACCAGCATTGTCGTTGAGTACACTGTGAGGAGGCAGACGCAGTATAGCAACGGGAACAACTACGTTCGGGGCTTCCTGGCCTTGTAAGTCATTCGAGACGCCTGTAAGAAGTGACAAGCCACGTGCTTCGTCGAAATGGGTTGAGAAAGTAAAGGTGCGGTGGATGGAACCAGGCGATGGAGGGGCGTTATCTGTCCACGAGGCGCGACTGGCTTTCCGACGGGCGATGTTGGACTCTTCGCCGCTAAAGTCGACCTCAACGAAAGCGAAAATTGGGTTACACGCGTTGCCCGCACGGTCGCTGAGCTCGGCGAGCTTGTTGGCGAAGGAGGATCCATTATGGCAGAGATATACTGCAGAAATGAACATTGATTAGTCAAGGAAACCAAAGGCAGGGCCGGGGTTGCAGAACCTACCTTGTTTGCACACTTCCAGCAGCTGCTCCACATCCGCCTGCAGGCTCTCCGGGTCCTCGGGAGTATCAATCGAACCTGCCGATGATATCGCGGATGTACCAGAGGAATTCCTGCGCACCCATCTCTCCGACCGCACTCGGTCGTCAATGTAGACGCCCGACCAATCTGAGTGGTCCCCCATGATGTTCGAATAAGTCAGGCGAATGACAACCCCCGATCAGGCTAACCCGACAATAACTCAATCGGATCGAAAGAAAGGAAAGTAATCGGTCGGACTTGTCCTGACTCGCATATGGCGCAGATGACAAGGGTCGTGGTGGTTTGCCTGGTGCGGAGGCACGGAATGGGTGACGTGGGCGTTCCGAGCGGAGTCGAGAGATGGAAAAAAAATTATAAAAACGAGCGAGTCAGGGGAATAAGTTGGGGAAGAGCGGTATTGAGGCCGAGAGAATGGGCTCAAGAAAGTCCAGAAAGGAATGGCAGGAGCCCAGCAATCAAGCTCTGCACCGAATTCGAACAATGGAGTTGTTTCCTGCAGCGAGGCTGTCCGAGTCGCGTTGTGGACTGGAGGTTACGAGACAACCCCTCAGATAGTCTAGACTAAATGTCGCACTAGGCAGTTCAAACGCGCAACCCGCTTTTCATCCCCCGGTGTGGAATTCGAATGACGGGGATGGGGATCAAAGACGTGAGGAATGTCGAGGATGAAGGGAAGTCAATTGGGAGGCGCCGACAAAGAAATACGCAGTCGATAGGGAGGAATCGGAAGAGGTGATCAGTCGGACATGGCCATGAAGCGGTGAGATCGGACAAAGAGAGAAGAGAGAGAGGGTCAATAGAAAGAAGATGGAAGGTCAAGAAGTTGTCGAGAGCAAAACAGGTGGAGGGGCGAACACGGGGAAGGGGCTTCTTTCCTCCTTCCAGAAGGCCTTTGGGCGGGACGGGATGATCCTCAAGTAATCTTAGGTACTCCGTGCTTGGTAGGGGTACATGGGCTGGTACTTTGGATTCTTTGAAATACCAGTATATCTTTATGCTGATGATCGATCTATGAACATCTCTCTAGTAGCAATTCTCTATATACTTAATTTCCCTTCTCTTCCTTTTTGTTGTATTTTCCTCTCATCTTCTCTCTTCATCAACTTCTTGCAGAGCCTCCGATCGTAACCGGTGGGCCCAATGACGCCTCCCTCGCTTTTTTTCTTTTTCTTCTTTTTTTTTCTTTTTCCTCCCTTCTAGAAGGCCAAGCATTTAGGTAAGCGCAGATTTTGTAACATAAAATAATACAGCGGATACGAAGAATATGCGAGGGACATAAATGCACATAATAACATTTATGAATCTGTTTGATTGCATCTGCATACTAACCCAAGTTTACATAGAAACCATCACTACAAAAATACCCGATAATACACAATCTATGATGCAAATGCAAAACACCCTCCTCTACTAACTCCGTGGAGTTTAAAGACGACAAAAAGAAAAAAAAAAAAAAAGTGGATAGGTCAGGCCAAAACTGGGACCACATCGACGGACTAACCAATTAATCCGATGTGATCTCATCGACTGCTGTTTAGAACAATCCGTCTCCACTGGGGCACGGGGCTTCCAGGGATGTTCCAGACTGCACTGTGCAGATATGTGGAATCACATGGTGTCTTCACAAATAAATAAGAGTCCACACAAAAAGCATAGCACTTGCCAAAGAGTGAACATCCATATAGAAGAGCAGATTAGAGCATTGAAATTGAACTGTATCATGACAGTAATCATTCAACCCTTCCAGGTTTTCCAAGTCCGTATTGAACCCCGGTTGGCATCCGCTTACTAAATTCCCTTGCTGGGTGCAGGCCGTCCATGGTTCAGTTGCTGATCGTGTCCATGTGATTGGAAGGGATAATATAGCCAATTAGAGACTCAGAGACCCAGGTACTTCTGAAATGTGTGCCTGTAAGTACTTATCTGTAGTGTACAGGTACATTGACTTGAGGTTACAACATTTTAGCGTGCAGCTATTCTGCGTTCCGCGAGTGGAATGAAAGTTGCAAGGTGGCTTAGGGTGGGGTTGGTTGTCGATCCTCTTGGGGGCGACTGATAGCATGAACCTACCATACTCCGGAGTCCGTACAACGGACACCAGCCACAATCCTGCCATTCAATCTTCTGTCACTGATTGGAGGCGATGGTTAGATTAGCATGAACCTACACAGCATTGCACCAGCCACTGTCATTCTATTCAAATTTCAGCCATTCTAACTTCTAAGCCACTGATAGCGAGACTCCATACACTGTAACACACATCTCAATCCCCAAAATATGTGCAACTATCTAACTAACTTACTCCACAACACAAATAATCTTCCCCTTAGTAGTGTTACTCTCAAGCAACTTATGCGCCTCCTCAATCTTCTCAAACGGAAAAACCTTCTCAACAAACACCTTAAAAGTCCCATCAACAAACTGCGGCAAAGCATGCTCAACAAGCGTATCCCTCAACTTCTGCTGATACTCCAAATCCCGACTACGCAGCGTACTCCCCTCAACCCTAACCCGCTTGTAAAGCAACGGCGCAATATTAACTCCATCAGGCAACTTGCCGCCACCCATCAGACCAAGGAGCACGACGCGTCCATCGCGCGCCGCCACGTCCAGGTTACCCTGGAAATAGGTAGCGCCGATGAAGTCGACCGTGACGTTGACGCCGGCGCCGTCGGTTGCGGATTGGATCTCGCGGGCCCAGTCTTGGGTGTGGTAGTTGAAGGCTTTTGTGACGCCGAGTTCTTTTTCTAGGAAGTCGATTTTCTCTTGTGAGCCGACTGTTGCGTAGATGGCTTTTGCGCCGGCGGCTTTGGCGAGTTGGATTCCGGAGATTGAGACTGAGGAGGCGCCCGCGTGCCAGAGGACTGACTGGCCGGGTTGGAAGTCGCCGATTAGGAATAGGGCTTGTGAGGCTGTGATCCAGGTCTGGGGAGTGAGTTAGTTGGCATGTAATGATTGTAGTGGCTTCATGGGGAATGGGATGCAATATGCATGCATACCTCGGGTACACCGGCAGCCTCTTCCCATGACAGCTCCTTCGGCTTGTGTACAAGCATCTTAGTCGAGACGGCGACGTATTCAGCATAGGCGCCGCCGTAGGCAAGACCCAGAACTTCATCGCCGACCTTGAAGTCTTCGTGTCCGTCTGGCCCGAAGCTCTCGATCACGCCGGAGAACTCCACGCCCATGGTTGGGGGTGCCTGGGGCGGCAGCGGGTACTGACCCTCGCGCTGCAGTAGGTCCATACGGTTCAATCCGAAGGCCTTGATCTTGACGATCGCCTGGCCTTCTTCGGCGGTGGGCTTGGCGGTTTGGTCGACGAAGAGGTTCGTCGCGGGGCCTTTGCCGCCTTTGATGCCTGGGGTTGGTGGTTATTAATCTGAACATTGGGAATGCGATGGTGTTGGTATAGGGAGAATGGAGATACAAGGAGGGAGCTGCAATGGCAATTGGGCTTGTATCCTGCTATTCAGCTCCTGGGTATCTCCCGTTGTGATGTGAATGACATCAAGTGGGGGGAATGTTCTTTATCCCCGCATTTGACTTACCGATGGCTCGCATTGTTTCACTCATTGTCGCAGATATGTGCAATTACCAGTGTCACTGAATAGTTCCTATCCAAATATTTGCAGAAGAGATGTTCTATCCAAGATATCAAGTTACGTATGTCGGCCTGACCTATGCAACATCGATCGACATTTGTCAGCTCCAGCTCCGCGAGCTCCGACTCCGAGGTCCACTTCGGGAAACTTTAAGAGGGGCTGAAGCCGGACAGCCGAGTGGATAACGAAGAAAACTGTAGACAGTAGTAATGCTATTCAGTTCTAGCTGAGAAAACAATGGGTAATGGTAATATCAATCATAACGTGGCCAATCCTACTCCATGCAATCCTTGATTTTTGACTTTGCCAATCCCAAACCGCTCCAATATCAGACTCCACGGACTTTTCCAGGGGCCATGATCCAAGTACGCCAGAAAACAGCAAGAACACAAAGAAAGAACGGAAAATAACAAGTGAAAGATGGTGGCCGACTGGAATGATGGGGGATTTCCGTGGCTGTAAACATAGTAATGATCTCAATCCAGAAAGGAAATCCGATCCGGACGCGCTTTTGTTCATCGGGTGCTTTGGCATGCATATGCGATTGCACGGTAAAAGCAAATAGAAGAAGACGCAGGTCACTATCATACAATTCGGCTATGAGCCTTCGTGCGAGGATGTCATTATGAAAGAAGATTCTTCAGTGAAGGGCTTGCGCTCGCTCCGGTACCGGCTGTGCCGTTGACGACCCCCGAATGCCGGGATGTGTCTTCCGGTCGTGTGGGAGGGGTGGGACCACGCGGAGCCATATGGGCCTGGCTCATTGGTGGTGAGTGAGAAGGAGCGCCTAGCACACGGTCGACAGAGTACATGCGATGAGGCGGACCTCCATTAAGAGCGCTCAGCGTAGTCTGCGGGGAGCGGTCGATTGGCTTCGCCTGCACATTTGGAGGTGAGGCAGAGGCTGCATATGGTCGCGGAGGGGGCTGTGAAAGATGTGGAGAGCGGACCGGCACTGGACCATACGGGCTTTGGTGTGTGGAATATGGTGGTGGTCCCGGCGGCCCAGCAGTGGTGTAATGTTGAGGTGATGGTCCTGCGGGATGAGGTGCATAGCTATTACTGTGATGATGGGGTGGTGGTGGTGCCGAGGGATAAGGTGATGGCGACATGCCATTGCGTAGGGCCATATCGGGAGGGGGACGTTGCTCATATGGCCCGGTGTAACCTGGCCCAGGGTGTCCGCTGGGTGGGTTAGATGGAGGCATTGGCCGCCCAAGCATACCGTTCGGAGGCGGGGGATGCGGGTGGGGGTGCGGCAAGAATGAATGGCCTGCATGATTCCCATGACTAGGCATCCGTGAAGAAGGCATCATAGGACGTTGAGCAAGGTAAGGCGAGGGCCGTTGATCGGGTGTGGGCTCTGGAATAGGTGGAGGCGGCGGCGCCGGGTTCTTCAAGTGGCACTTGTGACACTCATATGCCGGTCCGGGTTTGTCTCCGTTTTGCTGAGCGAAGGGAGTTTGTAACGGGTGATGAGGGTGTCCTGAGCCATTGACCATGGCAGGTCGTCGCGCAACAGCCCACCACCTGGGACTAAAACCGGTAGCACAACGGACACATGCACGAGCGATCTCACCCGCAGGAGCGGCTGGTCGTGGTGCAACGTGATTGTTGGAATCAATATCCATTGGATCCTCGGGTCCATCTTCCGGAGCTGGTTGAACCTTTTGAGCATCCTTGTGAGCTGACGCAGTGCTTGTCGAGGTCCGACGTGCAGTGTTCGAAGACGGTAGCGCAGCTCCAACAGATTGATGCATGTACGCCGCTTTGCGAACGGTTCCGGTGAGGGAAAGGTCAGCTTGCTTGTAAGTCTGAGCAAACAACTGAAGAGCGTTGAGATTGCCCTGGTTGGTTTGCTCGCCAATCTCGTGCAGACTAGCCGGCGCTGCGTGGTTTGGACAGTAGATAGCAGGGGTCGCTATCCCAACATCTTCGCCCAGGCGGATGGTTCGCATGCCGTCGCGGCGCGAGCTCTTCACAGGTGTAACTTCGAAGCCGAAGCGGTAGTGTGCCTGGAAGGCACAACCAACGTGGAAGTGAGCATTGCAGCCGGCAAAACTGCAGGACACACTGGCGCCCTTGTTCGACTTGCAGACCTTACAGTTCCTGCGCCACCGCTCCTTCGGAATGGACGCAAATCCTTCAGCAGGCTCAAGTTCCTCTGCAGCACCGTACTTCAACTCCGGAGTCCACAATGTGCAAAGCACGTGGGCCCAGTTGTTGCCTGCAGTACGCTTCAACGGCTCACGAGGGCCAACCGGTTTGCCAGCAGCTTCCTGTCGCTGACGATAGAGTTTGATCGCCTCAGCAACCATTTCTTTCTCCATGCGCTCCTTCTCCTTGTCACGTTCAGTCTTCTTCCGGGAATTGTTTTTGGAGGTTTCCATAAGATCGTGCTCCGTCCATGACACTGGGCAAAGAACGCATGTGTAGTTGGTAGATATGGATGGGCTGCGGTCGTTGGAGCACATATCACACAGCCACTTGTTGCCAGCACGCGCATCCCGCACGCCATAACAACTGCGATGGACCGTGAGCCGACAGTCCCGGCATGAAAGATGCTCTTCGCCGGATGGTTCGACTTGGTTGCAGATGGCGCAAGGGAGAGTCTTCGCCTTAGGTGGATCTGGAACAATTGGCGGAGTGTCGACGGCCTTCTCGGGAGCCGTTTTCTTCTTCGGCATGGGCTCCACAGAGGTTGCGGCTGATGGTGCAGGAGTCTCCTTGGTCTTCTTCTTCGTTGGATCTACCTTGCCTTCTAACATGAGTCGTGGGTTGGTGTCCAGTGGAATGCCCATGGCGGTAGCTGTCGTAGCTGTGGCATTGGTAATCACAAAAGGGGTCTCAGTAGCAACAATCAGTTGGACAAGCATCTCCTCGTCGATACGTCGTCTCCATGACTTGTTGCCGCTGTTTGCAATTCTCTTCGCGACCTCATCAACATCCTCGTATTGGATTCCGTATTTCCGCCATAACAGAGCGCAACGCAGACAGAGCGAAACTGTAAGCATAGGGCCCTTGTCCTTTTTGTTGGAAGGCTCGGATGGAACAACGGTACCGGGCGGCACCAGGGGCGCACGACGCCACTGTCGCGAATGACGGGTAGAACAGAATTTGCATTGGAAACCCCGCTTCTGGGCAACAGCTTTCTCAGCGTCAAAGGCGGAATCATCATGGTCATCGGCCACGTCGTCGACAAGCTTTGATGAAACGACACTTTGGCGTCGGGCGTCCTTCTTTCCACGTCTACCTTCATAACTGCCCCAGATCTTCCGACCGCTGGGGGTCTTCTTCCACATGTAGTAGAATCGGACGATCTGATAGATATGGACAGTCTTGACGTGTTTCATGATATTGCGCCATTCCGATCCATATTTGGCGACACCCTGTTCGAACAGCTTGAGTTCCTCCGGTTTGATGTGAGGCTCCTTGAGATCCTTGTACTTGTTGGTTTTCTTCAATTTGGCGAGGGCTGACTGGACATCGAAACTCTCGGAGTAAAGTAATTGGAGGGCCTTATCGAGGAAGTTTGTGGAGTACTTCTCAACTCCGATAGCTGGTGCCAATTCCTTAGCTTGCCGCATGTAGTCATCGATGAATTTCTCTCGGTCTTCGTCGCTCAAATGAGAGCCAGGTGCATCATCTTCACCTCGGCTGGGAATCTGATCAGAAGAGGGCATCTTGAATTGAAGCTCGGCGGTCCGCGCTTGCTTTCCGTTGATTGTGACCGGTTCGTCCTCGCCACGATGGATATAGCCCACGGGTTCATCTTCCACCCATTTCGGTCGATTTGCCCTCTCGCGCTTCGCAGCTTCCAGTGCCGCCTGAGCATCCTTGGACAGCTTGCCGTCCTTCTTTGACTTTTTCTTCATGTCAAGTGGCTTCACGTACTCCACTGGGCGGCCTGGCCAAGCTGGAACCACCGCCTGGTGCCGTGTGCCCAGGCGTGAGCTGGCGCGTGGGTAAATCCGGTCGTCGTAGTCGAGAGCATCCTCCACGCGGCAATGAATGCCGAGATATCGGTAAGGCCACATTCTGGCCTGTGCAATCTGCTCGGCGGTTGCAGGCTGAGGCATGAAATCCTCCTCGGGCGCGGGTGTGCTAACCGAGGTACCGTTCGCTGCACCGTTCGCGTGATTGGGATCGTCTTCTTCCTCTTCTTCCATGACCACATCTTCGCCGTCTGTTCGAACACCGCCGTTTAATGGTGTGTTGCGTGCTTCCAGTTTGCGCTCCTGGGCACGACTGCAAGCAGCACAAGCCCAAGCGAAGCCTCGAGCTGGTTTCTTAGTCAAGGCGGGTCGCACACAGTACATATGATATGTTGAGTGGCAAACGGCACAGTCGACAGATTCGGAATGTGCAGCGTACAAACGGCATCGCTTGCAAGTCTTGACCGCACCTGTCAATTCTTTCCCCTTGCCCAGTTCGACGAGAATGAACCTCCATCGGTCATCGAGAACCTTTTTGACGTTTGCCGGTACATTAATAATATCTTTCGTCGGTATCACATCATAGAGACGATGGATATATCTGTCAAACATTTTATCGTACCAGAAGCTGTTCCTCGTCTTCTTGTAGGCGCTGATATCGTCAATTTCCGACACATGCCGAATGTCGCATCGGCCTCGAAGTGAAGAAAGAGGACAAGTGTCGGAGTGCATTGAAGCAAAGACAAATCGAGTATCAGGAGAATGGCGTTGAATATCTCGCGGCCGGTAATACCAGTTGACTCTCATGGCCTCAATGAACCCACCAGGTTTCGTCTTGGATGGAAGAAACTCCATAATCCGTGCCAAATAATAGGGCTCACCCGGAGGTTCACAGATTAGATAGACGTGATCTGAACGGGATTAGTTTCGCAAAAATCGCTCTATTTGAGAAGAGTGGAGACAAACCATTAACGGCAAAAGTGGTGCCATCATCAGCTATCAATTTGCCATCGTGTAGATAGGGCCCTGAACTTTCAAAGCTCACCATGTTGGTAAAATTACCCCCTTCAGAATCCTCTGGTGGGGAGGTGAAGATCTTCTTGGCGGCACTGCCGGAGGTGGGCGTAGAGCTTGGCGTGCTGGCGGGTTGTTTGCGTTTTCTCGAATTTGTATTATTTGCATCTTCTGGCCTGGCCGAAAATGATGAGGTGCCCGGAATGGCATCTTTTGCCGAGCCATTTGCACTGTGGCCGTTCGTCAAGGGCTTCTTTGGTTGCGCCGACGAGGTCTTCTCATCAGGAGTGGCGCCGTTGACAATGTTGTTGAATGCCAGGCCACTGTTTCTTTTGGCTGACTTGGAGGCTGGTGCGGAATGATCGATATCCGCGTCCAGGTCACGGTCCTCCGCGTAATTGGGCCGAGGGGCGTTGCGCCCTCTTGAACGCGTGCCATACGCAGTGGCGGAGCCGTTGGCCGCATCGGCCACTGCCTCCGGAGAGTTGGGGGCAGTCATCGAGTAAATTTCTTAGTCATCCACAGGCAAGTTGATGGAAGTGACGGGGGGGAAAGAAAAGTTCAAGATGATGGGAAAGAGAACAAGGCCCGGAGTGGAGAATATAGGCCCGGAAGCTGTGGCGGTGATTAGTTGGAACCCGAAACCTTGGAAGCGCAGGCAGGCAGGCGTCAATTGGGGGAAGAGAGATGGGTGATGAAAAAAGAACACGAGGCGAAAATCTCAAAACACGGGCAGATATGGGACCATCCACATGGGAAAGCCGAGAACACAGAGGAAGTTGCGAAGGGGGAAAATAAGAAGAAAAAAAGGCGGGAAAGACAAAGAGTGGACCGTGTCAGATCTTATTCTCTGCAGGGGTGGGTGTCCCGGGGCACAGATATCAAGAACGGTGCAGAGACGAGATTGATAGGGGAGATGAATGTACTAACAACAATAGCTTGGGGGGAGCTAGAATGATGAAGCTATATGATGAATAGACCGACAATAGCACTTACACAATGATGAAAAGTATGATAGAAACAATATACAAAATCAATCCGACGGGGTGGAAGGAAGAAGTTTGAATAGAGGAGAGAGAAAGAAGAGAAGAAAGTAGATAGAGTGTGTGGATTGGGAGGGAAGAGGGGAGGGATGGGTCGGGATCAGCGGTCAAAAGCGTTTAGCGGGAAAAAAAGTTGATATAGCCCAACGGGGAAGGGAGAATGGGGAAAGAATTGGGAAGGGGGTAAAGAGAGAAGGAAAGGAAGAAACGGAGCGAGATGATCGAAATGGAGGAAAATGAAGAACGATGAGAGGAACGGTCGAAGGTTCCCTTCCGGGAGGTTGTGCTAGTCCCGATATGTTAATATGACGGATCCTCAAGGATCATGTTACTCCCTTGCTCGATCTAGATAGTCAGGGATATAGAGAGTGTTTGTGTGCGTGTGAAGGAGAAAGAGAGAGAGATAGAGTACCTGGTTGAGTAGTGGAGATAGAAGAAAAAGAGAAAGATTAAACGGTACTAGAGGAATGCTGACACGTAGGAGTATATTCGGAAGTTCTTGTTCAGGTATGTGGTCTGGTTTGAGCTCAGGTTCTCAAATGGGGAAGATGGGATCTCTGTGATATTGGGAGAAAAATACCATACGCGTCTCGTACCTTTAAGAGTTGGGTTCGTTGATATTTGGTTTCTTATATTGCGTACGACGCTTACTACTCCACGTATTAATTCTATTTTCGATTCTGTGTGACCAAACAACAATCCTTTACATCATTGAACCCCGTAAGCAAAAGGGGATTCTTCAAAATCCCCTCTATATAAGGTCTCTGACGGAGTACGGGAAATAGGAAAATACTGTGGATCCCCGGACTGCCGAATCTCGCAGTATAGGCCCATAGGGCTATCAGATTTCAGTCGCCGTGCATACTTGGTAGAACAGAACATAGAACAGTATAGAAGAGGACATATACATGAATCAGTGTAAATATGAGAGATCAAGTGTCAAATATCGACATCGCTGCTGTGATTCTTTCACTCTCTCTTCAATGACGATCGGTGCGGCCGAGAACTGACCGAGGATGATTTGCCGTGAAGGTCTGGGCTCTTTAGGTATAAAAAGCCGGTCTACTCCGGGAGAAAATCCACACCGGGACCGGGTAATTTCACACAATCATCTATTCTGAGATTGTCGGATTCCAGTTTACTATTTAGACAAGCCTGCTATGTAGGTCCGAATCCATGACCATGTGCAATTAGGGTTGAAGAAAGATCAGACCAACTACCACTACTCCGCGGCGGTCAGACCTCCGAGGAACAACAGATTCAAATCTCCCTGACAATTGACGCCTTCGTGATTGGTTATAACAGTTGTCCTAGTAGCTGGCTCTTGCATCTTCTACAGCGCAGGAGTGTCTCGTACCGTGTCGCACGTTTATTTTCATTTTTCCCCAGGTAAAACGGCACAATCTATATCACATTCCAGTCGATGCATGGCTTGGTAGTGTCATTCAACGTACAGCATACAGTAGGTACTAAGGTACAGATATGTACGTAGTACCTAATATTCCGTATCCAGTCCAATCACAATTCTTTTACATGTACTCCGTACGTACTATTCTCCCATGCATCGGGGATCGGTGGGTGGTACACGCGACTCATGATACAGTCGTTATGACGCCGCCACCTGCCCCGATCCGGTCTCAACGAAATCCTCGTACCGGTTCTCGGGATGGCCAATAATCATTGAGAAACTACTTTTGACTTTCCATATTTTCTGGACTCAGTCAGGTTCAGATATCACTCATATTTCCCTAATGAGAAAAGACCACGTCCACATGCACGTACGTTGGCAGGATGCCACGATATTCCCCTAGCCGCGCAGGGCAGATCATCAGCCACCATTGGTCCCAGGATCATCACCCGACCCTCTTGGCTCCAACGTACACGCGAGTCCCGTCTTGCTTGATATCGAGTTCAAGATTGGCCAGTGTGCGCGCCTTACAATATGTCATAAGAACCTATATATCTAGGCAATCATATTTAACATAAGTTGGGAGAACCAATCTCCAAAAATACTGTGTAAAGCGGCCTATAAATGATCCACGCGAGTGGCAATCCTTGAGCAAGGAGACCTCCACACATCGGGACATGCAGCGAAAGATCATGCACGAGAGCGTGGAAGCAGGAAGCATACTGTATACAATAAAAATCAGATTCACACCATTTACACACTATTGAAAAGCCGCGATCATCGATGTCTCGCAATGCCATTGAGTCGGTTCCATCTCCAGGTCCCAGGGCAAAAGTCCGTGAGTGGAGATGATCCCTGCCAAGATCTTTAGTCAGCGTCAGGTGATAGCGGCATAGCTAATGACTGCCTGAGGCCATCAATACTGCCTAAATTTAGGGGAAAGAACAAACATGGGAAACAGCAGGACATCAAACATCCATGAAAATCATCAAACATTCGAAATTCTATAAATATGGCCACTTTTGATCTGAATACGTTTGGATAACTGGAGTCATCCCATGAAAATCCAAAAAACATCATAGACATGTCGACTTCAGGCCATCAAGTTCAGTCTCGGGGGTTTCAGACTACCATCGATATCGCACGTCGACAGGCGTATCAGGTAGCGCCCGTCGCAGGACAAAAGCGACCCCCGACAGAGACCACAGAGCAGCCTCCCGATTCACGGACCCCTGGCCCAGTCGTAAAGCAAGCTACTTTTGCTCGTCAAAATGCCAATCCAGACACCCTGGTGGAATCAGCTCCGCTGGAGACTGCCCGAGAACTGCTGACTGCCCCTGTGAAGCGAATTACCGCCAGCAAGATACGTCTTGGCGCTGGCGCTGGCCCGGAGCCATCCCCAGATGATCCTCCAAGGAGTACTCCGGTTGCACCGCCTTCCAGCCAGAATCCCCTGCTATCTCTGTCTAATCCAAAGTATGGCCTGCCGCCCGCCCTCACGGCTAATTTTGCTGCCCTCGGCGTAAGGAATATCTACGCCTGGCAGGCATCGTGTCTGTTGGCCAAAGGCCTGCTGTCCGGGGAACGTCATTTGGTTTATACGGCTCCGACGGGCGGAGGCAAGTCCCTTGTGGCGGATGTTTTACTTTTGAAACGCGTTATTGAGAACCCCGGCCAGAAAGCGCTGTTGGTTTTGCCTTATGTCGCCTTGGTCCAGGAGAAGCTCAAGTGGATGCGTCGTATTGTGCAAGATGTTGAGAAGAATATCACCGATGATGAACAGAATGATTCGAGATTCCCTCGCAGGCGATGGAAGAAGTTGCAGAAAAACATCCGGGTGACGGGCTTTTTTGGTGGCGGCCGGACGACGGCCACCTGGGCCGATACTGATATTGCCGTTTGTACAATAGAGAAAGTATGCATGTCTGATGATCCATCCTTGCCAGCAAGATCCTGATATTCTTTTCTTAGGCCAATTCGTTGATAAACACCGCGATCGAAGAGTGTAGCATTGAGGAGCTAGGTATCGTGGTCCTCGATGAGTTACATATGCTTGATGATGAGCATCGAGGATATCTCTTGGAACTGATGGTCACGAAGCTGCTGTTGCTGCAGCAAGATATTCAGATCGTTGGAATGAGTGCCACGCTTTCTGTGAGTATCTATCTCATGCTTCCGGTCCTTGAGGACGTCTCTAACAAATGCCAGAATACCGAGATGCTGGCGCAATGGATGAATGCCAAGTTCTTCATCTCTACCTATAGACCAATACCAATCGACGAATATCTGGTGTACGAGAACGAAATATACCCAGCTGCAACTTCGAGACAACTGTTCCAAACAGCATCCAAGCTGACCGCTGCCAAATCCTTACACGATACCGTTCCTCCTCATCGGATCATCGAACCGTCTACTTTCAGGCAGCTCAGCAACTCCGCTACAAACGCCATGGTAGCGCTAGCGGTCGAAACTGCAGCCGCCGGATATGGATGTTTAGTGTTCTGTGGTAGCCGCAATGCGTGTCACATTCATGCTGCGACTATTGGCGAAGCGATGCCGCCAGCGGAGCCGGAAGAGTTGAACAAGCGACTCGATCTCCTTGCAGAACTGCGGAGTCTCTCTTGCGGGCTGGACCCGGCCTTGGAGACTACAATCATCAAAGGCACAGGGTTCCACAGTGAGTGCTCTGTCCATCACTAGAGAGCTGACCGATCTTACTGACGTCTACTTAGATGCTGCCATGACGACCGAAGAGCGGGAGCTAATTGCCCAAGCTTATGATCAAGGTGTAATCAAAGTCCTTGTGGCAACGTGCAGTCTTGCTGCTGGTGTGAACCTCCCGGCGAGACGAGTTATTATCAATGGCGCGCGGATGGGTCGTGAACTGGTCGGTCCGGCGATGCTGTATGTGCCAGCTTATCCCCAGGCGTGAATAGCTTAAAACTGACAAGAACAGTCGTCAGATGTGCGGTCGTGCTGGACGCAAAGGCAAGGACAACGCAGGCGAGACCTACCTCATCTGTGTGAAATCCGATATGGAGGCTGTCTGCGATCTATTAGACGCTGACATGCCCGCCATTGAGAGCTGTCTCGCACCAGAGAAAAGAGGCCTCAAAAGGTACGTCTTATTCCCAACTTCCTTCTTATTCTCTGTGGACATCCACTCACATCTCATAGAGCCCTTCTGGAAGCCGTAGCAACGGGACTGGTATCCGGCTGCGAGGCGATCAAAGAATACGTTCGCTGCACGCTCCTCTACCGCACCCTGGACAAGAAGCTGGCATACAG
The DNA here is from genome assembly GCA_028827535.1 of Penicillium sp. DV-2018c. NCBI lineage: Eukaryota > Fungi > Ascomycota > Eurotiomycetes > Eurotiales > Aspergillaceae > Penicillium > Penicillium sp. DV-2018c. The sequence continues at coordinate 4,404,041 of JAQJAA010000006.1, forward strand.
CATTATGAAATCCGCTCTCCAAGAACTAGTCGACGAAGGACTCCTACTCTTCAAAGACGATGAATCCTACGAAGCCACACCACTAGGCCAGGCAGTCGTTGCATCGGCCTTCGCACCCGAAGACGGCCTATTCGTCTACGAAGAACTGAAAAGAGCCCTACAAGCCTTCGTCATGGACGGCGACATGCACATCTTCTACATGTTCACCCCGCTGCAAGCAGCAATGAGCACACCCATCGACTGGCAAATCTTCCGCGACCAACTAGACCGACTAGACGAAAGTGGTCTCCGCGCTCTACAATTCGTCGGCGTCCAACCCGGTTTCGTCAACAAGATGTATGTCCGGAGAAATCTTCTACACTCCCACCTCTACTAACCTCCTCCTCTACCTCCTCAGGGTCCTATCCGGCGCCTCCCTAAAAGAAACAACCCCATCAGAAATAACCCAAGCCCGCATCTACCGCCGCGCCTACGCCGCCTTCCAACTCCGCGACCTATCCAACGAAGTCCCCCTCGCAACCATATCATCCCGCTACAACATCCCCCGCGGCACGGTCCAAACCCTCGCGCAACAATGCCACGGCTTCGCAGCCGGAATAGTCAAGTTCTGCCAGCGCATGAACTGGGGTATGATGGCTGCTGTATTGGATCATATGCGCGATAGACTGGAGGCCGGGGCGCGCGCGGATCTGCTCGAGATGGCGCAGGTTACGTTTGTTAAGAGTTGGACGGCGAGGTTGTTGAGGGAGAATGGGTTTAGGAATTTGAGGGCGCTGGCTGAGGCGGAGCCGAAGGATTTGGTGCCGGTTCTTATGATGGTATGTTGGTGTTTTTCCTTTCTTCTCTTTGTTTGTGTGGTTTGGTTTTCTGAGCTGGATTGCTGATGCTGATGCTGATGCTGATGTGTTATGTCTAGGTTAATCCTGGTAAAGCGCAGAAAAGTCAGCTTTATGCCACGGAGTCGGAGAGGTATGCTGGGAAGTTGTTGAAGAAGGCTGAGACGATTGTTGCTCATGCGAATAAGATTTGGGGTATGTTTTTTCCGTTCTCCCTTGTAAACTTGTGAGTGGAGTGGGCGTGTACTGACGTGTTGTTGGATTCCAGATCGGGAGATGCAGGTCCAGCTGGAGGAATGAATGTCCTGAGTTTGAGGCTGGGGTTTTGTTGTCTGGGTATTTTGCATAGATTGGAGCTTTGCTTATTGCATACCTACATACATAGAGGTACTTTACGTTGATTTCGTCCGTCTTGGATGTTGGAGATATACCCCCTGATGGTGAATGTGATCCCGAGGTTCCCTCCCAGCTGTCGGGCTGTTAACTACGCAGCGTACCGTGTACCTTTTGTTAGTCTGCGATAGGTACCTAGGTATTAGGTAGGTATGCTAGAGCCCAGTATGAGAGAAGTTGAGTCTGGCAATATTTGCAATGCCATACATGCCATTTCCATATACATTATTTACAAGTCCAACACCCAATACTAAAACTCCAGTGAATATAAACATAATCGCTCGTGAGTGGATGTAACAGAGAAAGCATCGTCTCCATTTTCCCCGCACATCTCTACAACTCACCATGTCCGCCATGCTGAGGAATATCCTCCTCCGGCGCAGCCATAAACCCACCAGCGCGCACGCGCAGCCCGAAATTAATCATGATGATAACGACAAGACCAAGACTAAGGACCGTCGGACCCCAGCGCTCATAGTAGACACGCTTGACGTCGCGGCGCTTGCGGATCTTGTCGACGCGCCAGATGTACAGGAAAAGACTGTAGACGAGGGCACCGGCGGCGAGGATGGTGAAGGCCCAGGAGGAAATGAGGGTTGCGGAGTCGGAGCCGAAGTTGAGGAGGGTCGCGGCGATGCCGCCGAGGATGATGGAGAATTCGAGCCAGGAGAGGAAGGTTCGTTCGGCGGCGAAGTAGACTTTTGGTTCCACGCGGATGGGAACGAAGATGCCTGTTTGTCCAGTTGTTAGTTTCGACTGGTGTTATGTGTTACCTGTTGAATGATGGCGAGACTTACGTTTGCCTGGGGGAGCGTGGAATCGCTGGAGCGTGCGCCGGTGGTTACTCAGGACTTGAATGCCGCCCTGCTCGGGGGGTGGCAGGGATGTGGGACGGGGGCGCGGGATTATTGCCATAAGACCCCGTGCGACGGCGTGACCTGTCCGAGTGAAGTAGTGTTTGGCTAGCTGCTGCGCATAATAAACACCGCCTATACGGCGAGCTTCTTCTAGCTCATCGGAATAAACTGATTCGTCGTCGGAGTCGTACAAGGGGTAATCCTCATCACCGGGAAGGGGTTGGGCGGCGATGCGCTCTTCAATGTCTAATTCGTTGCCGTTGGTCTCGAACAATCCGTTCTGGTGCCCGTCGTCCAAAGTGCGGTCGTCCATCCCGGGGCTTTCGTCATCGTCTGAGTCATCGTCATTGGCGGATATTGAGGTACTCGCCAGAGGTCTGTGAATACCATACTGGCGGGTCGCGGGCTTGCGGATATCGACTCCCATCTGGGGGAACCAGAATGGAAGCAGATTGATGCGCGTGGGGAATAAGGTGGCAGTGCCGTGGATGAACTTGCTGAATTTGGGAACTGCCTCGACCAAGTGACTGGCAGTCAAATCCCGAATCCACTGTGGTGGTTCCTGGCCGGCCTGGGTCTGCAACTTCACCTCCAGCACGGCATAAGGGAAGCGGTCAATATCCTCGGGCGGCAGCTGGGAGAATGGGAAGTCGACTCCGATATCCATGCGACGCCAGTTCCTTCCTGCCCTTTGACGGCCGTCCAAGTTGTCCTCTCGAATCATAGTCAATTCTGTGTCAAGAGAGACTCGGACACGGGCGTCTCCCGGCAGCTGGAACGCAGTACGGTGGTAGAAGGTACGGGTAACAGGCACCAAGCGGCGGGTGAGGATGCGGTACTGAATCTCACGGGCCAGTTGCTCTTGGTCATCGATTTCCGCGGCGCTCTTTTTGCCTTCCTTGCGCGCCTTATCGAAGATCTGCTCAACCGTCATCCGTCCCTCCAGAAAGGCATTGACGTTCTTCTCTTTGAGGGAAAATCGCGCCTTGACAGACTTTTCTCCCGTCCAATCCTCACGGTGGGTTTTCCGCTCCACAAAGATCTGGTCACTTTCCATTCCACCATACCAACGCAGACGAATTGCCTCGGCGCCTTCTGTCTTCTTTAGACGGCCGTGATACAGCTCCCACGTATCGGTGTTGTCATAGTAGACAGAAGAAATTGCTGTATCCTCCTCTTCAAACTCCTTGCTGGCATTGAAGACTAACACAGGCAAGTGCTTCAGGATGACCAGCTTTAACTCTGTAATATTATCCCGATGTACCCAGTACTTTGTAGTCTGACGTGTAAAGTTCTGTTGGGTGCCACCGGCGGATGCGTCGCCCTCAACCGGGTTACCCTTGGTTCGTACTAAGTCATAGAGCTTGGATAGTTTAATCACGAAGGCGTCGTAGTTGTCCTTGAAGAAGGGTTTCGCTTTCAGACGTGTCGCGAAGACCGGCTTGAGGTACCATTGTGTTTGTTTCTGTGGAACTGTCAACGAATTGGGGTCCTGGTTCGAACATTGAATGGAGGACATACGTCATGCTTCTTGATGATCTTCTGGAAGCCCGTGTAGTTCAATTGCGTGAATTTCGCCAAGTCATGCACATCAGCAATAATATCACTTAGCACCTGCTCAAGCATCAAGAAATCCTGATCGGTGGGCGCAGGCCGAGAGGATCGACGGCTCTGGCGACGGGATTCGACCGAGCTATCGAGACGGGAGACCACATCGTTCACCTCAAGTTCGCTCTCCTGAATCCGGTCGACAATCTCCTCACTCTTGCGCTTTTGAAATAGGAACACCTTCTCCAATTCGCTCTCGAGTAAGGACACGAATTGCGTTTCGTCATCCTCGGTCCATTCTTTGCGGGCGGGCTTGGTGTTATTGGGCGTCGGTTCATCGACAAAGTCGGTCTTGAGGGCTTTCTTGAGATCGTCGTACGCAATGTAGAAAGGATAGTATTCCTTTATCATGGAAGAACGGAGATATTCACCAAATCTGTGGAACAATTGGATCAGTACGGTGATCGGGGCAGCGGAATGCTTGTGGCTGAAAGACAAGAATGAGACAGGGAACTACGCACCTCATGCTGGGCTAGGAGAACGTGAAATATTGACACGTTTAAGTCAACCCAAGCTCCTACCGAGATAAGAAGGAAGTGAGAGAGGGATATCCCGGTAATCGAGACAAGTCAAATCGGATGATTGAAGCTCTCCGTGGACGAAGGCCAAGGTACTTTGATAATGAGGACCGAACTTGGCTAGATCGATGACTAGCGGGTGACGGCCCCATCAGGTCACTAAAGCGGGCATGGCTGGTGATACAAAGCAGTCTAGATCGTCTTCCAGGTGTCAACTGGGCCGATGTATAGTTGAGAAAGTGGCAATTGAGTAGCTGAGTATGTATATAATATTCTTTCATAGAAGAAATTTCCTCCAGGGTTATATATGGCCCATATATGTGAGCTTCAAATTAACGATCCCAATAGTAGCTCTGGTAATTTTAGTATTGTAACTCTGTATTTGTGATACAGCCACCGCTGAGTCAGGTGACTCCAGTCCCGGGCCCCCTTGGTGACGTTAACAATCTGGCCAGTCGCGGGCGCACGTGGGCCGTTTGCCAGACTCCAGAGCTGTCGGAGTTGTCGGAGGTTTTTTTGTGATCTTCGCTTTAGCCTTTGGTTGTTTTTGATATTTCATGATCCATCATTGGCCTTAGGGAAATAAATACTAACTTAAGCAGCTACTTTCTATGTCAAGAACACCGCTTAAGACCACCGCTGCTGTACACATCTCAATGCCTTCTGGCTAACCTTCCATATTTTCCCCTTGCTGAGACACTCCGATCCCTGCTGCAGATGAGCAGGGATAGAGGTATGTAACTATCTGCAGCTAGACGATCAGGCCCCACCCAGACACTGTGCGTGGTAGATCTCGATGCGTGGTGATTGATATCTTTATTCTGAACAGAGAGCATGGGGGCGAGTATTATTTTGGAATACAGCTGGGCGTACGCCGGTGGTATGTACAATCCAGTTCAAGATGTAGGAGGTTACTTTCTGCGGTATTGATAAATCGAAACCACCCATATTGTGTAGTGCGGGTGAAATTTACCCGTAATATTATTCGAAACCACAAACGCCAGACACCCTCAATCAAAGATGACATGCACCTAATCTATCGTCACATCATGGTATCATCGCGGCCACTTAGGACATGCCCATGGCCGCCCGGCGAATACTGCGACGAGGACCTTCACCAGAGACAATGACAGAACCCTCCGTCTCCAATGCACGTACAACGTCATTGAACTGTTGATGGTCGAGCCGGTTGTCGCTCTGCTCGCTCACATCGCGGTACAGGTCAGCCCAGCGCACGGAACCGCCAGCCACGCCACCACGTTCATCAAGGCGGGCCACGACTGCCTTCTTCAAGTCCTCGCGCAGACGACGGTCGGCAGCGCTGCTACCTTCGGTAAGAAGACCCATGTCGATGAGACCAGTGCGGGAATCGGTGGCGGCCTGCTTGATGGCGGAGCGGATGAGGCGGACAGCTTCCTCGACATCGGCCACGGTGACCTCGGGGGAGAGACGCATGCGGGCGTGAGCCTCAGAGAGTCGAATCATGGATTCCAGCTGTCGCGTGGTAGCTGTGATACGGCGCTCCTGGGCGCGGATGTCATCGCCCAGCTGGCGCATAGCCACATAGGCGTCGGTGAGTGCGGCACCGGCAGCCGGGGTGATCACCGGGTGGCAGTTGGTCTTGGCATAGGTGATGTAGGCTGTGAGGAATTCAATGGGCTTCATGTCTTTGTTAGGTATCGCCCTCATTACGTGTACGGGGATGGTCACTTACCAAAATTTCCTGTGAGCTGCCATTCTCGGGGTTGTCCTCCAAATACATGCCAACCAAGTGCTTGGCTAGGCGACGATCTTCCGTTTCGTCGACTCGGTCCAAGACTAGGTAGACCAGGTCGAAACGAGAGAGCAGAGTAGGCGGCAGATCGATGTTCTGAGGAACAGCAAGTTTGGGATTGTACCTACTGCCGATGGGATTGGCTGAGGCGAGGATGGATGTTCGGGCATTCAAGGTGGTGATGATACCTGCCTTGGCAATAGAGACGGTCTGTTGCTCCATGACTTCATGAAGGACAGACCGAGTGGAATCGTTCATCTTGTCGAACTCATCAATACAGCAGACACCTCCATCAGAAAGAACCAAGGCACCGGATTCCAAGACCATTTGGCGAGTCTCGGGATCACGCGTCACGTATGCAGTCAAACCGACGGCAGAGGAACCCTTGCCGCTGGTGTAGACTCCGCGAGGGGCGATCTTGTGAACGTAGCGCAGTAGCTGGGACTTGGATGTCGACGGATCACCACACAGAAGGATGTTGATATCACCACGGTAGCGAGGGTTACCTCCTTTCTGGAAAGTTTTGTTGGTACCGCCAAACATCTGCAACAAGATACCCTTCTTCACATCATCCATCTCGTAAATACTAGGAGCCAAGGAACGAGACAGCAGGTCGTATATGTCGGGACGAGCGGCAGTTAGTTTTATCTTTTCTTCTTCCTCGGCCGAGACTTTGCGCACTTGATCTGCCTCTGCTGCCTGCTCGGACATTTCTTGCTCAACGGTGGACGTGTCAATACCCATCTTTTTACGGTCAAACTTCTGCACGTGCAGCACATCGATGTAGGTCTTGAACAGAGACTTCTGCGAGCGCTGACGAGCACTAACCCGCATGGGGTTGCAACGGAAGATACCAGTAACTTCCACGCGGTCACCAGCTTTGCAGACGTCGACTAGCTCATCATAGACACACAAAGAAACCGAGTGCGGAGTTTGGCCGTCAGGAATGTTGTCGGGGGTCTCCTGCAGCTTAATGACTTGCTTATCGGTAAAGGTGCAACGGTTGTGCAAGAGTTGCATCGAGTTCTTCTCTTTGCAAGAGTCTCGGGGGCAGATGGTTGGCTCAACAATTCTGCCACGGTCAATGTCCACCTGTACACCGTAGCTGCAGACGCTGCACCGGAAGAAGCCCTCTTTCATGTCGGGTATAATGGGCGTAGAACGAATGACCAAGCCCTTGATGCAGACAAGCTTATCCATATCGGCAGGATCGAGATCACGCATGTTCACAGACTTGTCCAGCCCGAATGGAAGCACCTTGAAGTTCATGGCCTCTACTTCGCCAACCAGATCTGGTACATCAACGCTTGGACCCACCGTATCCGACGTGAGTATAGGCTGACCACGTCGGTCCCGAGGCTGAGCAGCGCGCTGGCTCTCTGTTCGAAGAACGTCCATTTCCTTCAAGGCCAGATCCACCATCACATCTTTCAGAGCTTGATCCATGAGAGGAACAATTTCTTGGGGGTATGCCATAAGTTGATGCCACAGCTTGCGGGTCAATGGGTATGCCTTCAGATTCCCAGCGTCGAGATTGAGTGTTGTCAAACCCAGTCGTCGCATGTTGTTACACGTGTCGATATACTCATGCCTCTCTGCCGATGCTCCCATAAGTCGGGTTTCGTTCTCTGAGGCGCCGTCAGCCCACAGGCGATATTTTGTGGCGAAATTATACAAGAAGTTTTTGAATGCCGCCATCGAATCTGAGATCGAGACGTTGGTACCCCAGATCACACGAGTGGAATTGCCAGCCAAGGCATCAGCCTCTGAGGTGCCGGGGTTGATATTGGAAAACGTGGCATCGGAGCGAGGTAAATCGTCGCCCGTGGGCATTCCATTGGCATCGACAAATACACGGGTACGTCGATTGGGAGTCAATCCAAAACCACCGGAGTTCAAGTCACTGCGACGAGGAGCCGTTCGTCGGCCCTGACCTCCGGGCGACACAAACAGTCCACTGCTGGCACTTAGTGCATCGGAGCGAAGGTCGGAGCGAATGTCGGAGCGGAGGTCTGAACGACCAATGCCTCGGGTCGGGCTAGAACTGGGGATATAGTGAATTGGAGAAGAGTCTGACGGACATGTTAGAGTGCTGCGGGGAAGGAAACAGTGCTACAAAATGGAGTTCTCACCTCTCATGCCAGGATTTCCTCGCGGTGTCCTATCCCCATCATCTACCGTTGAGCTGGCATCGGCCATACGCTCATCAGGAGTCTCAGCATTGTTGCTCCCCTTGGTTGGAGATGATCGGAAAAAGATGGGCGATGAGGATGGTGCGGCTCCTTCGGCCATCAGGCGTCTCGAGGCACGGGGGGTGGCTTGAAAAGTCGGGCTGCTAGGGGGCTCCTGTCTGGACGAAGAAGTGGGGGATGCTGTTGCATTGTTGGAGGAACGACCACTCCGTCTCTGCGCTGGTGATGACATGGTGGATATAAATTAATGTGTTGATACCAGACGGCGGTCAGGTAGGTGGTGGTGATTTCGGATAACAAGTGAAGAAAGGGAGAGCAAAAAGCTGCGGGCGGAACGCGCTTTCTGCCGCTACCGACGCGACTTACGCGTTAAGTGGTTGCCATTTTGGGTTGACGTGTAACCACCAGCCACACTCAGTTCCTGACTGTGGCTAACTGTGGCTGCCCCGTAAATCCTGCCACTGTTCCAATGTTTTTCCCGCCTGGCAGGTGGATCGTCACAGCCAATCACCGGTCCTTCCCCTTTCTGTGAAGACAACGAAGGTTCGATACGACCAAGGAATTTGAACATGTCATAGATAGCAAAAAATCTTCTTCCAGTAGATGGCTCTTACTTCTTTTGTTATAAATATAGCTCAAACAGCTGAGAGGCGCTTCGGTCATACAAACAAAAGATGCATCTCCTTTCATCCCAAATCTGCCCAAAAGCCACTGTCGCCTAAGTCTCGCTGTTTCACCAAGCGCCTGATGTCATCTTGGCCTCGATCGGCCTCCCCACGATCTCACCAATCATCCCTGTTCTTCAGGTTCCAAGTCCTTGATCAAGACGCCAACTCAACAATCGGCGCCACTCACCTCATTTTGGGAAGCGACGTCTCAATGTTCTTAAAGTGATCACTGATAACCGACCTGACTCGTTTCTGTCCCCACCGCTGATCAGGTTGGCGCCCTTTGTGTCTCGCGGATCGTCTTTGTGATTTTTCCCCTTCTCTTGTTATCAAAATCTCTTGTCGAAACAACCAGGCTATGGACCATCTTTCTTAATACCCATCGGCTCCTACAGGGAGATCTCGTGAAGTGTCTTGCGGGGACAACTTCTTCGATACCCTCGGCAACGATTTAACTTCCCCTTTTCTACAACGTACCACCGATTTTCCTTCGGCAATACCCGAGCTGATCGCCATGCCTTCGGGTTTGGAAAAAGCACTGGAACACACCGGTGGACATGGCCGAACCGCTGAAGGTGTCTCAATAAAGACATTTGTAGCCTCGCTGTCGACCGCCATCATCGTCTTCGCCGTCGAATTCCTCTTCTTCCTAATACTCAAGAACAAACTAAGTCGCATATAGTAAGTGTCCCGAGGTCCACCCAAAAGCGGAAATTTGGGCATGAGACTGATCAAAATCAAAATTTAGTCAACCCAGGACATATTTGGTGCCTGATAGAGAACGGACAAGCCCATCACCGCCGGGTCTTTTCCGGTGGGTTGGTCCAGTGTTTCGTACCTCGAGCGCGGAGTTCATCCAAAAAAGTGGGCTAGATGCCTACTTCTTTCTGCGCTACTTGCGCATGCTACTAAAGATCTTCGTCCCCTTGGGACTTCTGATCTTACCTGTTCTGCTCCCAGTAAACCGTGTTGGTGGCAAAGGCCACACCTATGAAAGTGGTACCTCAGGCAAGAAGTATAGTGTTACTGGTCTGGACCAGTTGGCATGGGGTAACGTAGCCCCTCAGCACGCCCATCGGTACTGGGCTCATTTAGTGATGGCCGTGACTACCGTTATCTATGTTTGTGCAGTCTTTTTTACTGAACTTCGCCACTACATTCGCCTGCGACAGGCCTATTTGACATCTCCTCAGCACCGACTCCGGGCCTCCGCCACCACCGTACTGGTCACCTCTATTCCGCCCGAATGGCTAAGCGTGGATGCTCTTGATAGGCTCTTCGATGTATTCCCTGGAGGTGTGCGAAACATCTGGCTGAACCGCAACTTCGACGATTTGAATGAGAAAGTCAAAGCACGAAATGAACTTGCTCTCAAGCTTGAGAGTGCCGAGACCGATTTGATCTCCAAATGCAAACAGGCGCAGCTGAAAATGGTCAAGGCCGAGGCAAAGAAAGCTGGCAAAAGCAAATCAAGTGCAGAAAAGGAAGAGCGACAGGCGGCAGAGAAAAGGGCATCTCAATTGGCTATGGGTCCTGGTGTAAGCGCTGGTAATCCTCATGACGCCCACACGTTACGAGAAATGTTCCACCCACAAGCGACCCAAGAGAAACGGTCAGAGGATGGGGCTCGACGAGTATTCGACCCTGCCTTCGCAGCCGCTGGCGCGGTTGGCTCAGGGGTGGGTAAGCTGGGAAAAACAGTACTTGGAGGGTTCAAGAAAGTCGAGCATGGTCTTGAGGAACCGCTAAGTCAAACCCGAGGCTTTGTTGCTACAACTGATGGCATAACCTCGCCCTCTGGAAACACCCCTCCGACACAGGATGAAACCGTCTCCGATAACGCCCTCCCTGTGCGTGCAAGCACCACTCCAGCCCAAGAACACCCCGCCTCTTCTGAGGTTACCACTGTTCAAAAGCCAGGCAAGCCTTCTGGGCTGCGTCAGCCGGGGCAGAGCCCTACACAGAGTCCTACTCCGCAGAACGAAACTTGGGGTGAGAACATGTGTCGTGATCCAAAAATTCCGCCCAAGCCACCATTCTGGAGACGTCTATCGTCTCATCCGAAATTGCAGGGTGTGTCCGAACCGGACGAATTCCCACTGACCGCACCTGAAACCCCTGCGACTGACGCGCCTCCGTCTCGGTCCAATGGACACGAGTATGAGAAGGGCACACCTGACCGAAAGGAGGGAGATAAGACGGAAAAGGAAGAATACCCCGTCGCCTACAATGAAGACTTTGATAATGAGGATTACGGTGAGCCACTGTGGAAGAAGTACATCCCTGCCAAGGAGCGTGATACCATGCGGTTACCCATATTTGGATGGAGTTGGATGCCTTCAGTTTGGCTACTCGGTAAAAAAGTTGATACCATTGACTATTGCCGAAAGGAAGTTGCCCGTCTGAACTTGGAAATCGAAATCGATCAGCAGCACCCTGAGCGATTCCCGTTGATGAATTCGGCCTTCATTCAGTTCAATCATCAAGTTGCAGCCCACATGGCATGTCAATCTGTGAGCCACCATCTCCCCAAGCAGATGGCACCCCGAGTTGTGGAAATATCTCCTGACGATGTCATTTGGGATAACATGTCTATCAAATGGTGGGAACGTTATCTGCGTTCCTTCGGCATCATAACACTTGTCTCTGCAATGGTCGTTGGATGGGCGTTCCCCGTCGCGTTTACTGGACTGCTTTCACAACTTTCATATCTGGAGGGTGCATTCACATTCCTGGCTTGGCTTGGAAAGCTGCCAGACTGGTTCATTTCAGCAGTTCAGGGTGTTCTTCCCGCTCTGTGTCTCGCTATTCTGATGGCACTTCTCCCTCTTATTCTGCGCTTCCTGAGTCGTGCCCAGGGCCTTTTCACCGGCATGTCCATTGAACTCACTGTTCAAAACTATTACTTTGCCTTCCTTTTTGTGCAGCTGTTTTTGGTCGTCACCATCGCCTCCAGTTTCTCTACAATCATCGATCACGTCACCGATTTGACTAGCTGGCCGCAACTCCTCGCCGTGAACATCCCGAAATCCAGTAACTACTTCTTCTCTTACATGATTTTGCAAGCCATGTCCGTGAGTGCTGGTGCTCTTGTACAGATCTTTGGCTTGGTGAGCTGGTTCATTCTTGCTCCGATCATGGACTCTACTGCCCGGAAAAAGTGGGCTCGAACAACGAACCTCAATCAGATGCAATGGGGCACTTTCTTCCCGGTTTACACCGTCCTCGCCTCTATTGGTAAGCTCATTTCGTTCCTTTGATCAGAGCGCCCACTAATATTCTACAAGGCCTAATTTACTCTGTGGTTGCGCCGTTGATTTTGGTTTTCAACATCATCACTTTCAGCCTGTTCTGGTTCGTTTATCGCTATAATACACTCTATGTCACCAAATTCCGTTTTGACACCGGTGGTCTCCTATTCCCCCGAGCCATCAATCAGCTGTTCACCGGAGTTTATGTTATGGAAGTCTGCCTGATTGGCTTGTTCTTCTTGGTTCGAGACGAGAACAACGATGTTGCTTGCAAAGGCCAGGCAATCTGCATGATCGTCGTCCTGATCTTGACTGCCGGTTATCAGATCCTTCTCAATGAAGCGTTCAGTCCATTGATCCGGTATTTGCCTATCACTCTGGAAGACGACGCCATCCGACGTGACCATGAGTTCCGTCGTGCCCAGCTTGCTCGCCTCGGCCTACCCAATGACGATGAAGACGAAGATGATGTTGAGCACAGTTTTGCCGAGCGTGAAGCTCAAGAACACCGTCAAGCTAGAGGGGCAGGAGACATCGAACTCAAATCCCTGGAGACCAATATCCCAGACCAGAAGCGACACAATTCAGATCATTTGTTAACGCCCAAGCTCGGAGACAAACGTCCATCATGGGCTTCTAACTCCTCAAATCGGAGATCGAAATATTTCAATGCCAACTCACCTGCCGCCACGCCAGCGCCACGCGTCACGCGGCGAAGCATGATCCAAGACACCGAGGCTCAGGGCGCAGGTCCCAACCCAGTCGGCCAGGCCCTTTTTGCTGGCATTCACGATGAGTTGGAGGATCTCACGCCCGATGAGCGTGACCAATTGGTACAGCGTGCCTTTCTGCACGAGGCTCTTCGCGCCAAGCGACCGGTTATCTGGATCCCGCGTGATGACCTGGGTGTAAGTGATGATGAAGTTTACCGCACACAACGATTCAGTAAACATGTCTGGATCAGCAATGAGTATCAAGCGCTGGACGGCAAAGGTCGGCCAATCTTCAGTCGCAGTCCTCCAGATTTCTCTGAGGTGGATTTGATTCAACTGTGATATCATTTGTACATTGTTGCTTTTAGCCATTCTATAGTATTTCCAAGCGTCGCATCGAATAATAGACATTTTGCGCCCTTCCCTTTTTATAGGCGTCAATTCATGAACTCTTGCATGTGCAAGACTTAAAGTCTTCCCTTAATCCATGAATTTGCACAGCGGCAACCTATAGTTATCAACAACCCAGTAAGCCCGACGCACACCCTCCCATTCACCGTCCAACTTGGGCACAGCAATCTCCTCCCACTTCACATCAAACCCAGCTTCGAACAGATCCATCTCCGCCACCTTCTGGTAGACATCGTATGAGATCTGCCGATCAGCACCCATCCCATTGAAGAATCCCCACCGACCCTCCTGCTCCAACAACCCAATAACCTGTTCAGAGAACAACTCCCGGAAATCACCATACGACTCCGCAAAAGTATCGTAATAAATAGCATCAAATGTCACACCTTCCGCCACAAGCCCAGGAAGAATATCCTGCCAACGACCCTGGTGAATAACAACACCGGGCTTGGTATCCCATCCGCGCCGCTTCATCTGCGCAACGACATCCTCGTGCGCCTCGACAATATGGTGCACTGCCGGTCCTTGCTCCTGGAAAAATCCATCAATGATACCCATCCCGTGTCCGACATTCAGGACCTTCAACCCCGGCGTCGGGAGAAGTGCCGTCGCGGACTTGCGCATGATCTCGCTTTCCCAGCGCATCATCACGCCATTCTGGTCTGCGTCGAGAATGCGGTCGTTCTGAATGTTCAGGCGGGACTCTAGGTATTGCGGGTTTGACACGTCTGGGTTGGCAGGTGTGGCTGTGGAGGGTGCGGCGGAGGTATCGACTAGTTCAGGTGCTGCCTCGGGCTCGGGCTCGGTCTCATGCTCGGTCTCAGGCTCAGGCTCAGTCCCAGCCTGGACCTTATCTTCTTCCTCGTCGCTATCACAAAGCTCCTCGTAGGCGTCGAGACGGTTCAGCAGCAACTCTGCGCGTACGCCAGCGTCTACGATCAACTCGTACAGATCGTGAGCGCCGATTCGTCGCGCGATACAGCCCGGTGTCTCATTGTTGTTGTCGAGGTCGTTCCAGATTGCGCCCTCCTGCAGTAGGAACTTGACTGTCTCTACTGCTGCCTTGACGGTTTCGGCGTCCAGGCCGTTGGAGGTTGAGTCTGTCGTCGCTGCGCCATTGGCGTCGGTCTCTGTGTCGGGCTCGCAGGCGGCGATCGCGGCGTGCAATGGTGAGAAGCCGGACTCGGGGTCTTTGACATTTGCGGCATCTGGTAAGCCGGAGTCGGTGCGGAGGAGGCGGCGCAGCTTGGACTGGTCGTGTTGTGAGGCGGCGAGTAGGATTTCTTGCACGTCGAGATCGACGTCGATCTCGGTGAGGTGCACTGCGGTATCGTCGGTGACTTCGGGCATGATCTTGACAATATTAGCCATTATTGGCTACCTAATAACTTGGCTTTGCAATTCAATGATACTCACAGATTCCTCGAATGTAGCTAGGATTGGCTAGCTAATGCCACCTAGAGTGTATGATTGGAAGGTATTGAAAGGTGGTTTGTTATCAGACGAAAAGTGGTGCCCCCCAAGTTAAAAAAAATGTCTCGCCGCCTTTGTCCCCGCATGGAGAAAATATATCTCAGCCCGCGGACTGCACGTCCATTGATGCTCACAAATTACAAGAGATTTAGATCTTTAGATATTTACTGTGCCAGATGATAGAGAAGAGACCGCACTTAGGTGCTTGGTAATCCAACTATTTGTACAAAACCCACTTCCCTCCCACGCAGCGTCATTAATCTTCAAGCGGAATGAATTTAGTTGCCTTGGTGGTCCTCGGCTCCGGCGTTGACATTCAAGCCCAACCCTTGAGTGTCCAAATAGAGCTTGTTCTTACCACCGCTCTCCTGCAAGATCTGAGCAATGTGGCGGGCGTTCTCAATCTTTCGGAGCTCAATGTAGCTCTTGCTCTTCTTGATGGCGTCGCCAATGAGCTGGGCAGAGCGGGCCTCACCCTGTGCGCGGACAATAAAGGCTTGCTTCTCTTGACGGGCCTTGTCAACCATGAATGCAGCACGCTGAGCGTCTTGCTGTGCGACCTGCTTGGCCTCAACTGCGGCGGTGAACTCGGGGGAGAAGGTCAAGTGCTGTGGTGAGATAGTGCATTAGTATGCGATTGCGTCAAATGGTAGGGAAAGCGCGCGTACGGTCAAGGACACATCGTCTAGAGCGATGTTGAAACGGGCAGCTCGGCGAGCCAGGTTCTCCCGCACCAGACGGGCGACCATCTCACGTTGCGTGATCAGCTGACTGGCATTGAACTGCGCGACGACACTCTTCAGGACCTCGTTAACGATAGAAGGCAGGACTCTCTCGTCGAAGTCCTGGCCAAGCGTCCGGTAAATCTGGGGCAAAGCATCCACACGAGGTCTGGAGAGGACACGGCAGGTGATGTTGACCATCTGCAAGTCCTTGGTACCGGTAAGAGAGGCGATATTGCGAGGCTTGGCGCGGACATCGTAGATAATGGGCGTCTCAAACCAAGGGATCTGGAAATGAGTTCCTAAAGAGTGTCGAACGTTAGAGAGAGCTCCTTTGCCTGGCTAGGGAGTATTCGTACCTTCGGCGTAGGTCTCCTTCTTGACACCACCTAAACGCGAGTACTTGATAGCACGGTGACCACCGTCCACTAAACCCAATTAGAAACTTGATACCTGATTTATCGAGAACAACATACCGTTGAACAAAGCATTTGACGCGGCCCAAGTGCCAATACCTGCCAGAACAAGAGCTCCGACAAGTCCCATGCCCCCTCGGCCACCGCCGGATGGCATACCACCAAAGCCGGCTCTACGCTTCTGCAGCATGACCTGGAGGCGCTCCCAGGCCTCTCGTTGATTTTGCGACATGATGTGTGGAATGACGCAGACGAAAATGTAGATGGATGAAGACGGACTTGGTCTGACGCTGGAGCGGATGAGGTGAGGTTGCGGGCGGTGTGATAAAGTCGGGCAGAATCCGCGCTTCTTTGCTTGCGCTCATCGGCATCCTCTGAACCTTTCACTCTCGCAATTCTATTCCTATCACAATCATGGCGCCTGATCGGACTGGGAAGAGTGTGTTCCTGGGGAACATCCCCTACAGTATGTATTAACAGCTGCCTGTATAAGTTTTAGGATTCTAATCTTTTCTTCCAGACCTCACGGAGGAACAAGTGAAAGATCTCCTTAGCACAGCCGGCACAGTTACCAAGTTTCGACTGATGATGAACCCTGAGACCGGCAAACCGAAAGGCTATGGCTTCGCTGATTTCGCGGACGCTGACGCCGCCGCCTCGGCGGTGCGCAACCTCAACGACCACGAAATAATGGGCCGCAAGATCCGCGTTGATTGGCCTCACAACAACGAGAAAGACTCCGTACCGCCGGATTATTCGCAGCAGTCACAACCGCTGATGAACCAAGACCCCACACAACAACAAGTCCCAGCCTCAGCGCCGCTGCCTCCTCTTCCACCCGGCGTGGAACTGCCGCCTCAGATCGACTGCCCAAACGCCATCTCTCATACTCTCGCATCTCTCCCTCCCAATCAACTTCTCGATGTCTTGACGCAAATGAAATCGTTGGCGGTCGCTGACCCGGCCCGTGCCACCGACCTTCTGCGCCAAGCGCCTCAGCTCGCCTATGCTGTCTTCCAGGCTCTACTGCTCATGAACCTGGTCGAATACCAACTGCTCGGTTCCATCGTCGAGCAGGCTGCTCAACCCCCTCAAGCTGCCCAACCTCCTCAACAATACCCACAATACGGTGCTCCCAGCCAAATCGCCACGCCGCCTGTTGCTGGCACTCCCTTCGCCCCTCCACCGGCTCAAGCCGCCGCCCCCATCCTCGGCCAGGACGAGCTCCTTCAGCAAGTCCTCAGCATGCCTCAGGCTACTATTGATGCCTTGCCCCCCATGGAGAGAGGCCAGATCATGTTGCTGCGCCAACAATTGATGCAGGGTGGCATGCGGTAGGGGCATCGACTACTTATGATACCGCATGCAATCATATGAGCCCTGATACTTGGTCCTCTGCTCACCGAAAACAAGTTTTGTATGGCCGGTATCTGGGCCTTCAGTTCATTTCTCTTTTCAATGTACCAGGCGAATGGATGGCGCAATGGGGGTGATATCTTTCTATTTGCATAACGACTCTATCTCAAGCTCTACTTTCAGGATAGTAGCAATGACATCTTCTAAGTTGACTCTCTTCATTTTATATGTGTCATGTCAGATCTTCTCCCCCGTAGCCTCCAACAAGTCTACAAGGTGTCTCATGTGCGTTTGTCCACCAGAAGGAAGCTTCCAGTGGAATTTCTCAGGCAAGGAAACGTGCATGACTGGTACCACCAGGTTGCGGTGAGCTTGCCATGCCTGTGTCTGTTACTTCCCCTCATCGGGCATCATGCGACTTTATACCATAGCTGTAGGCCCTGATGTTGTACGTGCAGAGCCTGAACCTGAACATCATACCTGTAATGGAGTCCACACTATGCTTCACCATTCTTGCTGTAGGCTTGCCATGCTTTATCTGACAGCCATCAATATCATGTGTTCTGCCACATAGTTCTAGACCCTGACACTGCAAACACTGCCTAAATAATGATATAATACCTGTAACAAAGTCTGCCCTAGACGCTCTTGTTTGCCCGCGGCAGCAATTGCAAAGTTATCATGACTAGGTAGTCTTGGAGGGCTCCCGCTAATTCGGCGCCGACAGCATCAGCTTAGCTGGAGCTCATAGCCGGAGTCTTCTCTTCCCCTATGAGGCATGGACATGATCGAGAGCACCCGCCTGAATAGGCGGATCTGCCTCGGCGCGGCTGGGTTCTCAGACCGGAATCTTCTTTCCCCCAGTGAGGCATGGACATGGTCGAGAGCACCCGCCTGAATAGGCGGATCCGCCTCGGCGCGGCTGGGTTCTCTCATGGCCGGAATCTTCTCTTCCCCAGTGAGGCATGGACATGATCGATGGTACTCGCTGTATTTGTCGTTCTCATGCACATTATGAGTCGTGCGATTGGAATCAATCAACATAAATAGAAGTCCACGGCCAATTCGTTTTTCTTTCTCTTCCTCTTTTCCTCCCGTGTACACTCTCGTTAACTTACCTCTTCATCACTGTCACTACTATCCCCAGACTGTCCTTGCGGCCTCTGGTGCCTTTTTTGTGTACCATCATCTACTACAGTATCTTGTTTTGTCTTTCCTTGGAGCCTTTCTTCATCTGCTTTTCTTTTATTGTTGTATCTGGTTTCCCTGCTTCATTATCAAGTCTGACTAGCACTGTCACCTTTCCCGATGCAACCAATGACCCCAAACAAGAGCTCTGCTCAGCAGCCGCTGGCAGATGATGTGACGGAGGATGATCAGACGCTCCAGGCTGGAGCAGACGAGATCCCCGAGCTGCGGCGAGGACGCGCGATCCCGGGTCCGCATCGGTATCTAGCCACCAACCTCCCGCCTCTTCACACACTGCCGGATATCTTCGCCGACATGGCCTCAAAGGCCCTTGGTTTGGGACTCGACCGTGTCCTATCTCAGCTTGGCTGTCGGTCACTTCGAGTCGCGACGATGTGTTCAGGAACGGAAGCCCCGCTACTGGCCCTGGAGTTGATCCAGAAAAGTAAGTACAGTGACATATCTTCTTGTTCAATGTTCTTCGTTCGCCTGTTTGGTTTCGCTTTGATTGAGCGGCTTTGGTGTTTTTCCAACGTTCATGTATCGGTCGACGTTGCGGGTCCGATATCACTTGTCAGATGTCACATGGATGGTCTTAGCCCTAACTCCACCCGTGCCCGCCCCTGTCAACGACCGACCTCGCTATTGCATCGTCGTCTGATTTACAGCTCGGTCACATCTCACAAATGATCATGGAACAACGACTAATTCATTTTCGGTATAGGCTTGCCACCGGACCAGCAACTACGGATTTCGCACGCCTTCAGCTGCGAAATCGTTCCTTTCAAACAATCCTACATTGAACGGAACTTCCGCCCACCTGTTTTGTTTCGAGACATTACCGAGCTCGGAGGAAAAAAGGCGTAAGTACCATTCTCATTTATTATACTTGATTGACCATGTAACTGACCTTCCCCTCCAGGCAAACTGCCTATGGGTCCTGGGAGACAATTCCCGGTGACCTAGACATCTTAGTTGCTGGCACCGCTTGTGTTGACTTTTCTACCTTGAATAACTCCCAAAAGTCGCTCCAGCAAGGCGGGGAATCGGGGACCACGTTTAATGGGCTGTTGCAATATGCGAAGAAGTTTCGACCCCGGATCATCATCCAAGAGAATATCCGAAATGCGCCTTGGGATCAGATGGAGAAAACGTGGAAGGAGCTTGGGTACTTTCCTGTGCTGGCGAACTTGGATACTAAGCATTACTACATTCCGCAGACGCGTGAGCGTGGCTACATGGTGATCATTGACCAGCGCCGCTTGAAAGCAGCGGGCCTGTTCGAAGGTCTTGAGGACCGGGAAGGAACGCAACGTGTCGCTAGCCGCGTTAGCAATCTTATTGCGCAGCTCAAACGCCCAGCAAGTGCACCTCTCGGATTATTCCTGCTGGACGACGGAGATCGCCGGCTCGAGCTCGTCGAGAAGAGGTCCTGGCGCTTTTCTCGGAGTGAGATCAGGTGGGAACAATACAAGATTCGCCATGCTGTGCACCGTAAGGAACTTGGATTAGGCACCGAAAGGCCAATCACTCGGTCCATACCAGGGGTCAATGACCTGCAGACAATGGACTTCTATTGGCATCGCTTCTTGCAGACAGAGCCGGAGAGAGTGTGGGATACACTGGATATTACCTTCTTGAAGCGCTTGCGTCAAGGATGTGATATTAACTTCAAGGAGTAAGGCGGATCTTGCCCTCACTTTTACTGCAAATATCGTTTACTAATACCTGTCTTCACAGGCGTTTCATCGACCTGTCTCAGGGCGTCGATCGAGAAAATACAAGCATTGGCGCTGCTGGCATCGCGGGTTGCCTGACGCCAAAGGGAAATCCATTTATAACCAACAGGGGGCGTCCGATTTCTGGCTCAGAGGCTCTCTCACTGCAAGGGCTGCCACTCGATCGGATGCTGCTGACGAGGGAAACACAGTCTGATCTGATGGACATGGCGGGTAATGCAATGACAAGTACTGTGGTGTGTGCAGTCATGCTTGCTGGTCTTATAGCTGTGCATGAAATTCTCGACGGCGACGAAGGCGCTTCAATCCAATCTGGCGACGCGGAGGCGCCACTTCTTGTGCCAAACGAGATTTACAGCCTCGTGAGAAGCACTCTCCAATCCGCCGAAGTTAACCTCGTCGACCACTCTGCTCTGGAAGCCAAGGCAGCGCGCAGCGTTGTGTACTGTTTCTGCGAGAGACAGACTGAAGTTCGAGATTCCATCTTTCGCTGC
The DNA here is from genome assembly GCA_028827535.1 of Penicillium sp. DV-2018c. Lineage (NCBI taxonomy): Eukaryota > Fungi > Ascomycota > Eurotiomycetes > Eurotiales > Aspergillaceae > Penicillium > Penicillium sp. DV-2018c. The sequence goes on from JAQJAA010000006.1 coordinate 4,424,650, forward strand.
ACGCTATGCGGACATACCGCTTGCAGATCCTGTCATGGAAATCCCACTCATGCGTATCAAAATTTCCCTCTCTCTAGAGAAAATCCGACAGACTTCATAGCGAATATGAAGAAGCTGGTTCCCATGAAGCTTATGCTGTCTGGTTTATCTGAATCGATCTTCGAGACGTTCAAACCTCTTTACTCAACCGACATCCTCTCCCAATTCTGGGACGACTTCATTCAGTGCGTCAGGTCCGCTGTGAGTGACGTTTCCCGCTTTTTTGAAATCAAGCGCGGAAGAAAATGGCGAGTTGTGTATGATGGCGATCACTCTAGCTTGTTCCTCGAAGTTGGTCCGGACTCCATACAGTGGCTTTTGTACGCGAAACCTCCCAAGTCTGCAAGTATGAGAAGCCCCATTCGAGAAGTACTGGCCAAGCCAATTGCAAGAATGACTCCGAGCCTTGGGTCGCTTGTCGATGGCAATTGGGAAGTATCCTCGCCAATGAGCACGCCGTTCTCACTTACGATCACCGGTCAAGGTAACCAAGTTCCATCATTCCAAGCCACGTGTGGTCTTCAAGACGACAATCTGGCCGAATCGAAAGTTTGGGACACTCTCTTCATCGAAGCACCAAAGGAAGCTGTCGCAGCTCTCGATGTTGATATTTCGGGACTCTACAATTGGCTCCCAGAATGTGGAACAGCGCTGGGGTCTTTGTATCGCAAGGAAACCACCCCCGATACGCCTCCAGTATTCCTGTTCCTTGACCCGACGAAGGTTGGACCGCTTAAAGAAGATGCCTGTGTGTTTGCCTTTGAACACAGCCGTCTACCTGGTTATGATGTGAGAATGACCATCGCCGAGTTAACCCCAACCTGGAGCTGGGTATCATTGAATTTAACATTGGATTCGCAACGTGTTTCTGCTTCCTGTCGCCAATGGGCCAAGGCTCCCAAAGTGCAGTTTGCTTTCTTTACCAGTGAACACATTACCCTCGATACCTTGCAACCCGGAACTCAAGTCTCAATCGGGAATCAGGACTGTCATAATACCACAATGACAATCGCTTGTCTGTCAGCTTGTACAGCCACGATCAACTTGCCTGACGCAACCCATCATTGGCAATCGTGGGACCCAGAAGCTTCTGCAAGGGAATTGAAGAGCCTCGCTTGGTTGTTCCCAAAGATCTCTGGGTGGTCCGACTTTGAAAACTGGAACGAAATCATCCGGACAAATTCCTCGAGCCAAAGCAATGACTGTCATGAGAATTGTGATATTTGCGACCCCCCAAGACCTACCATTCTTTGGGGCCGGAACAATGTTAACGAGGTCGTCCCCTATGAGAACCCCCAGGAAGCTGCAATTTACGAACGAGCCATCAAAAGCCGACCCTCGCCGTTCTTGGTCTTCCGAAGAATCAACGAGCACGGTGATGCTGAGTTGCGGTTCACACTGAATGTCCAGACTTTGTCTCACAAGGCAGAAGCGAAATTGGTTGGGGCCGTCCGCCGCGAGGCAGTCAGCTTACACTGGCGACTCCTGCCGCACGCTTACGACATGCACCATCGTAAACCGGGCAGATTTACCTTGGGCGATAACACAAGTGACGCGTGTGCATCGCAGCCACCAAACTTCAGATCCGACCTGAGGAGAGAACAACTTCGGTCGTTGACCTGGATGGTTTCGCAAGAAGCCACGGATATCGAACCATTCGTGGAGGAAGAGGTCGAAGAGTCGATTCTTCCATCCATGCCCTGGCGCGCTGAGGTAAAAGCGACCATACCGAAAGTTGTTCGCGGTGGCGTGCTAGCTGACGAGGTTGGATATGGAAAAACGGCCATAGTTCTAGCACTGATCGATGCGCAATTCGCGAATGATTGCAGTCGCCCCATTGAAGAAGACCACGGGCTGATCCCCACAAAGGCCACTTTGATAGTTGTACCCAGCAGCGTGTACAAGCAGTGGATTTCAGAAATCAAGAAATTCCTTGGAAACAAGTACAATGTCTTGGGGATATCAAGTAACGTCAACAGGGTCACGATCAAAGATGTCCAAGATGCCGATATCGTGGTCTTGTCATGGACAGCCCTGGCACGCGACTCTTATTATGCACGACTACAAAAATTTACCGGAGCACCCCAGGTTCCCACTGCAACCGCGACCGGAAGGTGTCGAATCTTTGATAGCTGGTTCCAGGATGCGAGTGCTTCCTTGCGGGAGTCTGTCCAGACTTTAAGAACTTCCGGTCCTGACGTGATGCTCCAACAAGTGGAAGCTAGACGTCGCAAACTCCAGGAGTCCCAGGCCGACTGCACTTACGTGCCTTCCCGTCGCCGTTGTGGCAAAGCGTTGGCTGCAGCCGGTCTTGGTTCGGGAACTGACGATTCGGAATCTGGGCCTGATTCCGGATTTGACGACTCTGACGATTCCGATTCGAACCAAGTATCAAGCACTGTGGGTCAACCGAAACGAGGGCGTATGAAGGAAGGTCCGGGTGCGAAGCGACGAAAGACCACCTCATCCACTCCTCACAATAAAATTCAAACCGAGCGGAAAGTCGTTGCCAACTACCGCAAAGAATTCAACATAACCGAAGGTGACAGTCAGGACTGGCGGACTGTTAAAGTATGTTTGCACGCTTTCAGGTTCAATCGTCTGGTGATCGACGAATACACATATGCCGTGGAACGAAGACTAACATCCCTTCTCTCGTTGCAAGCGCGTTCTAAATGGATCCTTTCTGGGACGCCTGGTCTTGATGAATTTGCCGACATCAAGAGTATTGCACTTTATCTCGGTCTCAACCTCGGTATTGACGATGATGGCGATTGCGACAGTCCGGCAAACAACACAAGCAACGTCAGACGGCGAAGAAATCGAAAGAATCATACTGATATGGAGGCATTCCAATATTACCAGGCCCCTCACAGCAACGCATGGTACCAAAACCGTCGCGAGCTTGCCCAAAGATTCCTGGACCGGTTTGTCCGTCAGAATATTGCAGAAATCAAGCACATTGAGTTGATACAGACCCTTGTCATGATTGATCCGTCCCCGGCTGAGGAGAGAAACTACAACCGGCTATTTGAGGCATTAAAAGAAGAGACGAAGGATGTCTCCGGACCGGTGAAGAGCATCTTGTTAAGGAGAATGTCTCCAAAGTATGCTCTGGTATTGTGCGGTGTGACAGCTCATGCCGGGAAGCGCTACTGGACTCCCGATCAGAGCCAGGAAGTGGTGAAGAAAGCCGCAAGTCAAGCCATCCAAATCGCAGCCACATTAGACTCCTTGATACGCGAGGCTATAACATTTTGGCATCGCGAACCCGCAGATCCAACAGGAAACCCCGCTACACCGGGTCTGGAAACCTCTCCCTCGCCGGCAAGTTATCGAGACTCATTGGTTGCCAAGGTGAAAGAAAAGTATGGAACGAACTTCAGCGAAGACTTCATCAATCGTTTGAAGTTGAGCTTCGATTCATACGGCGATTGGGGTGATGTTAAGGAAATTGAAGCAAAGGTCGACAAACGCTATCGGAATGCCGTGAGTGTGGTCAAGGGAAGACGTGGGATGATTAAAATGGGTGCAGGTATTGATAATGTACCCACCGTCGCAGCATCGGGGGTTCGCAAGACTATGTGGACAGAAATCCTTTGTCAACTAAAAATACTGGCCAAAGTCTCACGTGAAAAACGATTCAATAAACACCTGCTTCGGATATTCGAGGGGGAATGCCCTCAATGTGAACATGAAGCTTGCGCGACGTCGGAAGTGGACGAAAATGTCAACCTTCTTGAAGAATGTGGCCACGCCCTCTGTGGGCATTGTCTCCAGACTGCCAAGATGACACAGTGCTGCCCTGTTGAGGGGTGCAAAGTCAAGTTTGTAGCAGCAAAGGTTGTCTGCCGTGAGGATGTGATCAACGAGGGTGCAACTCAGAGCTCCAAGCTCTGCAAGCTCATCCAAATCATCAATGGCGTTCCACATGATGAGCTGGTTATTGTCTTCATTCAAGATCCCGCCTTAGTGCTCGTCACGTCTGGTGTGCTTGAGGCTGCTGGGATTGAGCATCGCAAGGTCACCAAGAGCAGCATGACAGGGATCGCTGAATTCATCATGGAACCCAGGCAGAAGAAGGGCTCATCTAAGATACCTTCACGCCCCAAGGCCTTGCTTTTGGAACTCGGCAGCTCAATGGCTGCTGGATTGTAAGTAATTTTCTCACGCCGGTGTCATTGGCGGTTGGCTGACACGTGATTGCTAACTGATTCAGGAACCTGCAATGTGCCAACCACATCATCTTCTTGTCACCGTTGATTGCCTCTACCCAGTACGAATATGATTCCGGCATGACACAGGCAATTGGTCGTGCGCGTCGTTACGGACAGGAACGAACGGTCTATGTTTACCATCTCCTCATGAAAAACATGTATGATGTCAATGTCTATCAGAGCGCCCACGGAGGCCTCCTTGTTGAGCGTGACGGTGTGCCGACAATGGTCGCGGAACGAGAAATTAGACCGGGCGACATCAAATACGAAGGCGAGGAGTTGCCGGCTGAGAGTCGAGACTGAAGGTTAGATGCACACGCGGTCTCCAAGCGGCAAGCTCTATTGTACGGAGTTGTTGATGTTGATTTTGCTACTTTTAACGCCGGTTGGCTGCTCATCCTCGGCTTCTTGAGTGGCTTCTCTTTTGCGATCAAAAAACCTCGGGAAAAAAAAAAAAAAAAAACATATGTACGGATTTGCGACCCGACTGTGGTCGCCATGTTGGTTAGAATGTCTATTGAATGTTGATTTACGATGTTACATAGCTCGCTGCTGGATGCGTGATATCTGGCAGCCCTGCTCCTGTGCCTGCTGACGAGTTCTGTAAGACCTTCGTAGGACTTCCGTTGAATGCCATTTATGGTGGCTTCTTGGTCAATGTGGCCGTATGCTCATTTAGTTCGAACCCTCAGAATAAGCATACCTTACCAGACATGTTCATCGTGCTTATGCCCCAGTTCACCGTAGACACAACACATCCAATACCTCGCTCCCTATGTTCAATGTTGAGTCGACTGCACTGCGCTCGAATCCGCGTCCACGCTTGTAGATACCTTTATGAGATGCATATGAAATTGCACATAAAGAACAGGAAGGAAAAAACACTGCGAAAATAATATGCGATTGGTCCTGCCGTTATCTCAAAGCGACAAAGCCAGACCTGCATCCGGGCTCCGATCACACCAATAATAACCAGGAACAAACGTACTGTACATGATAGACAGACAAAAAAAACAAGAGACGCCTCAAGGGTGGTTATCATTCAGGGCGCCAGAGGGCGCAGCGACCTCTATCAATTCCCCATGTTGGCCGCAGATCTCCCAAGGCGGCCGTTGCTCGTCCATTCGAAAAACACAACCATTATAATTTCCTCCGCATCCGGAATTGGCACACGGCAATGGAAAACCTCTTTTAAAATATTTCATTCTCTTTGCCTTTCTATTGCTTGGGTGCCGCGTCCAACGCACCGTCCTTGCGCATCATAACCTCCGGGTTCCACTCGGGCACGTCGGTCAAGTTGGTCAGGCCGGCGCTGTTCTCGCAGGTGTCGCGCCCGCTCAACGGGCCAGGGGCAGGAACCTTGGTGCCGGCGCCGGCACCGGTAGCGGTAGCAGACTCCTTCAGGGCTGTCAGGAGAGTCTTGATGGACTCTGGGGTCAGGTCCTCGTAGTAGTCGTCGTTGATCTGAACCATGGGGGCATTGACGCAGGCGCCTAGGCACTCTACTTCGATGAATGTGAAGAGACCGTCCTCGGTGGTGTGGCCGGGGGTGATTCCGAGGTGCTCGGTGATGGCCTTGACGATGGCGGTACTGCCGCAGCCGCCGAGCTGGCATGGGGTCTAGAAAATCAAGTATTAGAAGTAGCAAAAGCCAACACGAGGATGCGGCGCTTACCGTGGTGCAGAGCTGCACAAAGTACTTGCCAACCGGCTCGCGGTTGTACATGGTGTAGAAGGTCGCAACCTCGTAAACGCGCATCGGGGGCATCTCAAGCATGCGAGCGACCTCGTTCATTACGCTGATGCTGGTGAAGCCGTGCTGGCGCTGGCCAAGATCAAGCAATGGCATGACGGCAGCCTTCTTGTACTGAGGAGGGTAACGCTTGAGGATCTCATCGGCGAGCTTGAGGTTCTGCTCGGAAAACTTGAACGGGATGCTCGGGTTGTTGTTGGGCTTGTTGCGGTGCTATTGGAAACAAAAACGGTCAATATGTGTTCTCATTCTCCAAAGCTAGGACGCAAATTGGTGGCCGAAGCACTAGAGGGGTCGAGACTATGTACGCACCACCGCAAGGGCATCGCTGAATCGTTGTGAAGCGGCGGAGAACGCCCTGTACTGGGACTTGGGAAGCTGCTGCACCAGCTGGCGGCCAACCCGCGGGACGAAAAAGAGATTGGAGGCCATCGCGGGCGATGAGTGGGGTTCAATTGGGAGTAGTTGAGGTTGGAGGTTGGAGGAGAAGTCGAGTTAACGAGGCGTTTTACATGGGGCGGGCTCTGGCCAAATCAGCGTCCACGGATTACTACCGCCTTACTCCGTACCGATCTCCCTCTGGTAGTTGCGGACATTCGAACGCCTGAAGACAACGGTCAATTTACAAGACTTGAATTATTATTTCGAACCTATTGCTCAAGGGACACCTTGTTTGCGATTCTTCTCATGGGCTAATCTACGCAGACAGAGACGACCTGCCAACTGTGCCGTCTGCATCCGCTTCCGCAGTCGGCGGTCCATCGATGATCAACAGCAGCTTCACTTAACCGATCAAACATTCTCCATCTTATAAACCTCATAGGCAACCTCCTCATACGGATGCGCTGCGACCAAAGCATTGACTGCATTCAACATCACATCACGCCCAAGGCACATGACCTCAACCTTGACCTCCTCGCACCGTTCCAAAGCACCCACAGCCCCGACCGCCGGGTCCGCACCCTCATTTGGTAGGAATTGGCCAGTACCAGCAGTCTGGAAACAGCATTTGGTGTACTTCCCGCCGGGGAATGATCCTGCGCCCGTGGCAAAGATGGCTTCCTTGCAGGCCTCCGCGTTGGCAGTTGGGACGAAGAAGATGAGCTTGTATCGGTCTGGAAGGACGGAAGTAGACATCTTGTGCTTTGGGTATATGGAGATATGTCCGTGCGTCCGTGTATTGTATTGGAGTCTTGTCCTCTGGAGGACGGGTTCTGGGATAACGGCGAGGCTCGATACCAAACGCAGAGTGTAGGCTGCTTGGGTCTGTAGTCGGGGTTGGAAAGTAGGTCTTGTGAGGCTCAAGGCACTACGAAGTGTAAGTCGAGACATAAATTGAGGGTTCATGTAGCAGGGTTGGTGTTAAACACAAAAGTACGCAAGTGAGGAGTTGCCTGCCTGGACCTACTGCGTAGGTATGTTACGCTGCCCGATTGATAAGGCACCAATGATCTTAAACCAACCAGGCGGCCACTGGATGCGCTTCTACTGTTCCCGGGCAAGATGTTCTTTGAGCTGAAGCAAATGCAAGGTATTGTTATAACTTATATGTACTCCAGTTGAAAGAATATACACAAGTGTTGAAACAAAAGGTACCTTAGGTACCAGATGCACGCTCGCCTCCACCACAACTGCAGCCAGAGCACAACCAGGTCAATATCTACACCGAATGATTCGAATTCATGCAGCAACAGTATGCATGTACTTATTCACATGTGCCTCAATATGCGCCAGCATCTCAGCCTTGCGCGAATCCTCGATCCAGCTCTCCTGGACACTATTCTCCGCAATGATCCTCCACTCCAACACATTCAAGTTAAAAGCATCCTGTACAGCGCAGTAGTTATCAAGAATATAACCACCAAAGTAAGCAGGATCATCACTGTTAATCGAGAACTTCACACCAGCCTCCAGGAACCGCCGAATAGGCACCTCCTTCACAGAGGGGACACACTGCAGCCGTACATTTGACAACGGGCACACAGTAAGCAGAATTCCCTCACGCGCAACACGTCGCATCAATTCTTCGTCCTCAATCAGCCTGATTCCATGATCGATGCGTCGCGCATCAAGCTCAAGCGCCGTGCTGATATAAGTTGGATCGCCTTCCTCGCCCGCATGAGCCGTAAGCGGGATATTCTTCTTAGCAGCCGACGCATAGATCTCCCGGAACATGTCCTTTGGGGGCCCAACTTCTGAAGAAGACCAACCGAGTCCATGAACAATGCCAGACTCGAAGTGCTCGTGGGCGATGAGCTTGTCGTAGACTTCCTGCGCCGACGAGACGGGAAGATGGCGTACGAAACAGAGAATCAGCCGTGTGCTTAGGCCGAGCTCGGCCTCTGCGCGCTTGCACCCTTTTGAAAAGCCCGTTACAATTGTGTTATAGGGTACGCCGCGGCTTTCGTGGACTTGCGGATCAAAGAAGACCTCGGCATGGTGCACGCCATCTGCGTGCGCCTTTTGGAAATAGGACCAGGCTAGATCAGCGAAGTCTTCTTCCTTGCGGAGCACGGCCATGCCTTCGAAGTAGAAGTGTAGAAAGTCATCGAGGTTGCTGAAGTGCGCGTAGCGCTTCTTGAGTGTTTCAATTGAGGTATAGACTGGATCGGTCGGCAGGGTGATACCATTACGGGCTGCGAGCTCGAAGATGAGCTCTGGCTCCAGAGTACCTTCTAGGTGGACGTGATGCTCGCATTTGGGTAGACCCTCGAGGAAATCGTGTAGAGTGGAAGATTGGCACATTTTTGTAAGACCTAGGTAGGTAGTTGGCGCAAATAATGCCGTTGGGTGCGTGATATATTCGCTGGATGAACGCGGCAGGATGATGGAAGGGCCGGACGAGTTGCCTTTCTCCTCCACCGATGTCTCACCTGCGCAGTGCGACCTATCGGACTGCCGATCTTCATGAGATCGTCATCTTTCTTCTCGGCGTTAAGGTAGGTCTTGTAACAGATAAGCTTTGCCCCGCCGGAAGTCTCCGATATCAAGTCCAACGAAACCAAATGCCCAAGCTTGGGAAACTATAGGTACACTCTTTATATGGACCGTCGTAGGGCTATATCCTGGATTATGTTTCAGTATAATATTGACACCTTCCGACTTTTATCTAAAACCCGAATACACCTGTATGAGAAAGAAAGAGAATATGTGCAACCCCAACCCATCTAGACCCGCAACTCAGCACCAGCAGCCTTTCGTAACCTGTTCATGACAGCCGCAGCCAGGTCACCCTCGCTATCTGACACACCTTCCACATAGATCACATCAACATCAAGCTCATCGAGACCGCGGAGGGCTGCAAAAAGACCATGCGCGATGGAAACGGCGTCGGAGCCGAGATGATAGTCGTATGCCATCTTCGCACGGCCATTATTCCCCGTATCTGGTACGGGAACCGGGAAGCTGATAATGTTTCCAACGGGCGAAGCCACAGGGTTCGATGTTTTGGCAATTTCATCTTCTGGCGCAAGGTCCAAGCCCAATTTCCAGTTCCGCGTGCGGATAATACCAATATTGTGTGCGCCGATCGCTGTATCCTTCAAATCGTTTTTCACGTGCTTCACCACTCCGGCGGGGCTGGATGACGGTTCGAAGAGAACCACCCGTGCTCTTGGAGAGTAGTGGCGGTATTTCATGCCCGGTGCTCGAGGGACCTCCTTCACGTCTAATGTGCCGTCTTTATAGCCGACTGCCACGTTCTCCCATCCTGGGCATTTTCGGATTTCGTCAATGCCGATGCCGCCAGGGCGTAGAATGACGGGTGGATCGCAGAGGCCGTCAACCACAGTGCTCTCGACGCCGACGCCGGATGGGCCACCGTCGAGAATCAGGTCAATTCGGCCTTGGAGATCGTGATATACATGCTGTGCGGTTGTGGGGGATGGCTTGGTGGAGGCGTTCGCAGAGGGCGCGGCGAGAGGACGGTCTGTGGCATGAATAAGGAGACGTGCCAGTGGGGAGGAGGGCATGCGGACGCCGAATGTGGTCAATTTGGCTGTAACCTCTGGCGCCAATGGGGAGCCGGATGAATTAGGTAGAATGATAGTAAGCGCGCCGGGCCAGAATTTGTCGATCAAAGGCTTATAGATTGGGGGTATGCTGATCGCTGGCGTTTTGGTTTCAATGGGGCTGATCCGGAGGGTGGGATTTAGCAAACGCTCGAGCATATCGAGTGAGTCGATATGAACGATTAGCGGGTTGTCCGAGGGCCGCTGTTTTGCGCGGTATATTCCCTGGACCGAAGAACTGCGTGTGGCATCGGCACCCAGCCCGTACACGGTCTCGGTAGGAAAAGCGACTGGCAGGTCACTTGAACGAAGGAGTTCAGCGGCTTCTTCGATGGCCTTGGACTCGGGCGTCTGCTGGCTACGCTCTTTCGCCCACCATTCCGCTAGAGACAAATCGCCGGGCCCTTGGCTGAGCCGATTAACAGAGAGAATGCGTGTTTGTGTAGACATTGTGGTCAAGGATCTGGCACAACTGCGCTGACAGTGGCCGGCAAAAACGCGTGTGAAAAGCAGCTTGGCTTGGTGTCTTTAATAAAGAACCCAATGACGCACCGTTCAGGCGCACAACGGAATGAGATGAGGGGCCAAATGATGCCCGATGAGACTTAGTTTGAAGCACGCGTAAAGCTTTTCTTCCGCCCAAGCGTCAAATAGGAGGTCTCTAAAACGTTTTATCGACTATCATCCTGCACAATGCCGTCAGAGGGATAGATAACAGTGCTCTAGCAAAATCGCGAGAAAATCGGATCGGGCCATGACGTCGGATGACTCAGCATTTCAGGCAGATGCCAGTGTCCTGTCACTTCTCAAGGGGGATACTATTGACCGTAAAACTGTAGCAGAAATCATTTTCAAGTCAGAATAGCTTCATACAAGCAGACTACAGTGTAGTATGTAGACTGGATGGGCTGTGGCCAGTCAATATCGAAGGCCTAAGGTGGCATGCCGCCGCATACATCGGCTTGGCGCCATTGGTGACAGTTGCGAGACGCCGCACGAGATGAATTCAAAGCTCTAATCTAGGTATGTACTTTCTACATGTATGATACACAAGGAACAATCACTTCTTCTTGCTCTTGCCGCCTCCCCTGCCACCTCCACCTCCACCCTTTCCACCTTTACCCTTGCCCTTATCACCACCTCCGCCTCCTGCACCCGCGGTCATGATGCGCACCTTGCCTACAACCATAGTGTTGATGATCTCTGTATCCTTCCAGCCCTTGATGAGTTCACCTTCCCGCTCGCGAAGACGCTCCGCATCGGCACGGGGGATCCCAATATCTTCGGCATGTTCCTTCTTGACTTTTCCAGTGGTGGTCTCTGCCACCCACCGACCAACAATCTCCTTGACAGCCTTGCCCTTCTTCACGGTACCCGGCTGCAGCTTGACCTTGTATTTGTAGCGAGTAAGTGCAGCCCATGGGGCACAGACTGGAATGGCGGCAACGATCTCGTCGTCTGTAGTAGGTGTACCGACCAAGGCTGGAATCCAAGTAAGATCTGCAGCTTCTGCTGCAGCAGTCTCCTCGTTGTAATCATCCGTTCCGTTTTCTGTGAATTGAGCCTGGCGCTTGCGCTCGGCTTCAGCAGCACGCTCATGTTGGGCCCGACGTCGTTGCTTTTGCGCCTCGGCCTCGCGCTCGCGCTGTGCCTTGGCTTCGGCGGCCTTGGCAGCCTTTGCGGCTTTTCCTTTGTTGGCACCCACCAAACGAAGAGCAAGCTCGCGTTCTTCTTCGTCTTGATGAGCATACTTGGCAGCTGCGCGCTTTTCCTTGGCCCGCTTACCCCGAGTAGGGGCAATACGGGGTTGAGTTGGCTCTCCCTCATCTGGACGATCGAGAGGCTTGCCCTGTCGTAAAGTGCGTCGTTTTCGAGTGGACAATTTTGGCTCTTCCTGTTGGTCGGACGCTGTATTTTGGTCGGTTGCTGGGGTATCTTCTTCTCCCCCTGGGGCATCGTCTGCTGCTTCTTCCTCTGGCTCAGTCTCAGGCTCAGAAACTGGTTCTTCAGGTGCCTGAGAGGGTGCAGACTCAGAATCGCCTCGTTGGAGAGGATTCTTGATGGTAGATCTGCGATCTTCATCCCCCTCTTCTTCTGATACGGCATCCTCTTCCTCCTTCTCCGCCTCTCCAGCAGTGACTTCCGCGGTGTTATCGGGGCTCTCTTCGATAGCCTCCGCCTGCCCTGGGACATCTTGTGGCACAGCTGAGGTATCCTCCTTCGGCTCGGAAACTTGAGTCTTACCATCGGAAGTGACAGCAGCTTGCGGCAAATCGGTATCGAATAATTGTCTATGCTTTCGAGCACTCTCCTGGCTGATTTGGAACATAATGCCAAATCCAAGCACCAGTTGCGATGGGGCCAAGAAGTTTTTCTCTCCCTTGATTTGGAACACGCCTGTGGGCATGATTCCACTACCGTTCTCGGCGATTTTCGACACCTGATGAGCATGCGCCCACCAAGCGGACATAACAGCCTTAGAATCCCAGGCAGTTGAAGTCGCGACGCAGAGATTACCAGCTTGGGATAGTGTGCTCGGAGGAATCGGTGCATCTGCGTTACCAGTTCGGTTCTTCACCACGATGGGCGTTGCACCTTCCAAGTCAGCGTGAACAAAGATATCGCCCTTGGCCAGATAACGCCGGTAGAGCAACTCGCTTTGCATAGCATCTCGTGCACTATCGGAATTAGTATACGTTGCGGAACCAGTTGGACGCGACCACATACCCTATGACTAGATAGCCTTCCGAAGAGATGAAGAAGATGAATTTCTCAAACCAGAATGGCACCCGAGCCTGGCGCAGGACTTGCTTCTCTTTCTTCAGGCCTCGCTGGAGATCAGTGGTCACCTTCTTCTCATGGCTCTTCAGTGCCTTTGTAGAGGACTGCGCTGTCCTCTGCGCCTTGTCCGATGCTATCTTCTTCTGGTCAAAGTATTGCGATGCATTCGCCCATGGGCTCAAACCAAGGTCAATGTCAATAGTCAAAACCTTGGACTCTCGTTCCGCGCGGCCTTTGTCTTCCTCTGCTTTATTTTCCGCGTCTGATTCTGATTCATCACTGCTAGAAAACTCCTCTTCCTCTTCCTCTTCCTCCTCCTCTTCCTCGTCCTCCTCCTCATCACCTGCCTCTCTAAGAAGTAGCGTGACAGTATTCTCGTACAGTTTGAGCGGCAACTTGATGATTTGCGCCACTGGGTTGCCGCGATCTTGTTCCATCTCGATTAGGCGCGCTATCTCCCCCCAGTCCATTCCTTGGGCTACTAGCCCGTTGACGGCATCCATTGCCTCCTGCACTCTGTACAGATTACCGTGGATAGCTTCCGCTTTGCGGATGTGTAGTTCTTGCGCAGTCTTGAGCGCATCAATCTGCTTCATGTGCTCGGCGCGCACGGATTCGAGCTTCTTTTTGGCCGCCTCCTCACGCTCTGTCAAACGTGACTCAAGTCGTTGGGATTCTAGAGAAGAGAAGTACTCGTCGACTGTGGCATTGAAGCGCTCAAATTCCAGAATTTTGATGCCCGGTTTATTCTCAAATTGTCGCGGCTTGAATGGGTGAAAATCTTCGTAAAGAAGACTCGGGGCCTTTGCTGGCGTCTCTCCTTCAGGGAGGGGTCGCGTGTCCTCTTTCGCAACAATGTAACCAGGATGGCTGTCGCCAGAATCAAAGGTATTGGATATTCGCTGCGCTTCTTCCAGGATCGTCTTCACCGTCCGCATGAGGTCTTCGCTTCCCAAGACTTGAACCAATGGAGTTGCTGTGTCGAATTCCTTCAATGCAAAGACATGGTCCAATAGCAAGGGCGGGTATTCGGGAAATCCTTGCGACAAAGCCTTTCGCAGAACATTAGTGTCTTTTTTCTTGGACTTTTTCGGCGCGTTCCCCTCCAGGGCAAAAAGTGCCTGTGCCTTTTCCAATGTCTGCTGAACTCGCTCCGCTGTGATATGCGGCACCCCATCATAGTTCTGCTTGTTAGACACGGTATACTTGAGGCCAGCCTTAATCTCTTCCTGGCCTACACCGGCGGGAACTTGACGGAAGAAAGCAAGAATGTTGTACTCGCGGTCCGTCAAGATGATGTTACCACCAGCAAAGAACTCGAGAAAGACATGGTATGCGCCATCGCTGAAAGAGATATCAATGATGCGGTCGGTTCCAATCTGGGAGATTCCTGTGATCCGACGGGACTTCAGGTACTTTCGGAGACGGGTCACGAAGGGCGAGGGGGTGGCTGCCGCGGTACGTGAATATTGGGTGACATGAGTGCGGAAGCCGGAGTCAACAATAAGTTGGCGACGGTGGTCTGGCTTCGCTAATTTGAAAAGGAAGATACGCTAGTTAGAAGGTATATCAGCTCGGCTCTCTTCAATACCGGCGGCGAACGGCGGCGTACCGAAGACAGGTCGTAGATGTTGGATACCCGGAGGTTGACGCACTCTGACGCCAATTCCTGCGTGATGACCTGGGGCTGTTAGTATGACAACCGATTTTCAGCGGCATTGAATGTACCTTAACGTCCAGAGATGAGAATCGCTGCTTCATGGTTGTGTTAATGAAGAGAATTTAGAAAAGCCTTGAGAGGAATTTTCGAAGGTGACGTATGCGGGGCATGAGGGCGGGCAGCTCTCGGAGACCCGATTTAGAATAGCGGCCAGTTCGGATTAAAGCCATACTGCCAGTTATTCACCTACTATGTACTTAGTACTGCGTCGTGCAAATTAATGGAACCTCCTTCAAGAGTCAAGACCCCAGATTCCGCACAGCTTACAGAAGTGTCTCTCCCCGCTGGACAGGTTGACTTGGAATCTAGGTGTGGTGCCAGTATCTCCTGCACCTTTCATCAGGAAGGCCGAGGTCGGAGGCACTCTTCCGCTGTCAAGCCAGTACCAGCGCGGAAATGAATGAAGGCCCGGGAAAAGTGAACCTCTTTGAAGTTTGTCTTATATAGAGACTACCTGCATACGGCAGTACACTGTACTAACAATGCTTCAAGGTTCTATTGATCGATGCGTCCCTCCAACCCCCGTGATCATGTCGATACTCAAATCACCATTTCAGGCCGTGGATTGTTGAAATGGCACTCTATGTTGCATCAGCCTGTTTCTCCGAATGCCTAGCTAGCTAGTCCGGGTAGTACAAGCGTAGGTGGTGTCCAATCGACTACGCAGGCCTGACAAGGTCTTCAGCAACTTGGGGCGGGCTCACATTCCAGCATGATCCCATTCTTACAGATCGCCCGGGCACCGGGCTTTGTTTACACATAGATACCGATATAACGAGGAATGTGCAGCCCTATCAGTATTCTGTAAACATACTGGCTGTTTGATAAATGGAGCAAGGGCGTCCCGGGTTGATCTAACTACTCCTTCACACCCAGATTGCAAATCTTGGAGCATCTGCTTACCTATTATATCCACATTGAATACAGATTAATTCAAAAGATGAAGCTCACTATCTTCTTCCCGCTGGCCGCTTTCTTGTCTTGGGCTGTCGCTGGTGTCACCGATGCGTCTGAAGATGCCAGTCCTTGCCTTGTATGCTGTCCTTAGCTCGACGTATAGATGAACTGGAGAAGACTAACCGTGCTACTTGCTTTGCACAGATCCGATGTCTCAATGAAGCCGCTGCAGTCGCTGGCTGTCTCTCCTCTATTGATGCCAAATGCACTTGCGCAAGCCCAGCGTTCAAGGACACGCTCACTGTCTGTTTGAAGCTTTCTTGCACACCGGATGATGCAAAAGGTACATCTCCCATCTGGCTTTCTATTCTGTACATTCTTGATTCTTTGCGATCTTTCGACTGCTATCAGGCTGTCAAAAACTTGGGCTAATCGTTTCCTTGTCATAGTTGCTGGGAAACTGCATGTTGAACGGTGTGGCGGGCCCGCGCCAGAGATATAGATGGGATGATCTAGATCCATATTGACGTGCGCACGAGCTTTTTCCAGGTTCGAAAGTGGAAATAACCTAGTAGCGGGTTGGAACTTGGATTATTCCATCGCTGGATACCACTTGTCCGATGTTTAGTTCCTTGAAAGATGAACAGGAGTAAATATGGGGGCCCTGGTCTTATAGGTAGCTAACCCTCTGCTTGTTGAATGTGAAATTTATTTAATCCTTGCTCCGCAGAGCGATAGGTGCGCTTTAACCTAGGACACTCGCCCGGTTGACAGCTGTTGGAAGTGGAGGGGATCGCTGTTGCGCCGAGCTGACCTAACTATGCTTCAGCATTAGACAAGATCCGCTACCAGATACATGGATGGGGTCTAGACTCCTGCTAGTTCGGCAGATCTCTTTCACATTCAATGCAACGTTACCTGCACCAGGCTGTATCAGGAAACTTATAACCTTGTCTACCGTATATGTATACAACCTTGGATTGGAAGTGTTATTGTACCTTACGGGGGCCATAATCTGCCGAGGTATCGAAACTTCTACGATCAAGCGCAATTTGGAGTGAATGGAAAGACCCCTGGGAAGAACTCCATCGTTGCGATTGCACGAGATTGATATCGAGAGTGGGAAAGGTAAAGACAATAAGTGAACATTCAAGCGTTTTTGTTCTGAATTTCATATTCTGATCGACCCATCAACCCATAACCCATTTAAGCGACGTTCTCGATGTTCTCGTAGGCAGTGGGGAAACGCTTCATGTTCTCCTCGATGAGGCCGTGGCCACGGAGGAACTGAACGTAGGCACCATCCTGGCGGAGCTTGCCCTCCTGGCGGAGCTGGACGTAGTCCTCGCGGCGGACGGGAGTGAAACCCCAGTTCTTGGAGACAATGATCTTTTGGCGACCGGGGAACTTGTACATAGAGCGGCGGAGGGCCTCGAGAGCGGTAGCACGGTGGGCGTCACGGGTGCGGACGGACAGAATGATCTGACCAATGTTCACACGGGCGACGAGACCCTGGGGCTTACCGAAGGCACCACGCATACCGGTCTGCAGACGATCGGCACCAGCGCAAGACAACATCTTGTTGATACGGACGACGTGGAAGGGGTGCACACGGACGCGCAGGTGGAAACCTTCCTTACCGGCGATCTTCACAAGGTACCTGTCAAAAGTTATAAGGATGCGTCCATGGGGGTGGGAAATGGTTGTAGATGAATCGAAAAACGTACTTGTTGGCGCAAATACGGGCGGCCTCGAGAGCCTCGGAGGACAGCTGCTCGTACTCGTTGGAGACCAAGTGGATGCAAGTAGGGAAGTCATCCACGTTGGCCTTCTTACGACCAAGATCGAAGATACGAATCTTAGGGTCGGGAACACCACGGTTGAACCGGGACTTAGGGTAAGGCTGCACGTTAAGACTGATGTCAGCAAATCTCGCTCATCTCTCAAGGCCTCCCTCAAATGCAAAAAAAATCCTCCGGAAATCCACAAGCACAAATCGCCCTTATTCACCAGGCAGAGTGAAACTCCAGTCATGGCGAGGTGGCCATCCTGGCATACTTCCCACAACAAGATATCCATCCGCACAAATCTTCAAAACCTTGCAAAGTTGGCACGCACCTTGTTCTTGCAGTAGCGGTAACATCTCGCGGGACGACGGGCCATTTTGAGTGCTGGATGTGTGTTGATGGCACTTCCTGCGAACTGGGTGTGGGTTGTCGTTGGTGTCGAGGGTTCGAAGAGGGAAAGAGAAAAGAGGGCCGATTTCCCGCTGGTCACGGGGTCCTGATTTCCAATCAGTAGTGTGGCAAAAGGGCTTAACCCTATATATGCCTGGACGCTCAGGCCTCAACCCGGCTTAGAGCCTCCTTACCTGATAGGTCAAAAAGATTCCCCACTTCTTATTTCTCAGCGATGATCCAACCCGCGGGCTTTTGCTGTCGTATTTCTTCGCTGGTTTTACTCCGTACATTCAGATGTGAGTCACTCTTTGGAGTTATGGACTTGAGACTGAGTCGTCACTATGACCTTCTACCAATCAGAAAACAAAGCCTTCATTTCAGCCATTGCCTGTCTGCTTTGGGATTATTGTGGCGAAATCTATAAGCATCTTTGATGACAAATAGGTGAGTCAAGACTCAAGAGCGCCCCCGGTATGCAGGGGTCACGTCATTCAGTTCCTTTTGTTCGATATTATTCAAACGCCGTTGGAGGATAAGCAGCTCCTCTCCGCCGTGGTTAGCTCAATCAAGAGCGGATACTTTGTAGTCAGTACTACCGGGACTTTGTACGATACTCCATACTGCCCACTGACTTCAGCCGCCATGGGCTTTGGGTTCTATCCACGAGAAATGCCCGTGATAATCTGGCACGCGAGTACTCCTGAATGGAGTGTTGGGCATATCTAAACTCATGTCGAGGTAGGTGAGGTCTTCCAGATTGACTGGGCGCTTCTGATAGCTGTCCAACTTTGATCGCCTGGAGTTCATATACTACTGGAGTGGAGGCAACGTCCGAAAGCGTAGTGCGCGCGGGTCAAGAGATCGAGTGCTGATGTATTATCCCGTTTATAAACCGGATGTCAGGCCCGCGACTACGGTAAGGTCAAATTGATGCTGCATCACCCCTTCCGCAACGTCGATGACCTTCTCAAGTCGCCCGACAACGACAGGTCTTACGCATCCTTCGCCAAGGCTGACCGGCACTGTGCGCCGACTTGCACTCACGAGAGATGATACGGTGAAGACCTGGATGCTGAGGTGGAGGACCTTTCTGAGCCGCCGGAGGAGGCCGAGAGTGATGATCTGGTGCAGACCCAAGAGCTCCTCGCGGCACAGCACATCAATGCTTAGCAAGTTAGCAGACAGGGTGTCATGTCACTGCTCAGATTAATGAATTCTCATCTCATTGACTGGCAATGACTGCCATTTGGCATTGATCACAAATAGCATGCCTGCGCTCCAGGGTTATGCTTCAAAAGTACGTAGCCGAATATCAGTGTGGCCCGCATCAATGTCGAAGATCGCAATGAAGTATGGGTACTGTGGGGAAGGAGATACATTATTCCGGGGTCACCTTGTCCCAGCCTGAGGCACTCACTTTGTAACGGCCAAATGCGCTTTGTATCTGACCTTTCATGGGCCGATGTCGTCTATGAATGTGTTTCAACATCAGATCCTTGCTACAAGTTTCTAACAGTAAGCAGATGATACGAAATCTCCAAATATAGCAAGGTCTCTCGAATTGTTTCTTTATTTGCTGTCTTCAGGTAAATTCTTACTCGTATTGCTTCCAGCCCCCAAAGCCGTTACTGCGTATTTTTAGATACAGTAAGGGATCCGCATTCCTCACAACACAACTTTGATTTTAAGGTCTGCAATCATCGTTCTTCTCATTCTCCTCTCATTCCAGTTCTCATCCGGTAACTGCTTCTGATGATCTTTTATCTTTGATCAACCATGTGGCACGCCAATCTTTGACAGCTTTCATGACATTTCCGGCCTTCAATCCCTCATACAAGCGCTCTCCACAAGGTGTCCACTAGGTTTGACCGCTCCCAATTACACTTGCACCCTGGTTTCCTCTTCATCTTCCTTCGAATGAAAGACATTGTGAGAGATATAGATTTCACTTCTTATACGACCTGGCTCCTGCACCATGTCATCAACGCCAGCAACGCCTCGCAGGCCTGGAACGCCCGGCAGTTCCAGCAAATCATCATCCGCAGATCCGCACTCAAAGGACGGGTCCACACCACGAGGACATGCACGCTCGCCCAGCGCCGCAACAAACGGTCTCAACCGCTCCCCCTCCCTTAGAGGTTCTACCCCTGTATCTGCGCGCGCGGCTGCAAGAAAACCTGGCCGCTCCAACCTCAGCATGTCGAATGTTCCACGAGTCTCGAATGACCCCTCCGAAGAGGAGGCCCGGGCCCAGAATGCCGCCCTTATTGTGGAACTGCGGGAGCAGCTTCAGAAGGCTGAAACTGCATCAGAACAATTCCAAAAACAACTAGGCGTTCTGCAAATGCGTCTCGATGAAGCAATCAGTGAGCAAAGCAAATTGGAGGATCAGGCCCACGAGCGAGACAGTCGGATCGAGGCTCTCAACAGTGAGGTTCGCGACCAGGCTCGTCAAATCAGGGACTTGGAACAAAATCACGAGGCGGAGCGGAACGCTATGCTACAAGAGAAAGAACAGCAGGCTAGCCGGGAGGAAGAACTACAGGCGACTATCCAACGTTTGAAGGACTCGATGGCACAGAAGGACTTGCGCATGAACACAGAAGCAGATCGCCAGGTTTCCCGATCCTGTAAGGCCCTCATATCCCGAGCAGCGTTAAAATTATTTTAATATCAGTACTGACATCTGTAAAGCCAGCTTCCGCAATCGATCTTCCCCAGATTTGGACGGTCAATTTGCGCCTTCTTCGCACCTCGAACGGAGCCCGTCCCGCAACAACTCTACCCTTCTCCTGCAAAAAGACAAACTCATCGAATCATTACGGCTCGAACTGGCCGAATCACAGATAAAACTTGTTGAGATGGAAAATTCCGGTGGCGGTCGTCAGCGAGAACTAGAGAAAGAGTTGCTCGAGGCTCGCATGGCCAATGCTCGTCTCATGGAGGATAATGAAAGCTACCAACTTCTTCTCAGCGAGAAAACGCTGACTGGTGCTTTCGCTAAGGGCGACTTCATGCGAGATGCCAATCCGACAAAGGAGCCAGCGAGTGGACTGGGGTCTTTGGCGGACGAGCTTGAATCCGTGGATGAGGCCCCTGAAACCGAATCTGCTAACCCATCGGAGGCGGAACTCAAGGCGCTGAAAGATCAGAACAAAGCTTTGACTCTTTATATCGAGCGAATCATCAGCAGACTGCTCATGCATGACGGGTTTGAGCATATCTTGGATCGGAACGAGGACGATGAGGCTTTTACCAAGAAAACCGCGAGTACTGAGAAGGACCTTCCCCCTACTCCCCCAGAGAAGGATGACTCTGGGGGCCAGGGCTTTTTGCAGCGAGCCAAGTCCGTTGTCGCTGGCCCAATGTCGCGTCCATCCACCCAGCCTCGCTCACGCCCAACCAGCATGATGCCCCCGCCGCCTCTATCACAGATTGAGAATCCCAACACTGCGCCAAGCATCCCCTTCCGCACGCAGTCTATCAGAGCTAGTCACCGCCGCAGCCGCTCGGAACAAGTCGATCCAAATGCAGCGAGCGTCGTTGGTCACATGTACCGCGGACGAAACTCGGGCGGGCCTATCAGCCCGACTGCCGTAGGACCTGGATCGCGACAGAGCATGTTCTCTGGAGCAGCGAGCTATATCTCCAGCATGAGCCGCGCACCTTCTCTATCCAGCCAACCAGAGCCGGCCGGCCGGAGCAGTTCTCCTAGCATCACAAGTGATCCTCATGGAGACACTGCCTCTACCGGGGCCACCTCCAGCCCTCCTCGCTCCAACAGCGGTATGAACAATTACACTGGAGCCGTGATGCAACAGGACAAGCTGCGCCCTTTGCGCCTGGTCAGTGAAACCGCCAGAATCAAGGAGGAGGAAGAAGCGGCACG
Source organism: Penicillium sp. DV-2018c (assembly GCA_028827535.1). Taxonomy (NCBI): domain Eukaryota; kingdom Fungi; phylum Ascomycota; class Eurotiomycetes; order Eurotiales; family Aspergillaceae; genus Penicillium; species Penicillium sp. DV-2018c. Next base: position 4,446,136 of record JAQJAA010000006.1, read on the forward strand.
CAAGAAGGCAAACCGCGCGAGCTGGATCCCGTGGTTAAACCGCGCCAATCCGGATGAATCAGCGCCGCAGTAGGCCATGTTTCCCAAGCGACATGATGTGATGTGACCTTTGACCGGTCTTTACCGTATATCTAACATACCCCCATTCCTTACGATGCACATAAAGCAAGTCATGTCTTGGATGCTCTTTTGTATTCCAACGACCCTGACTTTGCATGTTCTTTTGACGCAACCTTGTCATGATGTTCCCATTCGATGTTGTCTCCGAAGGAGTCTTATCCCTGATATATTTTATTCCCCCCAATTTTACGATGATGTATCTTCATGTCATTGCGGTGCAAAGCGACGCTTATATCATAGATTCAAGCTCGAAGGCAATATCGTACATAGTTTTGTGTGTAGTGACACGGATAACAAAGACCGACGAATGGCTGGTCATCTCTACATATCCGCCATCAGCCAGGTACCCCGACTCGGCAGGACCTCTGCCACATGACAGAGGCACCCAAAAGGAAGTTCATATTACTCCGGTCTAGGAAGCGGTGAACATTATGCAAAAGTTCAATGTTGCTGGTGTAGAGGCTCACCTGAAAGTTGATGTCCATACTGCAGAGTAGGACCTCTAACGCGGAACAACATTAGTCCGTCTCCGCCTCCGGCCAGATTGGCGGTTGAGAGCATCAACAATCATAACGTCCGCATTCTACAATTGCCCCCCACACCTAAAATCACCATGCCTGGTCCCCTCTCCCTCTTCACCGTCAATGCGGTCCTCGTCATGTCCGCTGACGATGGCTCCCGCATCTTGGCAAAGTACTACTCGGCACCGCATCCCCCCGCCGGTGCTGCACCGAACTCGACTGACTACCCCGGTGCGAATCCCTACCCCACCGTCAAGGAGCAGCGCGCTTTCGAGAAGGGCCTGCTTGAGAAGACCAACAAATCCGCGAGCGATGTGATTCTGTACGACAACCGCATTGTGGTCTTCAAGATGGAGAGCGACGTCATGCTTTACGTTGTTGGAAGCGCCGATGAGAACGAGGTCCTGCTGTACAATGTTGTACTGTCACTACGCGACACTCTGGGAATATTATTCAAGTATGTTATTGGTCTCTGTGTGTGATATCCGGCCGGATGGCTGCTAATAATATCGTTCATCAGGGGCGCAACCGACAAGCGTACTATCGTTGAGAACTACGACCTCGTTGCCTTGGCCATTGACGAGATTATCGATGACGGGATTATCCTTGAGACTGATCCGGTCATGATCTCTTCCCGTGTCAGCCGCGCACCTGCTGCTGATGCTCCCAACATGAAGAACATCGACCTCACGGAACAAGGTCTTTTGAACGCCTGGGAGTTCGGCAAGCGGCGTCTTGCAGAGGGATTGCGACAGATGTAAATGGGAAACGAACTTTTGTCTTGCGTTGGAGGGATTTGATGTCTTTTCGCCCTCATTGGAGCATTTCTTGACTGTTGTTTTTCACCCGCTTTTCTTCCTGGCTGGTCCTGGCGTGTTACGGTTTTCTTAAGTTTTTCTGTCTGTTCGCCCTGGTTTTGTGCCGGCTTTCGATGACATACTAGACCTGCTATTCCTCATTTCTCTAGCATTTTCAAAAAGTCCTGGCTACATTGTTGTTCTATGTCCGGCATTGACAATCTTGGGCCGGGATGAAGCATACTTTATGATAATATGTCCGAAATTTACAGTGTTAAGACCAAATTAGCACATCAAACCTCCATCCAGACAGTTGTACTCAGCTCTGGCCAGTGGACGAGATTTGCTCCTCACCGAGAAGAAAGGCAATAACCGTGGCAAGTTCGACTGGCCTATCGCTTCTGTGCTGTCTTTGTGCACGCCACGTTCGACATTTCTGGGTCTTCACTACTACCATGTAGGGGAGGGCAGTGTATCCACAGCCTATTCAATCAACTGACTGCATTGTGGTACCGGCCGAACTAAAAACACAGTTGACCCGAATATGCATGGACCTGGCCCCTGGGCGCTGGTTGCCGCGGAAAGTCGTCCTAAGAGGGAATGACCGACGCCGGGCCAACAATCTATGCCTGTTCTGTGGAGGCTCCAGCCAATCTGTATTCACAGCGCCGTCCAACATGCCCGACCTGCCAGCGATGAACTGGATCCATTCTTTCCACATAATACATTTACTCTATAGCGCACGCCGATGACCGTGGGCATATGCTTGTCGCTATTTGACAAGGACTAGGGAGCTGTCTCCAGGCTTCACGTCCACAATGGGCCGGGAGATGATCGCGCCGCGACTTGCGAGAAGCTCTGCTGTCACCAAGCCCGTCCATAACATCAGACTCTCCTGGAGAATACAAGAACTTAGAAGGATATCTTTTCCTATCGGCACAGGGAACACAGAGGTTCGCCTCCAGATCTGGAATCTCGGTCTTGTTCTGCCTGGGATATCGCAATCTAAAACGACTTCCCGATGTTTATATCGACACTAACATGACGACGTTACCCTTGATTAGACTTGTTCGTAGACCTCCGAGAACCAAGCTTGGCTGCGCAATGTAGGTGGTCATCGTCATATATTCCTGCGACGTGTGAAGCAACCTTGGGGTGTCTGATATCATGTAAGTGTACCTCATATCTGGTTAGAACAGTGAACATGCGGATCTTCGTGGTTCAAAAGGTTCAGATGAGCTGGATTCTCAATTTCTCTGATGTTCAGTTGACAGCCCGAGACAACAAGTCAGACAACTGAACATCAGTGGATCCAGCTCAATGCTCATCTGAAGCTTCTAAGTTCTGAGAGATGAAGATCCCCGTGTTCGCAATATTAACCAGATATGAGGTGCCTTTCCCAGAATCCCAGAAGGTTCATTTTTACTTCTAACTTCTAAGACCAAAACAAAAATGAGAATTGAAAAGGCCTTGGCGACACGTGATCCTCAAATGCGGGGAAGAATCAAGATAAGATATTCCACACTAACCGCATGTAGTTAGCCGCATGACAGTCGCTCCATGCGGACTCGCACTTAATGTTACTGATAATGTTAACTAGTCGTCGAAATCGTGCCCCATGGCTAGGTAACTATCAAATGAGTCGAGACTCGTGAGGTATCGTAAATTCAGAATAGCAGATTTCATGCAGTAACAATGTCCATATGTACATCTATATGTTCTACCTTTAGTGTCTCATGTATACCCGTACCATCACCTCCAACCAGCAGAAGAGATATTGAGAAGAACCACAAGATCATATGTCATATATTCGAGGTTCAAGATATGAACAGGAAAGATCGGAAAAGGAGAATGACAAGAAAGACACCCTTCCATGACACCATAACCACAGGGGCATCACTCGTTGAATCATGGTGAAGGCAAAAGAAAAATGCGCCCATGGAGGGCCGACAATACCCACCCAAAATGACACCGTCATGATTCATCCACTGACGCCGATATATGCATCTCACTCTGAAGATACAGAGAAAGCCCTCAAGCCTCACCCCAAGTCCCGAGCCCAGCTCCGACGCCAATAGCGCTATTGGTCTCGCTGCCGCCAATATCCCAGTAGTTCCGGCTAGATCCGGTCATTGTCCGCCGGCTGGAAAGAACTGAGAGTTTGGCGCTTTGGCTGGCGCAACTAGAACTAGGTCGGCGGAGGTGTGGCCGGAGAAGAGGCGATGAAATCCCCGCGGGGTTCGTGACGCCGGAGAACTGTGATGTGCGACGGTTTTGAGTTTGCGTCCTAGTATGGGCACGCGCTACGAGTGGGTGATGTTGGCGGATGATGGCTGCGCGGCGGGATGCGTCTTGTGCGCGGCGGGGTGGAGATGGTGTGTGAGTGTCATTGTGCATGTAGCCTCGACGGCTGAACCGGCTACGGAGGTAGCGGAAGACCATCATGACATCGAGTCCGCGTTCCCAATATTCGGCTTCTTGTTGAAGTCGGGCCGACTCGGGTATTGAGTCAGATCCCTTTGGGTCATCATCTTCAATGCCCCATTGTGCTTCGTGCTCTCGGTTTGCATCGTGAAGAGTGGGTATGAACCGCATAGATGGCATGGTCTCGGCAGTAGTACCTGGGGTGGTTGGTGCTGCGGACTCGGCGGGGTTTTGGGATACACCACTTTCGGCTAGGCGGTCGAGGGACATGCCCGCATACTCGGAAGATATATCTTTCGTTATTTGATAATACGTCGTAAAAGCCCCGGGATGTTCGCACAGTTGATGGACGAGAATGCCCAGCTCGTGGGCGATCCTCTGAAGTACCTTTGTCTGCCACAGCGACGAATCGCTGAAGTCTGGCTCTGGTTCACCAGCTAGTACTCTTTCCATATCTAGAGGCTCCTCCTGTTCGCGGGGTTGTGCGTCTGGCGGCAACGCCTCGCCGAAGATCACTGAGAGCAAGGCATCATCAAGGCCGATCAGATCGCGGATCACCTTTTGTGTGATACGGCGCCAGAAAGTGTCTTCGTCCTCTGAGGCATGTTCCGGCAAATCGGTTTCCCTAGCAAGTACCTCCGAGATACCAGGTTGGGGAGTGCGGTTGATTGAACGGTGGGCACTTGATCGGCTGGTCAGACTAGCCCTCCGCTGACGGGTTTCCTTTTCGATCTCCTGCAACAGAGCCCGGCTCTGATCCATGCGCCATTCTTCGATCCGCCGCCACCGTTGGCGCTCAACATTTGCATCGTCTTCCTCGACGGTATCCAGATGCCTCTGCACGCTTGAGTGACGACGATGACCAAACGAGGGTCTCTGAGGATTGTATTGTTCATGTCGCCAAAGCTGATCCTGTACTGCCTGACTAGACGCCTGGAAACTGCCTAGCCCATCATGAGCCGGAAGCATCGCCGGCGGTCCTTGGTCAAACCGCGTCGGAGAAGTCGGCGCTAAATCCGGCGCCCTGAAGTCGTGTAGTCCATCATCCAGGCTGTCCAGTTCTGTTCCATCTTCGTCCAGTTGCTCGTCAAGGGCATTCCCGCCATCGACCTCACCCTCAGTATCATCCGCAGACCTCGTAGCAGCGAAGGAGCCAAAGTCACTGAGTCGAGAGGCGCCTATGGTACGCGTATGATCGGTGGACGTCGTGTGTGTACGAGCGGTCGGGGAAAATAGGACCCATTGCGTGGTGTCGTCATCGGGTTGTTCTGGTGCGGAGGGGATTTCGAGAGTAGGTGGTGAGGGAGTCGAATAGGAGGTTCTACGACGAGGAACTTGTGTTGGGATTTGGAAGGCCATCTTGTCTGATTGATCTGAGTATAGCCCAACACAACAGATAAGGACGGTAGATCCTGAGATTAAAGTAGGAGATGGGGGTAGACAAGGCGGTTAGGGTGGAAATATTACATGCATTTAAGCATGAATGAATGATAGTCGAGCAATCATAAGAGTCAAAGAGATCAAGTGCAGGAATGAAAGAGAAGAGACATGAAAGAGAGAGTCGAAAAGAGTAAATGACCTGGGGGGGGGGCAAGAGATTAGGAGATTGGGAGATTAACTGATAAGCCGGAATGATGGAAGATCGCCCAATGATCCCCAAATGATGCAACCGGTATCGGAATGGTGAGACCACTTTCAACTACGCGGAGTACGATGGTGTTTATCCGAGAGAGGCTGTAGACACTTCCCCAACGATAACTGGCTGCGACTGGCTCAACCCTCAAACTTGGGTTTCTCATCAGCTGACAAGGGTCACCGGGATCGACATTGTGACGTGTTGATTTCACCAATGATCATCTGTCACATTCACTGTGGAACTAACTGAATAGGTACTGATTGAAAAGGGATTCAAATCCCTTGCCGTTTCAACGATAGTAAGACAGCGTATATACTGCAGCGTCGAGCGTATTGCTTTATCACCTCAGCCTGGCATCCATATTCGACATCGCCAACCTACGAGTATGCAGTGTGCACAGCGGTGATTTGGCTCGTCGACAACGATACACCGCCATGCTATCTGTCTCAAGACTTGAACTTTCTAGGTGCCTCGCATATTGTACCTGTTGTAAGCTGCAAGGGACATCTTAGTTCCAGGGACACGAACTTATTCTTTGTTAAACCCTTTGGATAGCACTGTTATTTTCTTGATGATGTCTTCTTTGAGAGAGGCCCGAGGGTCCGTCACGATTTAGGATGCCCGTGAAAAAGCAATCATCGGAGCTCCTTCCTTGCCTCGACCCTGAATATCTAAGCAAGCATGATCTCATTTTATTTGGGCTATTGTCTAATACGATGAGTAGGAGCGTCAGTGGCGGAGGAAGGAGCCGCGTGGGGCTTGCGTAGGTTTGTTGGCTTTTCAACCGGAATCTGGCTCAACTGCGCCTTGTCGGAGAGTCGGGCATGTGTCTCTCTCTCAACGTACCAAAATATCGGCCAGGGAGTTGGGCGACGCTTGACGGGGACCTCTCAGCGGCCACGCATAAAGCAGAATTTATTGCAGGCGTCTGAAGCGACATTAAGACAATCGAATCAGTCATCCGGGTCGCTTTAGCTGGATTTGGCAAGTTTGCGGTCATCGTTATTAGGGTTAATTTGTCACGTTGGACAACTCAAGACTGGAAATTGAACCGTAGGTACCTAATAAAACAGAGAGCAACAGGGAGAAAAGTGCCAGATCAAATCTGTATCATCAGATGCAAAGGGGTATATATTAGTCTACCATAACATAATGAGCTCTCTATGTAGTTCGATCAATCCTTCCCAGCCAAAGCCTCTCCCACCCAGTCCATCTGTACAGCACTCACGCCACGCGCATAACTGCGGTTTGTGAAGACAAACTCATTGTACATGATAGCCTCGAGCTTCTTGCCATATAAGACACTTGACGGGTGGATAGCGACAGTCTGATTTCCAACGATCGTACGGTAGCTGCCATCGGGCACGAGGCGAGCGGTGTTGGTTGCGAATCCTGCCAGGAAACTTTTCAGGATGAGGATGGGTGATGGGTCGTGTAATGAAGTTTGGTTCAAAGCCTCGTTAGTGAGAAGCTTGGCCTGTCGGCATTGCGTGCGCAGTTGCTTGCGGACATCCTGGATGGTTTCTGGTTAGTTTGATGTGATAGTGACTCATGTCAGGTATTGAGTACTACTCACCATGACTGATTGCATCGCTCGGTGGGATACTAGATGACGCTCCGCCCATGCCTTACGGTCGGCGTGCTCGGAAGCGTACACACGTACGGTTGTCAGCATTGTGAGATGATCACCCTCACGACGGTATAGATCCCGACGTGCTGCTTCTGCTGCTTCTTTCTTCTCCTCTGATGTGGTGTTCAAGAAGATGTTCTCCACGCTGAGACATGAGATGATGTCGATCACATCTAATAAACATTCATGACCGTTCTCGGCAGCTGCCAACAGCACACGTCCGAGGGTTGGGGTCAAGGGCAGCTTAGCAATGTGTAAGCCCACAGCGCTGATCGTTCCATCCTCTTGGAGTGCATTGATGTTCAAGAGCTGCAGGAGAGCTTTCTCAAGTGCTTCGCGCGGAGGCCGGGTCAGGAATGGGAAGCGAATAATATCGTCAACACCACGCGCCTTCATGTTTAGCAGAGCTTGGCTCAGATCACAGCGCAGAATCTCGGGCGTGTTGGTCTCATCCAAAGCTAAGTAGTCTTTCTCTGTGTATAGTCGGAAACATTGTCCAGGAGCCTCACGACCAGCTCGACCCTTTCGCTGGATCGCAGCTGACTTAGAGATAGGCTTCACCAACAGTGAGTCAAGACCGAGGCGAGTACGGAACTGCTTGACCTTTGCCTTTCCACAGTCGATCACGTGCCGAACCCCGGACACAGTGACGGAAGTTTCAGCGATGTTAGTTGACAGCACGACCTTCCGTGTTCGCGGCGGAGCAGGGGCAAAGACCCGTTGCTGGGCAGCCTGTGGCAGCGCAGCGAAAAGAGGCAGGACCAGAATCTTAGGAAGCGCTGGATCCATGGCCATGGCGTACTCATTGACCAGGTGTTCTAAAGCCTCGACTGTCTCCTGACCAGTCAAGAAGACAAGAATATCACCCGGCATTGGTTCCTTCTGATGAATCTGAAATATGACCTTGAGTGCTGCGTCTACAAAGTCATGTACGGGCGCAGGCGAGTATATTGTTTTGACCGGGAATTGTCGACCTTTGATATGACAAACCGAGATATCCTTTGAACTCGGCTTATCCATCGGATCAGCCTCGGCTCCATTTTCAATAGCATTCTTTTTCGGTTCTGCAAGCTTGTATCCCTCTTGGAAGAAGCCCGTTAGACTCTCCATATCTGCCGTAGCACTCATGACAACGACCTTAAGCGGAACACCGCCACGGCCTTCTTTGTTTCCAGAGACCAGGTTGCGCAGGAATCCAAGGGTCAAATCCACGTTGATACCTCGTTCGTGGACCTCGTCAACAACGACGGCGCTGTACTTGGTCAAGTAGGGATCATGCAACATCTCCTGGAGCAGCATTCCTTCCGTCAAGAATTTGACTCGCGTACTAGGTGATGTCGACGTATCGAATCGAACGGAATAGCCAACCTTACTGGCAGGCGAGTGCGAACCAAGCGGCGTGCCCATTTCTTCCGCCACGCGGCGAGCCAGTGTAATGGCAGCGACTCGTCGCGGTTGTGTGATAGCAATGCATCCTCCGACCATTTTTTTCTCGGTCTTCCCATTTCGTGTAATCTGCGCAGGCACTGGACGGCACCAGAATTCGTCCACAAGGAATTGCGGAATCTGGGTACTCTTTCCGCTACCCGTTTCACCGACCAACAGCATCACATCTTGTTCACGTAGGAAACTGCGAATCCGATCGGCGTTTTCGAATACCGGCAGCTTCCGTCGTACTTCGAGAAGCGCTTTGGCCTTTTCTCGCAAGGGCGTCCAGTTGAGTTTGGTATCAGTGGAGGGTTTCGGCTTTGTTTTCGGGAACGATTTCGCTGCCGGCGCCATTTTCGATTGTGGTGCGGCATTCTCCTGACTTTTTGGCACTGGCACTGGCGTTTTTACCTGCTTCATAGGCGCAGGGGCATCGTTCGTTTCATGTTGATCGGCGTTTCGTGAATCCTCGGGCTCCTCTCGCTTGCGCTTCTTGTCCTTCTGCTTCTTCCGCCGGGTTTCATCTGAAGTTTGAAGCGAGATCTTGTGCTCTGCGGCCGTCTCATTGTCTGAGTCCGTGAACACAGTGCGGACCTTTTCCGGCATTTTGATCTGTAGCGCGTAGGAATGTTGTCGGGGCACGAAGCTCGATCCGAAAAATTTGCCTTATCGATAAGCTGATAAGCATCTCCTCTATCAAGCCGTAAACGAGGCGGAGAGTCATAGTTACTACACAGTAAATACGATTCACGATTCACGCCCAGTGTCCTCCGTATGTAGATTTGATTTATCATTTTCAAGCGCTCATAGGTTATAGATTAAGAGTATGAGTAAATTCCGCTTCCACAATTTCCACCGGAAGAGCGATTTGCCAGAGACCTAAACTAAGCATCATATGTTGTCCTAATAGGGTTTAGCTTGTAGTCCAATAAACGATACCCTCGACGAAAATACCTACCAATCGATCTCTGATTCGTTACGCAACGAAAGAAGTTGAGGCGGGGCTTGATGCAGTGGACTCGTAGCTACTCCTAACGAGCCTGGCTGTCCCTCCGGATCCTCCGAAAGTTCACTGTCATTGGCGGAATCCCAGGGATTGATTGATAGATATACGGGCTCAAATTTCTTCCGGCAGAATCCCTTCCTTCTGATTGGTTGTTTCCTGGCTGATTTTGACTTGATAGCACGTGACTGCCTTTCCTTTCCCTATTCAGCTTAGATTCCATGTCACACGCTCATTCTTGCCCTAAGCCCTTTCCGTAAACAGTTAGTCTTTCTCCTGCTTTTACACCGCCCAAAGCCTATCCTTCACACCGCCTGGCCCCAAGCAGTCTTACCAGGCCGTTGCAGCACGGTTACAACTTACAACTTATGTACCTGGCCTTGACGATCATACCGAGGCCGTCGCCGAGGATGGAGGATATGGCTGGCACGATGTATACGTAGCGTATGACTAAACTACACATCTTGGACCATGTGAGAGGCTAACTAGAGCTCTTCGAACTTTTGGAAGAACTGGAGAGCCGAGAACCCAGCGGTTCTTGCCGTTACCTCTGCTGGTTATCCCGACTCCCTGAACACGAAGCAGTGCCAGCTCTACAGTCTCGTCGTAGGCCACTACCACCGCTCGCTACGGTCCCAAGGGCACTACGTCACGCCGCCCGCACATGTGGATTCTTGTGTTGATTCCCCTCACAAGCCCTCATCAACCTTGAATCCTTGATGGCAAGGCAGGCACCGGTAAATTAGGTAAGTGATTTGGATCCTTCTTGAAAGAGACAGGATTGAGTAGACATGAAATCTACGGAACTTCTCTAGCTTCGTTACAATTCATTGTCAACAATAAAGAGCAGACTAGGGTATTATATGATAAACAACTGCTCGAACAAGGCCAAGGGCGACCCAAGGCCGAGTGCAACCTAAGATAATGAGAATGGAACCATAGGCAAACTGGCTGCCACTGAATCATTGTCAGACCAGCTCATTGAGCCTTTTTCGCCCCAAACTTTCCTTCTCTGCGACGCTTCAGCGCATCGGGGGTGTACTCAGTGTCAAGAAGGTAGTCCCACCAGCGGAAGCTGCTAGCGTAGTTTCCGATGAACTTTTCGTGGTGGAGATCGTGGTGGTCGGCACCAGCCCAGAAGGGAAGGAAATGGTGGAGACTCCAGGGGAATTCGTAACCAGAATGGGCGTCGATGGCCTGGAATAAGCGCAGCACAATCCAGATGTACATGGTGAGAATGTGCAGGTCACCAGTGAAAGCGCACCAGAGGATGGGGCAGCCGACGGCACCGAAACCCAGAAGCATTACTTCGATTGGAGATGCGTATTCGGCAGCCAGTCCAAAAGGAGCCGAGTACTGGTGGTGAATTTTGTGGATGGCCTTGTAGAGGGGGCCCCAGTGGAAAGCGCGGTGGGTGAAGTAGTGCCAGGTATCCTCCATCACGAAAAAGATGGCGATCTGGTAGGCCATGGTCCAGAGGGAGGGGAAGGGAATGGAAGTCGACAGGCCAAAGAATTGGGCCATGGGGTGGAATAACCTGGAAAGATTGTTAGCACTGATGGCGAGGAATGCAAAAATTTGATAAATCCCAAATGCTGGTCATGGGGAAAGAGACGTACCATATTTGAGGGAGCTCAACAGTGAAGTGGCTGAGAAGCACAAATTTGGCGCAATCCCACTGTTCTTTCAATGAGGGGATCTTGTTCTAAAAGGGGAGGAAACCAGGTTTAGCACAGCATGGTTGACCGGGGGGACTGACATTCAACTTACGTTCTGAATCTTGTAACTCTTGAAAATCCCCAGGGTATCAATGAAGATCCAAGGAAGGCAGCGGCCGAAGTAGACCAGCTCGTGCATCATGAAGGACATGATACCGGTGGCGAGGACATCGTTCTGCATCCAGGCATACCAAGCAGTCCATAATCTCTCGGCAATGTTCAAATCAGTGTTGAATTTGGTGATTTCCTCATACTGGCCCCAGTAGGTGGCCGAGGGCAACAGGGCGGAACTCCTAGAGGTGGAAACAAAAAGAGTCAATTGCAAATCCATCGGGAGAAAGGCTTCCGGCAGAGGCAGGAGCCTGGAGAACAAAAGGTATAGAGTAAAGAACATACATTGTGTTTCCCAATGGGTCCAAGGAAGACGGAAGAATTGTTGGTTGAGACTCCTTGAGAGAGAACTTCAGAGAAGACGGTGGAGGGAGGTTGAAGAAGGAAGGAAGGAAGGAACGAAGAGAAAAGCAGGTACTAGTATTGGCGACATACAGTGTCACTAATAACTATCATCCATCCGGGCCGTACTCCAACAGCGGTAGGTCGTTGTCGAAGGGATCTTGTCACTGCAGCTACCATAGACAGCATATGGCGTACTTCTTCCATATGGTCCCAGAGTACTCCGTACTACGGGATAGGGATGCTCCACAGTGGGCTGAGGACTCATCAGCCAAACAGAAGACAGACATATACTCATTATCCGGTGAGTGGGGCTCGGATGGTGATCGGCTAGTCAGTGGCCTTACCTCAGTCCTATGTGTTGCGTGAGTGGTGGGTGAGTGGTGTCACTGGTGAGTTCCCAGCAGTCCTCAGGCCCGGGGAGGCCCCGGCTAAGGGACTCCCGCGGTCTCGCCACTTCGGGATCCGGGGAGAATTATATTTGACGCTCCTCGGGTTGCATGGGCGAGAGAAAGAGAGAGAGAGAGCCCGGGGAGGTGTGATTGGACGGGGTACTTAACCTGGTCAGTCAATTTCCATGCAGACATGGATTGTCGTATTGTCTCGCACTTATCTGCTCTACAGGTACGTTGTTTGTCATACTCAGCATCCTGCCAACCTTAATTGCTGTCAGGAATCCAATTTCCCACAGGTACCAAGCGCCTCCACGGAGACTATTCAGCCTGGAACACACACGTCCATGACACTGCAAGATGTACTTGCTGAGTTCCTGCGCCATGGGTACTCGGTTCTGGGTGTAGCTGAGAGCCTAGTTGCAGGGTACACATGTTACCAATAACAATCATCTGCAAAAGCAGCACATGAAAATAGGTAGCAGGCACCTTCGGTCGATGCTAATTCGTATATCATTCCCCTTCATCGCGTTCTATATACCGAATCGGTCATATTTGAGGGTCATCAATCATATCAGTCTAGTCCCCAACCGCGCACTCGGCGGAACACAAAAGCTCGGTCATTGCGAAGACCAAACTCACCCCAGTCATCGGTCAATCTATTGTAACTCCAGAATCCCTTCCAGACCAGTTTGGTATTCTTAGATGGATTAGGAGGAGCCGGTCCTGCTAGCAGAGCTTTCGGTACGGTCGAGGAGCGGAGAGATAAATGCATGGTGTATATGTACTTTGGATCCACACCTTCTGTTTCGATGACGAGATCCCGCTCGTCAGAAAGGAGGGACTTTTCTGATGTCGAATGAGGCTTCCAGGCTTCAGCTGGGGTGTCGGCATCTTCGGACACGTCGGCAGGCGAAGCCAAGTGCCATCGACCACGAAGACCGTATTTCAGTGTGTTCATAGCGATGGCAGGGATGGGCTCAGCGGCTCCAGAGAGCGAATGGCCCACATCGGAAGGATGTCGTTGATGCTTTCGGCCCGCTGGGGTGCGCGCCGCCATCACGTTCTCCTTGCTGATGTGAGGAACCACATCGACTGGCTCCGTGGAAGTCAGCAGCGAGATTACCGAGCCATCTGGATAAAACCGCAGATAGCGGTAGTAGGTAACGATGTGGATGGGACTGTTCCATGACAAGTTTGAGTATGCAGCGGCAGCACCAGGTCGAGTGTAGTTAACCGTGCTGATGTAGACACCCGTGAACCGAATTCGAGGGAGCGTTTGGAACACTTGGCTCCATGAAGATAGCGGCCGGGGAATATCTACAGGCTTGTCCGTAGGGAAAGGAGTGTATCTTTCTCCGAGTGTGAAGATCGGTTCTCCCAGCAGGTCGCATACGAAGTCATAATGCATCCCTCGGAAGCCAAATTTCCGCCCTTGGCAGACCTGCTTCCATATATGCTGTTCATGCGCGAAATGATAGGCCATTCGCTTACACACCAATGCCACCCGGCCAAAGGCCGATGGGTCGTCCAGGGCCACATGCCGTAAAATCTCCGCTAACACTTCCGATGGCACATTGGCTATTGGGCAGGGAGGCGGGGGTGTGTTCTCGATGATAGGCTCGCTCTGTGGAATTGACAGGTCTCCAAACGATGCGATGAGCTCTGATGTCGGAACCACGGTTACTTCTGCAGGTGGTTGTGTCGCCGCAGCGGGGGTAACTGGCGCAGGCTGACCGGCCTTCTTCCATACGTGGGCATAGTGTTTATTCCGGTAGGACTTATCCACAGCGGCATCTAACTTTGCGGATATCAGTATATAGGCTCTGCTTGCGAATATATCAGATGAAACCCACCCTGTATGCCTTGCGGTAGTGTGAAAGACTGTCTCCTAAGTTGCCTTCGGCTTCCTTTTGAACTGCTCTTTCAAAGTGCTCCAGAGCAGATGTTGGTTCCGCTATCTCTCGGCGTGAGAAATCATCTTCGTCTGGCTTTATGCTCAAGTCCCCCACTTGTTGCGCCAGCTCATCAGGGTCAAAGGAAGCTAGTGGCGGGCCTTCTTCCTCGATCTCTTTGCGGCGGGAGGCCTCATGGCGCGTGGGCGGCAGGCGAACTGGGGGTGGGGCAGTCGATACCGGAGTCGCAGGAGGGGGAGCCTTAGGTTTTGATCGACGAGTTACCTCCTCGCGCCATTGCTGGCGAAAAGATTCGAGCTCGGCGTTGTCCTCCATGGTGGGGAGATGGTCCGAACTCGGAGATCAGATTAGATTGCCCCTCGGGAGGTGGAAAGGGTCAAGGAGACAAGAAACGAGTAAATCACTATCCCAAAAGTAAAAGCGCCATCTAATCTGAAGAAAACCAAATTCGTTGAAAGTTGCAGAATCCAAGTTGTCTCCAGAGTCCAAGTTGACCCCAAAACGCTTATCTCCGCCCACCGCCACCCGCCAAACCCCGAAAAACTTCCTTTCCCGGTGACGCATTTCTTCTTCTGGCTATTCAGACGATAACCGGTTTTGCATGTTTTCGACATTTTAATTGAATGCCGCTCCTGACAACTGCATCTTCATCACTCCCCGATACTGGCGACGAGTTCAACTCAGAATTCAACACCTCACTGGATGCGTCATGGACGGCACGGTTTGAAGATTCTACGACAATGGCCACTGCATCAGGGACAGGTTCTGCACCAGTTCCCGTGACCCCTGCCCAAAATGATGATATTACGCCGTGGCAGCGCATGGTGTCTGCGACCGCCGGTAATGTCTTGACCGGACTTCTAGGTACATCTCGAGAGCTCCCAGCTTTAGAAATCCAGTACTAATAGCTCCAGTGACTCCCCTGGACGTTGTACGAGTCCGTCTACAGTCTCAATCGCAGATTCATAACACTTCGCCCTTTACCTCCCATACCACCCAGACCTTAAGAAACCTTCCGCCAAACCTCGGAATCACGTCTTGCTGTCGCGAAGTCTTCTGGATCGGAAACGATGCCCAGATGTGCATGCTAGGGCCTCAGGTTGCGGCTGTCGGAGCGCAACCTCATTCCGCGATCGACTGCGCAGTCGAAGAGTCGCAGCGGCGAACGTTTACATCAACCCTCGACGGGCTACGGAAGATTGCACGCAACGAAGGAACATTGACACTATGGAGAGGGCTCAGCCCGACACTGATGATGGGCATTCCGGCCAACGTTATTTATTTTGCTGGCTACGACTGGCTACGGACAGATGATCGGAGTCCCATCAAGCAACGGGTGGCTGAAGGGTATGCACCTTTAGTAGCGGGCTCCTTTGCTCGCGTCGCGGCAGCAGCAGCAACTAGTCCGCTGGAGATGTTTCGGACGCGCCTTCAGGCCATTCCCGGGACCGGCGCGGGGCACTTCAAGGCCACTGTGAAGGATTTGTACCATATGACGCAAGCAAAGGGATACAGCTCACTCTGGCGAGGATTCACTCTTACCATGTGGCGCGATGTCCCCTTCTCTGGTCTATATTGGTGGGGATACGAGGAGGTGAAGAAGGTTATCGTTGCTGCGCGCCAGCAACAACCGCGTCATTTGCGCTCTGACCAAGAGCCTCAAGAGTCAAGTGTCCAAGCATTCTTCGATAGCTTCATCTCAGGAGCCGTTTCTGGCTCCTTGGCGGCATTTGTCACCACACCGTTCGATGTTGGTAAGACGCGCCAGCAGGTCTTCAGACACGCAGACGACCGCGTTCCCACAGGCGCGTCCGCCCCCCGCACAACGATACCTTCTGGCAAGTTGGCACCAGAACAACTGTCCCTCCCTAAGTTCCTCATGCATATCTTCCGCGAAGAAGGTACTGCCGGGTTGTTCCGTGGCTGGACAGCACGGTGTCTCAAAGTCGCCCCAGCCTGCGCCATTATGATCTCCACCTACGAGCTTGGAAAGCGCATGGCTCGAGAGGTTAATGAACGGCGACACTCCGACGCATGATCGGCGTCGTGTACAATCATCTGCATATTCTCTCTCCTCATTTACTTGTTTTTGTATTTTTTTCGGGGGCGTTTTCTCACGATACCGCATGAGCCGAGTCATAGAGTGTGCATTAGCTCTGGAATCTTTTGGTTTGTTCCCATGTATATATATATTAATGAAATCTCGATCTCTGCATATATCACCTTAAGACGAGGTGGCTTTGACTCCGCACACAGCCCTGAAGCTAACTGAACGTGCATTAGCGGGCGAACTAGAACGTGACGGGGCGCGAGGCACGATCATCCGGACCCCAACGAGCACGAGGCTGAAGCGCCCCAAGTTTGAGGGGGCCGAGATCTTAAAAAACCCCAAATGCCCAGCGTGTCTCGTTCTCAGTTTCCCCGCAATCTTCGATTTCAACTGCGACTCGATGTCCAACAGGACTTCCAAATATGACTTCGAGGCCACCCGTCACGGACCGGACGCGGCCATGGTTCGAGCATGTCGCTGTCGCAAAATATACGAACGTCGAGTAGGTCACCTGGATTACTCATTTTCCCTGATTAGAGCATCTGAGCATTCCTTTGAGATGACCAAACTCACTAATCTGGTCCAGTATCGTCGCCATTCCCCCCGTCGGCGCCCATCATAGAAAGACGTGGAGCTCATCTGGCGCCAGGTCATCCTGGATTGATACCGAGATATTCCAGCATCTGCCACGAGCGCGAGTTCTGCTGTACAACTATGGCGAGCTGGGCAACGACAATCTCGATCAATTGGGCGTTCGCCTGTTGCGGCAACTACACAGTGAGCGGAATCATCATGTTTGTTTTGCGCCTCATTTCCACTCATCGCAACTCGCTAATTGCCTCCGCAGCCTGCTCGACGACCCATCTTTTTCATCTGCCACAGTACTGGCGGGATTGTCGTTAAAAGTGCCCTAGCCCGGGCATCACGAGAGCCGGGTCAGCCAATGGTGACTAGTTGTTATGGCATCGCGTTTTTCGCAACTCCTCATCGAGGCTCAACGTATCTCTCTGCCGATGAGTATGCTGCCAGTATTCGCCGTATACTGCAACTGGACTGCGAGATTCCGCCAGCTCTCAGGGAGCAATTCCGTCCCCGAGATAAACAACTATGGCATCTATCGAATCAATTCATGACTCTTTCGGCGGATATGAAGATTTGGTCTTTTCTTGAAACCGTGGACTCAACTATGCATATCATCGACACTAACAGGAATAATAGGCCACAACCTAGGTTCAAGGAGTGGTCTCGCCTTGAGCCTCATGACTCAACTAAACGTGTAGTTGACGCTAATAAAGACTCCAACGCCCTATCGAAGATGGAGTTCCATGTCCCCATTACTTCCATTCGGTCGGGGTTATTAGATATTGAGCATGAAAAGGAAATGCCCATGGCAACTGACCACGCGGGAACAGCGACTTTTCAAGGCGAAGAGTCCACACGAGATCGATTTTTGATTGAACTTGGTGACGCCGTCAGCTTTGCTGTTGAGCTATCCGAGCGTGAGGATACGCCGCTGCTCATAGAGCAAAAGGTCACGGTTGCCATCAATGGCTTTTTCGAGGACACAGCACTGGGCGTCAGCGATGACAGCCCGCTCAAGCTGTGGTCAACCAGAGTATCATTGGAGGAATACCTCGCACGGGGACCATCAGCTTGTCTTGGAGATAGACTACAGCGAGGTCAATTCTTTATGGAAGATTCGTCGCTCAGCAGCTTTGATAGTCCCCGCTCGTCTTACATTTCCAACTACTTTCCACCTGTCTCTGATTCGCTCGAGAATCAAGAACCGACTGAACTAGATAAGCACAAAGAAAAGTCAACGCCCTTGCGACCTCCTATGCGCCAGAGACAGAGCTTCGAGGACAGCCGATTTCCACAAATTCACATCACGGCAGCAGATATGGATGGTGAGCATGATCTGAGTGACGGACCAAGTGAACCTCAACTGCATGAGCAAAAGCGAAGAAATTCGATATCCAAAGCGCTTGGATTGTCTGACCTACTGCAGCGAACCCACCATCGAAGCACTTCGGACAGCTCTCAAGATAGCAGTGAACGGCCACCTTCGTAAGGAAGCTCACTTATATACTTTATCCAATCTCCCAGACTAATATCAAACACTAGCTCGGCGTCACAACAAGCGGCATCGAACTTCCTGGCATTGCCCAAGTCTAACCGGGATCATATTAACACGGATGTCGAGACACTGGATATACCTCAAGCAGCGCCCCGTTTCGATCGACCCGAGGCAGGAACTGAGAAGTTGATGTGGATCCATGTGCCATATACACATACGGGCTGGGTATCTCAGGTTATCCGCAAGGCGTGTCAGGATACGGAGTCCAATTTGTAAACAAGTCATTTCTACGTGACTAACTCGGACGGTGCTGACTTACCTGCAGTCTTCGAAACTACATCAATGACGAGAAATGGTACCGTCGACTAAATAGAGCTCGCCACCTTGAACCCCATGCACGCTTCGTCAAACCTGCGTGTATTCATTCAAGACAGATGGATCCTTCCCAGGGTCCTGTCAGTACATCAGATGATCCCCAGCTCGCTTTATACGTATGTTGCCATTCACATCCTCGCCTCAATCACCGCATTAACACATCTATCTCTAGGTCCCCTACGTTAGTACTTCGAAGTGATGACATCCTCCCCATCTTACACCGAACTAACCAATTCCAATTCCAGCTCCACTGGGACACATACCGAAACCTCATCCAACGCCGCAAAGTAGTCGAAGACCGTCTCCACCAAGGCCGCTCAAGGCCCGTCCCAGGACGAATTTCAAAAGCAAGCCTGGAAGCCCAACTAATCTGGACCTATCTCGGCAGCGAGCCTCCAGTGCATTTCCGTCGCACACTAGATCAATACGGGTATCCGAATCTGCGCTCGACTGTCGCCCGAGACGATGACCAGATGCTCTGGAAGCGGACGCGCAGACCTGCGCGCATCGACGAACAACTGAAAGAGTATCTAGATTCCACGCTTGATGATCCCGTTGATCTGGATAACCTGGATGCGGGTGAGTTTATGGACGGGAATGTGTTAATGGTTGACCAGCTTTGGGTTTGGATTGTCGATCAGAAGACTGTCGTTAGTTTCTTTCCTGAGCAGGAGGCCACGACCTCTGAGGGGAAGCTTTTTGAACAGTCGAATTTGCATAGTAGTATTTATAACGAGTTGAATGGGGATCTGGCGAGGAGGTTCGAGACGGCGGGAGATCTGGCGGCGCTTATTATGCTGCATGCTGTGACGGTGCTTTTGGATAAGACTTTGCATCATGACTTGCAGGTTTTGCGGATCTTTGAGGAATCGATCAGTATCTTGGTGAGAATTCCCAGGTCCGAGTCTATCCTCTGACGATATCCACTAACGAATCAGACCGAATCCGTGACAAAGTCCTTCAAACGCTTCCGCAACAGAGGCTTCACCAACAGACCCTCAGACCATGACCGCGGCCCAGATGGCAAGACAATGACAGCTGCGCAGCGCGATTACAGAGAACGCCAAGTCGCCCGCTGGAACCGCGAAGACCTCTCCGTTCTACTTGAACTGCGCGACATCGAAGACGAGCTAGGCTCTATCTTGAAGCTACTCGATCAACAAGACACTGTCATAAAGAGCATGACCAAGTACTTTGACGACAAGGGGTACGGAAAGGAATTCCTCAATACAGCCCAGGACCGAATCGACGGGTATCGCTCGCAGATTAACGAGATGAAAGAGAATAGTCACGTAACACAGAAGGCAGTGAGTGCCAGTGCCAGTACATCTCGTTCTGTTGATGTTCGTCTGATAGCTAATCATTTCAGGTTGAAACATTGCTCGATCTCAAGCAGAAACAGGCCAATGTCGATGAAGCTAAGATGGCTAGATGGGAAGCCGAGGTTACGCAGACACAGTCGCGGGCTGTTATGGTCTTTACGGTTTTCAGTGTTGTGTAAGTTGGCTTCGGAACTTATTTGTATGCTTGCGTCGATACAGCAGCATTAGCTGACATCCATATCTGATATTCAGCTTCCTCCCTCTATCCTTCTTCACCTCTCTATTCGGCATCAACGCCCGTGAATGGAGCGGCGAACAGACGAATCCTACCCTCGTAGAGATGTTCGAGATCGCCGGTATGTCATCTCTACCCCGAATATGCATAACTATCAGCACAGAAGCTAATAACCCTCCAGCACCCGCATCCTTCGGAATAATCTTCCTTTCGCTTTTGATTGCCTTCAGCGAAGGTCTCCGCGAGACGATGTCAAAGACGTACAAGATCGGCTTGGGTCTGTTCAAAGACTTTGTCATCCAGCCCATCAGGGCAATGCTGCATCTTGATGCCGTGCGCAAGGTGGCTGCGATCGATGTCGCCGAGAAGTCCAGGATGAGAAAGCGCTTTGATTCTTATCTTGGCTACCGCGAGAAACATACGAAGCTTGATGAGGATATCTGGAAGCGATGGAAGGATTCAAGTTTGAAGGCTAAGAAGAATGGGGATTGGAAGTGGCTTAAGGAGAGGCATGATTTGGATGCTGGGTTGGAGCGGAGGGGACGGGGGGATGTATAGTCTGCGATTCATAATTCTTTTCGATACCCAATGCAGCCTGCTTGCTTTTCATGTTTGCGTGAGTATGGCAGTATATCGTATTCGCCTAGGTAGCTCCAGCAATATGTACTCCAATGGAGGTCTCCTAGTGGTAAAAGTAAGGTGACAAAAACGTGATATAGGACGAGATCAGGACAATTAGGTTATACGTGTCGTCTTCGGTCCTCGAGATAGAAGAACAAGTCGTCGAGATAACCGGCGATGAGATCTCAACATAGATACGCAGCGTATGCGGAAAGAGATGAATAAGAACAGGAGCAAGGTACCTAAAATGCACCCTGAAACAGACAGTGCCCAATAACACCAATAGACATGATATACATCGATTTCATCTCGCGCGCCAAAGCCAAACACCCGGAACAGAGAAAGGGGGTATTTCGGAGACAAGATTCAAAAGACCTGCGGGTCCATCGCAGAATGGTGGTTAGTCCATAAGCAATCATGGAACATGCAATCAGTAAGAGAGGGCCGGAAGAGAGTAACCAAAACAAGTCTCAGCCCTCAACAACAGGCACAGGTGCAGGGTTCATAGCGGAACATTTCTGTATAGTCTGCATCATACGACCAGAGTCCAGCGGCTTGGATAGGTAATCATCCATGCCCGCTTGTATACATTTGTCTCGATCTCCAAGCATGGCATGCGCGGTGAGAGCAATGATCGGCGTGCGAGGAAGTGCGTTCATCTTCTCCCACTGTCTGATATTCCCGGTGGCTTCAAAGCCTCCCATGACAGGCATCTGAACATCCATCAAGATCACATCGTAGCGGTGTTGTCGTACTTTTTCCACGGCTTGAAGACCGTTCTCCACTACCGTGACATTATGATTGAATTTTTCAAGAATGCGCACCGCGACCTTTTGGTTCACATCGTTGTCCTCTGCCAGAAGGATTGATAGCGAGCGCGTGTAACCGGAAGGAGTACGCGTGGGGCGGTTGCCGAGAGCAGGAAGAATCCCGTGCCATATATTGATGGGTCTGCAGGGGACTGTGATGTACGATGCTATGCCAAGTTCGCCGGCTACTCTGAGCGCTAGAGATACAGTCTGAGCTGTAATGACTAGTGGGATGAGTTGGAGGTCTGTGCATGCTCGTACTCTTGCAGCAGACTCCAGGTTTTCGATGAGAATCGCGTCAAATGTGCAGCCCCGGTCACACTTGAACTGGTCACACTCCAGCTGCTCCTCTGTTACGATGACGGGATCAAGCCCGAGCTCCATGAGCATCGAAGCGATTGGGAAAATGCGGGTAAGACCGTTGTCCACGAATAGAATGCGCCGACCGCGATGGGAGACAACCTGGTCTGCAAAGCTCAGCGGCGGCTGGGCCAGCTTCACACGGCATGTGAATGAGAATGTGCTTCCTTCGCCTACGTTCGAAGTCACCCAGATATCACCTCCCATCAAAGAGACGAGCCGTTTCGAGATTGCGAGACCTAAGCCCGTCCCCCCAAACCGACGAGTCATTGACCCATCAGCTTGTTGGAACTTGTCGAAGATCAACCCGAGTTTGCTTGCATCAATGCCGATTCCAGGATCTGAAACCGAGAATTGGAACGCAGTCTCGTCAGGATTACACTTGGCATCCTGTGCCCGCTTGATCGTGACCTTGATCTCGCCGTGATCTGTGAACTTGATGGCATTTCCCACTAGATTCAACATAACCTGCCGTAGTCGGTATGCGTCTCCTATTAGATAGTCGGGAACTTCTCCGTCAATCGTGTAGAGAAGACCCAATGCCTTCTCGTTGGTTTCCACGGAGAGAGCCTTTAATACACTGAACACTGTTGCGCCCAGACTGAACGGCGTCTTCTCAATGATCATGTGATTGGCCTCGATTTTCGAGATGTCAAGGATATCGTCAATGATGGTCAAGAGGCTGATAGCGAGGTTGTGGACCATATTGAGAGTCTCTCTCACGGGGGCTTGTAGATCCTCAGTGTCGAGAGCGAGGCTAGAGAGCCCGATAATTCCATTCATGGGAGTCCTGATTTCATGACTAGATTGCAGTAAGTTAGAGCCGTTGAGTGGTAAACCGACAAGCATCAAAATGAAGGATCATACCTCATATTAGCCAAGAATTCAGACTTGCTTCGGTTTGCTAGCTCTGCCGCTTCACGAGCAGCGGTGTTACGCTGGATGCTGTCGCGTAGGCTCGAAATCATCTTGTTAATCTTTTGTTTCAAATCGTCCATCTCTCCGGAGGCAGACACCGTGATCAACTTTGTAAAATCGCCGCTCATCGCCGCCTCGGTAATCTCGCCAAAGGCACGAACCTGCGAAGTGAGGTTGTCCGCCATCGTGTTGACATCTTCACTGATGGACCTCCAAATACCATGTGATCCGGCCACGTTCGCCTGGCCGCCAAGTTTACCTCGAACACCGACGTCTCTCGCCACGCCCTTGAGCTCCCCGGCAAATTCCCCTAGACCATCCATCATGCTGTTGATCGTTTCTTTGAGAGTCAAGATTTCACCCTGCGCATGGACCTCGATTTTGGTGCTCAAATCGCCGCGCGCGATAGCCTGGGTCACGTTGGAGATTTGTCGAACTTGTAGAGTCAGATTCTGGGCCATGGTATTAACGTTATCCGTCAAGTCGCGCCAACGACCTTCGACATTTTCGACTTGGGCCTGTCCGCCTAACGTCCCGTCGGTTCCTACTTCCCGCGCAACTCGGCTGACCTCGAATGCGAACTGATTCAGTCGATCGACCATTGCGTTGATGGTGAGTTTCAGATCTAGGATCTCGCCCTTAACGTCGGCGGTAACCTTCTTCGTGAGATCGCCACGTGCAACAGCCGTCGTCACATCAGCGATTTCGCGTACTTGCTGCGTGAGGTTCGAAGCCATGCGGTTGACGTTGTCGGTGAGATTCTTCCAGGTACCCTCCACACCGTGCACGACGGCCTGGCCACCTAGCACGCCATCCGATCCAACCTCGCGCGCAACTCGACTAACCTCAAACGCAAACTCCCGCAGTTGATCGACCATCGAGTTGATGATATTCTTCAATAGCAGGATCTCGCCCTTGCAATCCGCCTGCACCTTGCGCTGCAAATCACCCTTGGCCACCGCTGTTGTTACAGTAGTGATATCACGGACCTGCGTGGTCAAATTGTTTGCCATCGCATTCACATTGACGGTCAGTTCGTGCCAGATTCCCTGAATGCCTTCGATCTTCGCCTGGCCGCCCAACACACCTTCCGTGCCAACCTCTCTGGCCACTTTCGACACTTCTTGACTGAAAATTTGCAACTGATCCATCATCGTATTGATCGTCTGCTTAAAGGTCGCGATATCAGGTGACATCTCGAGTGGATGCATCCTAGCTCGTTGGGAAAGATCGCCATGGGCAACTTGGGTAATAATTTCGCCGATCTCCCGCAATTCCTTCTGAAAAGCCTCATTGATGTGGGTGTGTTTGCGGAGTTCTTTCCGAAGATTTGAGCATTCGAGTTCGATTTCTGCGACAGATGAATGTGATTCGCGGCGATAGATGAGCTCGTCAACGATAAGGGAGATAAATTCGCGAGGAACCGAAAGTTCCGGACTCTGTTGATGCTGGAGAGCTGCCCGCGCTTGCAGAAGATCTGCATCGCTCACCAAGGCGGCTGGTCGAGCGGTGTCCACCATGGCAGCCATTGTCGGCAGCAATCACAGGTGTTTCGAGGGTTAGATCTGACCCTGACCCCACCAAGTACTAGGTAGTGCAATAACCCTGAAATTAAATTAGCGATGAACATGAAGGTGTTAATGGAAGGGGTGACCGTACGTATTTTGAAAGTGACAGGCGATGTAGTTGCCAGCACAGTGTGTTCCCCGCAAGCGCTGTATGCATTCCCGTTCCAGGTAGTCAATAACAGTAAACTAAAACAGGTGGA
Source organism: Penicillium sp. DV-2018c (assembly GCA_028827535.1). Lineage (NCBI taxonomy): Eukaryota > Fungi > Ascomycota > Eurotiomycetes > Eurotiales > Aspergillaceae > Penicillium > Penicillium sp. DV-2018c. The sequence continues at coordinate 4,470,709 of JAQJAA010000006.1, forward strand.
AATGAAGCGGAATGCTCGGAGTTAATCCGGTGGGAGGAAAAGAGACAAGGGGGTTTAGGATAAAAAGGATAAAAAGTAGACTTGGAGAGAGTGAGAAAGGGAGTGGCGAAAGTCGAGAGAGAAGAAGAGCGAAAGGGAAGAAAGCTCCGAAGAGGGTGATTTTGTTCCGCCCCCACCCGGTGGACTTTTTGTAACTTCATTTCTTGGGTACTTGGACTCGCATACTATTTTTCATATGTCTGTAGGTACTTGATGATTTCCTTAGGTGCTGATAGATATCATTCCAATCACTGCCTCAGTCTAGACCATTTGGGGCTGAAGGGTTTAATGCGCATTAACTGCACAAGTAGCCGACTCAACTGACCAATCAGTTACTTTGCTAATGTCCTACAAAAAAAGGAAAATACTTCGACAAGAATGTTCCTCTACAGGTCAGATACATACTCAAGTGACCTCCAGCTTTAATAGAATTTCATAACCTTATGAGGAGGAGACACTGTCGATCCTGCCGATCTAGAGGTCGGGGACCAATGTCCAAGCTCAATAAATATGGAGAACTACAAGGAGAAACAAGAAGAACAAAACACGACAACAAAATTGCTTCAGTTGTTCATAAGCTGTATCAGATGAGACTCCATTGGTGGAATACATGATATATAGTACAGTGGAAACCGTTTTGGGAAGATGAGTGGGGAGAGAGGAGAGAGATCAGAGATCATAACGAGTCCAAAAGAATACAGGTATGAGAAGAGTCAAAGGAAAATGAGAAAACACCACAAAGAGACACATGAAACAAGACATTACACAAAGATCCGAGAGTATCAGAACAGGCTACGATGCAAAGAGGAGCGCTCGAGATAATTCTTCAGGCAGTGGGAAGGGATGACAGGGTCAGAGGCTTTAGAACATGCCACCACCCATGCCACCCATACCGCCCATGCCACCCATGCCACCGGCAGGAGGAGCGGCGCTCTTGTCCTCGGCCTCGACAATGGCGACCTCGGTAGTACCGAGGGAGGAAGCGACACCGCTAGCATCAACCAAAGCGGTGCGGACAACCTTCAGGGGATCGACAATACCGGCGGCAATCATGTCGACGTACTGGGAAGTGGAGCTGTCAAAGCCACGGTTGAAATCACCGGCAAACTCGTCAGTCAGCTTTCCGACGATGACGGAACCCTCAAGACCGGCGTTCTCAACGATGGTGCGGGCAGGGCGGCAGATGGCGCTCTTGACGATGCTGACACCGAGCTGCTGGTCGAAGTTGGCGGGCTTGACACCACCAAGGCCGTTGGCGGAGGCCTTGAGCAGAGCGGTACCACCACCGGGCAGGATACCCTCCTCAACGGCGGCACGGGTAGCGTTCAGGGCGTCAACAACACGGTCCTTCTTCTCACCAACCTCGACCTCGGAGGCACCACCGACCTTGATGACGGCAACACCACCAGAGAGCTTGGCGAGACGCTCCTGGAGCTTCTCCTTCTCGTACTCGGAGGTAGTGGGGTCGGCCATGACACCGCGGATCTGCTCGCAACGCTGGGAGATGTTGTCCTTGCTGCCCTCACCGTTGAGGATGATGGTGTCCTCCTTGGTGATGGTGATAGCACCGGTAGAACCGAGCATCTCAGGGGTGAGCTTCTCGAGCTTGATATCGAGCTCATCGGTGAAGACGGTACCGTTGGTGAGAACGGCAAGATCACCAAGGATGCTCTTGCGGTTGTCACCGAAGCCAGGGGCCTTGACGGCGGCGACCTGGAGCTGACCACGGAGCTTATTCAGGATGCAGACGGCGAGAGCCTCACCCTCGATGTCCTCGGCGATGATGACCAGAGGGCGGCGGAGAGTGGTGGAGGCCTCAAGGGCAGGGAGAATGTCCTGAACGGCAGAGATCTTCTTCTCGGAAAGCAGGATCAAGGGCTTCTCGAACTCGACCTTCTGGGACTTGGGGTCGGTGATGAAGTAGGGGGAAGTGTAGCCACGGTCGAAACGCATACCCTCGGTGACCTCGAGCTCGTCCTCAAGAGTCTTGCCCTCCTTGACGGTGATGACACCCTCCTTACCAACCTTCTCCATGGCAGTGGAGATGAGCTTGCCAACATGGGTATCACCATTGGCGGAAATGGTAGCCACCTGGGCAATCTCTTCACCGGTAGTGATGGGGCGAGCGTTCTGCTGAAGGTACTCGACGGCGGCCTCGACAGCGGCCTGGATACCGCGACGGAGATCCATGGGGTTGCAGCCAGCGGCGACGTTCTTGACGGTCTCGGAGAAGATTGCGCGGGAGAGGACGGTAGCGGTAGTGGTGCCGTCACCAGCGACTTCGTTGGTCTTGGAGGCAACATCCTGGATGAGACGGGCACCGAGGTTCTCGAACTTGTCCTTGAGCTGAATGGCCTTGGCGACACTCACACCGTCTGAAAGAAGATTAGTTTTGCCTAGTTGACGTATGTTGATGGAAATTCTTACCCTTGGTGATCTTGGGAGAACCGTAAGGGGAGTCAATGAGGACATTGCGACCCTTAGGGCCGAGTGTGGAGGTAACGGCCTTAGCAAGAGTGTCGACACCCTTGAGAAGGCTGGCACGGGCTTCGACACCGAACTTGAGCTCCTGGATGCTGTTAGCAAGGGAAACAATTGAACTTCTCGGATTCAACGGAAGGTGAGGCCGATATATCAGGCCAATTGTTCTGACGGGTATCTCCAATTGAACGCACCTTGTGGGCAAAACGCTGCTGCTGGAGGTTCAGAGTCGAGCGAGCGACAGGGGCACGCTTGGAAGCGGCAGACAGGACCGAAGTCCGGGAGGAGAGAGCACGCTGCATAGCTAGAAACAATATTAAAAGGGAATTAAATGAAGATAGAGATACAATGACAACCCAGGATATATCACCGGTAGAGGGAAAAGAAAGAGATGGAGAAAGCTGGGGGAGAGATGAAGCCAAAGTCTCGAAAAATTTCTAGGCGCTTCCTTCATCCCCAGAGCTTGGCGGCAGAAACAGCTAGAATCATCACGTGAGCCGGAACAACGGATGAGAATCGGCGAAATTGTTTGTTTACTTTCGTGATGGGCTTGGCCTCTTTCTTAATTGGCAATGAAGAATATTGACAGTGTTTCTATGACATTCACTGTGTTGGTCCAGGTGGCTTTATACCTCAATGGCACGTCCATCACTCCTCGTCAATCCACTGGAGCTCCAATTCCCCGGGTACCTCGGGTTATTCCGACTTTCGGAAGAGTCAGGAGTCAGAATCCACCAATGCATGATGTGATATGACAGCGAGGAACATCCTCAAGCATACAACGAGCAATAATCTAGGTCCAACTCTATGAATCCGCTTGTTGGCAGTTGCCATCAATTGACTACAGTCTACCCGCGTCATCTCCGTCAGGTACACTAGATCCGCCCATTCTTTCTCTTAACGACCTACCGCTTGAGTGTTCCGCCCCCGGAGGGATGCATAAGCTCTAAGCGCTGCGTTAATATTGTACGAACACTTCAATGGTGTTCTAAACTTGATCGCAACTAATAGCGAATGAAGGATCAATGCTATGAATCATATATTACAACAGACTGACCTACAGGCTACCTCTTACATTGCATCATGCCAGCATGAGAACTCGTCATCGCCTGCAAGATGCCCGTGAGGATCATTGGAAGGAAGGGAAATGCTGCCCATTCATTCGTGCCATTTTTCAGGGCTCCGCTTGTGCTCTGTAAGCTCCGGACACCCATAATTCCTAACATCATCTGCAGTTGTAGGTACTAGGCTCACCCCAGCTACCACAAGCGACTGGCCGAAAACGAACCCCGCAACACCCCAGTGCTGAGTCGATCTTGGTGGAGTGGTCGCACTCCATTTTGACGAGCTACAAGGCCCCTCCTTCTCCGCTTTCTTCTGGCGCATCCCTGCTTGAAGGCAAGGCAGGCCATGTCGCTGTATATCAGGGAGACTCAGAAGCATCAGAAACCCGACCAACCATCTGACTGCCTCGCATAGAGTTGAAGGAATACTCTCTACATGCACCTCAGGAAGTCACGTCCTTATGCGCCTTTGCTGTTGTCCGTATCCTTTTCTGGGGTGTGCTAGATATCATCGTGCGCATTTGAATGGATGGAGGGTATGAGGGCGCTTCCCTTGCCAACAGGTAGGAGAGGAGATTGCCGAGGCCTGTCATTGCACCGGTTGGCAACTGGTCACAATTCCACAACTAGTGATACATTATGAGATTGTGATATACCGCTATAATTCACGCATTGTCGCGGACGTATCTACCTCTCGAATCACCTCATACTAGCTAAAAAGCTCCTAATACTTTACAAGATAAGCGTGAAGATAATTAGACAAACAGAAAATGCTGCCATTTATTAGGAACAGCCTCGCACAGGTGACCAACGAGCAATGCGCCTTCACGCACCATTTCTGAAATTCCTAACATCGAGTAAAAACTTGCCTAAGTCCAATCTCAAACCTCCTCAGCCTTTCCCTGCCCCGTCTCCTTCTCCCCTAGGTCCAGTCAGTGCTCAAACATATCCGCTTCGGAGATGGCTAGAGGGGTTCCCTCCAGTTCACGGAGGGTGGCCTGTCCCGAAGGATCAGAATCGGCCTGTGACTGCGTGGCTACCATATCGGGTGAAGGATCGGATAGTGCCTGCGCAAAAGGGATTGGAGCGCATGAGGGAAATTGCATCGCCTAATACTGAGTGCTGCCGGGGTAAGTCAACCACATCGGAGAGAAGGCAAGGATGTTTAGGATTTGGTATCCGGGACGGTAATGACTTCCGAGCCTGTCATGGTTGGAGGTGGGCGCAAGGATTCCGATGTCCACTATATGAATTAAAGGTTAGCTTGTTCCGCAGCATAGTCCCCACGTTTGTGCAGGACTCTGAGTGTCACTATTCCGATTCGTCTACGGTCTACATGGCCCCGGACTTGAATGAAAACACTGATGTTCTGCACAAAGGGAGAGGTCGAAATCTTTTGTAGGCTTACTTTCCAACGGACATGCTTTAACTCCAGCCGACTGTTAGGCAGCTCGGCGCCCTCTTGGTGCGCCTCGACGGCAACTTTCTGGACCTGGGGTTCCATCTCGGCACAGGCCTCTTACTCGGCCTTACACCCGGCTTCGACGTTTTCCTCCGTTTTAATGACTTCCATTGCCAACCGAGTTTGAAGTAATGGAGGAAGGAGGATTTTGATTTTGTGTAAGTGAGAACGGGTGATGGACAAAAGGGAAAAAAGATATGGTGGGTGATATTTCGAAGAAAGCTAAATAGCGAGTGAGGTGGGGAGGAGAAGAGAAGAGAAGTTTGTTGTTCTGAGGAAGGCCTACTAAAATATAAGATTCCGAAAGCCGCACACTAACCATCCGAAACAGAGGCTGCCTTGAAATTTCTCTTACCATGGAGACACCAGTTTAGGAAGGAGCTCGACGTTCGACAATGCTCCTTCCTTGGGGCTTCAACGGCATATCTTACTCTCACTGAGCCATAATTGCAGCCTTACAGTCAACTATAAACACCTAACGCTGCGACGTGGGCTAACTTGTCTTGCCGCTTCTTTTTCTCCGGGAAACGATCTATGCAAAATAACACTAGTGAGCTGCAAGTCTGGCATACCCCAAGGGCATACCTTAAACTGATAATTAGTCTTCACTTTTTAACAAATTATTAACTAGTTAACAAGAGAATCAAATACTCATTTCGAGTCTTAACAAGGAAGGTATCGTAGTATCATACGTAGGTATGGCCATACCATACAGTATATACTAAGGTGTCTAGGGGTCGTTGTGCTAACAAGCGCCGAACCAATAATGCTAAGCGCGCCGCGCGCCGGCCCGCAGCACGTGAATACCTTAATTTTAGAGTTTAGTGGGGCTGAATGCTCCTCTGGCATCTGCGAGTCTGCGACTGCCAAAGCGGCCAAATCAAGGCGCTGCTTAGGTGATTTTTGCCAGGACCTATCACACGGTCACACCTGCTCGGCTCCGCGACCAATGTGATCCAAACTATCCTCAACGGAGTCAGAGAAAAGGGTTGAGCAATCTCCTTTGCATGGGAACTCCAATTATTCCCTTCTGTCTGTTTGTTCGGGCATCAGTTTGATGAACTTTAAGATCTCGAATATATGGACCATAGTAGTCCACTGTCTGTGCATATAGCCGAGCGAGAAAAATCTGTGGCTGTTGCTAGCTATTATGTGGTTCTTGGGCCGGCGTCAGTAGATTGTGCATAGGCAGCATGCAGCGGGATTCCAGACTAAACCAGTATGATCTTTGGCCTGGTAGAATATAACTTACTTTTAGGAAAGTGTCCGCCAGGCAATTATGGACGGAACGTGTCTATATACCATGTGTTCAGGCTCAAAGGGGTTATTGTATGTAATTGCACAAGCCAATGGCCCCTGCAGCGTGTATGTAGAATGTTGTTTGCCCAGGTGCATCCGCCGTCAATCAAACGCCTCACTGTCCCATCCGATCTGCGGCCGCTCTGTCGAGCCATCTTTCAGCTTCTATTCCGGTCTAGAAATATATGTCAGTACGAAGGTGCCTCCGCGACTCATCAATGCACGCTTCGCTTTGTCGTAGAGGAGGTTTGAATAGAAGCCATTCAATGACTTTTGTATTTGGTCTCAATCGGTTAAGAAAGACACCAGTCAATCCAGGACACTACATAATCCAACGTGTCGTGTGGGTAGATACTGGATCCAAAGGGGAAAAGGCGGACCCTGGTTTAGGCCCTCGTGCAAAGACGCTGAGCAATGGACATGATGTCGTGGTGAGATGTGACCCCCAACAGTACCGAGCTCGCAAAAGCACAATGTGACTCAACGCTCCAATGCACTCGCTATAAACGGCTGGTCCATGGCCCCGCGGTCCGGCGACCCCGTCGCCCCGGTATGAATGATCGCTTAGTCGCCCAAATTTGTAGTATTTAGTGCTCCCTCGTTTCTCTCTCTCTCTTTCTCCTTCTCTTCTCTTTCTCATCCGATCCATCAACCTCCATCCTCAAACCAATCAACATACCTGGCACAACAGATTTTTAGAGTGACCTGGCCTATAGGGTCGGTTGTTGAAACGCCTTATGAGGCCGACCAGAAAGCGAACGCGCACAGTAGCGGGTCCTCTCCTCGGCGGCCTCGAGGAGAGTCGACACCTCGTCTTCTTGGTAAGATTTTCCCTGTCTTTTCGAAGCGATCACCCCGAGTCTGCAGACCATCTCCGTGAATCGTGATGCAAGTTGATGCTGATGACTGAAGACCATACCAGAGACTGAGGGGGCCTCGTGTCTTCAAGGAATGGAACTCCACTTGTTCGCATCCTAGAACATAGGCATTTCACAAAAAATTCAAAAGGTCAAGTGCCTTGAGGTCTCCTTGCGAGTCGGCGGAATGTTATATACAGTAAGTAGCCGTCGCTCGTCCAGCAAGGACCTAAGTCACCCGTGGGAACTCGATACTTACTCCTTTTTCCTGATAGGGTCGAGGAGGGCGACTACCACCGCAGGTTCACGGTCGCACCTATGGCCTGAAGATCGTCCCGAGCGCCCTCGCGGATCCCGACGATCCACCGATCGGGGCTCGGGTGGAACGCCCTCAAGGATTGAATCGAGTCTTTGTGCAGTAAGTAACGGGCACTCGCCCAACAAGGATGCCAGTCCACCATGCGATCTCATGACTTACTTCCTTTGTTCCCTAGGATGGTAGTCTCGGTGGCCACCGTTGGTCAGCCGTCGAGGAGATGAGCCGGGTCCCATACATCCGCTGCTCACACTTCACTTGGCAACCTTGAGTCTGAACACTGCCGACGTTGGTATTTTCCAGGTGGGGAGCTTTATGCTCATCCAGTCTCGCATAGGCAGTCTGCCTTCTGTGCTCCAGAGACCAGAACGATCGTCCGTAAACCGTCTCGGAGTCCATCTATCGGTTTCGGCGACATCGGCTATATTATTCAAATCGGGGGTCTTCGGACAGTCTCGGATAGCCTCTGCGTGTTTGGCAGGTCGTGAACTCCAGGTTTCATCGGATCCATGCTTTGAGATGCTTCTTTGGGAACAAACCGCCGCCCGACTGTGGTGGCTTCTGTATCGCCGGCTGCTTAGGATATTGGGAATAGTCACGAATTGTAGTCCACAAGCGCCAGATAAGCGCTACTTCGTATGCCCGTACTGCGTAAACGCCCTTCCTGGGAATCTGGAGCACGTAAACGGCAAGCACCTTCTGATCACGTGCGCCAAAGCGGACAAAATTGGGGATAGGGTTTAAAAACCAGACTAGAGATTCACCGCCCTTACAGTTACCGCCTTCCCAATGTGATATTCTATCACGTGAGCTTCTCATCCCGATCCTCCGAAGTCGAATGCTTCCAAACTCACCCGAATCGTTTTCAACCCCTTCAACAACCAATCCACACCTCCCACATTCTCTTCAAGATGACTGCCGCCTGGAAAGCCGCCGGTTTGACGTACGCACCCGCGAATCGCCTCACACTTCAATGCTAACTTTGTTGCCAGCTACAACCGCTACCTGGCCATCGCCGCCCGCACCGTGCGCCGTTCCCTGAAGGAAGGACCCCGCCTCGCATCTGAGCGCCGCGGCCAGATGGATCTCCGTTTCGCTAAGTGGGAGGTTAGTGCAAATACTGGGCTCCTACCCGGAAGTTCGTGACTAACCGTGTTTCCCTGGACGAACAGAACGGCAAGCAGGGTGAGGTCAAGTCGCTCGCCCAGGCCAACGACGAGGCCCTTGCCAAGGCCGCTGAGAAATAAGCTATATACCCTATTCGCTGAGGTAATTGAGCTTGGGGATAGCAGTGTCCGAGTGCGACGAACTTGAGAGACTTCTAGGTTCGGGGGAGGCATTGAAATGTACATGTGTAGCAATACCGGCCTGTCTGGTTGGGCAGAGCTTAGAATCGCACTCGTCTTTGTTTTCACTCGAAGCTTAAAGCATATAATTAAGACCACCGTATGGATCTATGTATTGTTCGATGGGACCATCAGATGTTGCACGTCACCTCTTTAGGACCCGGATGTCGACTGCCCGGATCGCTTTTTCCTCCGCTCACCTCCCCGCCTTCCCCTCGATTTATTGGTTCCTTCGTACACGTCTCACAGCGCATCATCCTTTGATTTTCTGTCATAGAGACCGAATCTCAGGGCTTCGACTCTTTTGTGATGCTGCCGAACAACGAAGTCCGCGTTCCCCGTGCGCGGGCGGTTGCGCAGCCCGCAGTGCGCGACATTACCGCTGAGTTTACGAAAGCCGCCTCGAGTAAGCCTATAGCACCCAATACTTTGAGCAGGTGTCCTAACGCTTTTTGCTCTCAGAACTACGTACCGGCCAGCTTGTGAAGGATGAGACGTTCACCCTGTTCGAGGCTGTGGGTGCATTGGAGGTCCGTCTGTTTTCTCACAGGATGTGAAACGTGCAACGAGAATCGCAGCTGACGACGATCGAACCGGCACAGATTATGGACTCGAAGATGGACAGTGGCTACATAGCCCCCGGAGAAAATCTCACGCAGGCGCTCGAAGATGACTACGACGTACGGCGGCCGTTGACGCCAGAGGAAATTATTGGCTTGATGGACCAGTTGCTGTGCCACGAGGTGGGAGATTTGCTGTGTCAATGAGAAGGTTGCATGGTGGTTAATATGATTGCAGGTGGCGTGGCACAAGGGACATCCTCTGTCACAGACGCTTTTCACGTCGATCTACCTCGATAAATTATTGTGGCCGGTCCCGAGGACCATGGAGGATGCTCGATTCGACCGTGACCCCAGTGATTCACCTCTGATTAACCTTGTCCTGCGGGCTTACTGCCTTTCACTTGTCAAGGCTTGTGATTTCGTGCATGGCCGAGTTTCCACGGAATATTATTATGAGGTCGGTGGACTATCTCACTCATATCGAGTGAATGTCGCTAATACGTTGGACCCTTCAGGAGGAGGATTTTGTCAGCCAACTCTACAACCGCAATCTTCTTTCTGCGTTCGAGAAGTCCCATTTCTATCGTCTGCTGGATCAGGCGATCTCTTGGATCACTGAGGAGAGCGGCTTTGATCAGAAGCTCAAAGATGCAATCATTTGCAGACTCTTGTTTCGTCGCGGGTTCTTATCTGCATTGGCCCATGACGTTGACGTTATTGATACCAGATCCACGAAGGATTTCACTACATGCCTGTCTCAGCTCGAACCTTTGTCGGAGACCGTACCACTGGGAAAGCCCGTGCCGGGGGCATTCAGTTTGAAGATTCAACGGAAGCTGGCTAGCACAGTACCGCCTCGTCCTATGGTCAATATTAGCTCTGACGACGCGCTGGCACATCTGAAACGATTGTGTCAAGATGCGATAGACATGCAGCAGATGCTAGATTATACCGGTCCCAGCAACTTCAAGGTAAGTGCTCTCGTACATGAGCTTGTTCGTGATGCTAATCTGGCTTGCAGACTGCTGTGTGGACCTTACTTTCTCGAAAACCCCAACCATCAGTTTATATTCGTTGTCTCCTTCAAGCATTGATCGTCAGCAACATGACGATCCTCGGTGCTGTACCAGTCAAACAGTTCTTGTACGATGAGCTTGCGGAACTCGTCCTGCCTGCCAATGTTCTGCTCGAGGCCAACACCGACGAAGTCGAAATGCCATCCAACCCTCGATTCCAGATTGCACAGAAGATGGATAGCTTCATGAAGCGATTCGCTCAGCCGTTTGTTGATACGGTACGTACTGCTTGTCTCAACCGCAGTCGCATTCGCCGAACACTCTGCCATACCCTCGTCGACTGGGACAACCTACAGATAGAGGCAGAAGAAATTGATCTCGAGCTTCGCACTTTGAGTGCAGAACCGCCATTGCAATTCCAAGGCGGTGAACCCACATGGTCTTTCCCACTCAGCAGCTGGGCCTATCATCAGAAGCTCGTTCAGTTCCAACTGATCCTCCAGATGGGGTTTGAGCTGTCAATTTATTCACCAGAAGAGCTACCAGGCGTGTACTGGTATTTATCTCACATTTGCTCCACACATCTTGGTCATATCGATCGCATCCGTACATTCACTGTGGCTGCAAGAAAACGCGACTTGATGTCTGCCGGTGACCGTACCGGAAGCTCCTCTCAAAGAGCATCCGCATTCCACCGTTCATTCCACACTCTGGAGAGATTGACCACGCACATCATCGCGGTGGATGCTTTTGCAATCGCTCTACATGCCTTGTACGTGGTGTTGGCCCGACACAATATCCTCCCGATTGCCTCTTCTCCCCAGGCATATTCTACTAATCGTCTACGGTATGAGCTCCGCATGAAGCCCTTCATCCCTATTACACTGCCGGAGTTGCCGCCCTATGAAGAATACCAACGCGAGGCGGCTCTCGAAGGTGATACTGACGCCGCGATCCTGGAACGTGCTTCGAAAGCGATCACAGAAGCGCGTAAGGCGTGGGAGGCTACACTTGCCAATGGAGCTTTCATCGAGGACCTTTCCACACCAGCTAGGCCGCCTCCCTCGGCCATCGAAGAAGATTGGAAGCGCGATGTGAAGAACACCATGCGTGCCTGCATTGGAACTAGTCTTGCTATCGACGCGGTCAAAAAGGAGCTCGCGACGGCCTCTTCTACTCAAGATAAAACCCTCAACTTGGAAGTGGTTGTTCCTGGAGATGGATCCAAGTCCCGCTGGCATGACTGGTGGGTGGTTCCGCAGGTGTCTGAGAAGAAGTCCAAGGTTTGATATATGCTATCCTTCATGTCCTGACTCACCTCAACGTCTACATTTTATGAGTGATACCTTTCATTGGTTTATAGAAATGATCATGCGGGACTTGACACGACTGAAGTTCCTGTATATATAAAACAGACCATAGACAATTCTTGATCGTGATTTGTCTACTACCAACTAGGAGGTACCATGCAGGGGAGACATAGAACCAAGATACGGTAATACACAGCCTTCCACCTGAATCCTTGGGCTTTTAGAATAATCAATCACAACAATCGGAATCCAACCCCAGAGCAAGCAATTGCAATAACCTGCCCTTCAGGTCGTCGACGACAAGCCGGCAGTAAGGACCTGCCAACAGTATGGAACCCCTTTAAACATGTCGAATTTTACGACGGGCCACTTTCATGCGCTGTCAATATTCAAGTGTTCTCCTTGTTGTGCTAGTATCCTGTGCAATATCTCTACGCTCTTCTTATGACTGCAGATTCGATCAAGTCGGATGCAACTTCGGTTTGGTAAATGACTACATTTGCAAATTGACAAGATTTTGCAGCCGATGATCAGCACGGTACCGCTCCATAGCCTCTGCCTTCCAAGTCTCATAATCCAGGCTGTTGGGGTTCCCATCATTGCGCAGGGCCCTGACAAGTCCCATAAAAATGTCCTTGTATCCATTCCAATCAGGAAGTTCATAGCCGCAGCAAAATTGCAAGCGATGAAGAAGTCGCCCCTTCTTGACTATGTCTCCAAGATCTGGATGTCCCTTTTTTCGAGCAGGTGGGAGAAAGCCAATTCCTCGTCTCCTAGGCAATTATCTCCACCGTAAAATTGAGCAAGTGGAAGGAGAACAATGGGCGAATTGAAAACTGCAGATTTGGGACCCGTGTGCGCCCACTCCCAGTCAATAATGCCTGTAATTCGAAACTGGTCGTCAACCAGAATTTGATCCCCTTTCTCGTCCGCATGCTTCAAATAGAACTTTCCGTCATCCAGGCTATCGTCTGGGAGAATTGCCAGGATATTTTCCTGGAGATAAAGATGTATCAAAAAGGCGTCCACTGGACGCTTTGCATAGGCTTCTTGCCGCACAATCAAGTCCAAAATCAATTCGATGTGTGCATTGTAATATTCTTCCAATGACGAGAATGGTCCAAGCATTTCCAAGCCGGACTCTCCAAAGTCGGCCAGGGACTCTCTCGCAAACGGTCCAATAACATAATTAGAACCAATTTTGTCCAAAGAGCCCATCATGGGAAAGGGGTGGGCTTGCAACTCAACATAGATATCAGCAAGCTGATCTATCACCTTCGTCCGTTGCTCTTGGGTAGCATCAGACCAGGAGAGAGATTTCCCAGGCATTTTTTCCATGAGAATGTACGGAACACCAACAGGGTTCGCCTCGTCCAGGCAGAAAGCGTAGACTTCTGGAGCAGGAATATTGGTTTCTCTCAAAAATTCGAGTGTGGCAATCTCACTGCGCATTATAAAATTCTGCAGTGCCTGTGGGGGAAGTAGCATTGAGTCTCCGAATTCGCGCCAGCCAGCAGATGCCATCCTCAAATTGGATCTCGACATGATAATTCATACCACCCATGACCGAGTTCCGCGTTGAAGGATCATATTGAAGCTTCTGCAATATGGAACAGCCAATGCCTTTGCGTAAATAGCTGGCCCGAGATGTGAGCGCGGTTACATTGATTTTGGCAAGTAGTTTGGCTATTTCTTCTTGTTCCGCTCGGTCAGCCGCAGGATCGTAGCTGTTTTCGTCCTGGTATTAGAAGAAAAAATGTTATTCCAGTCCGTATCATAGGTTTTTTCTTTCATCAGTCACCTCCCACTGCGGACATGTATGAAAATCGGACGTAAGGTGTTTGGCGCAAAGATGACGACTGCAAATTATGCAGTCTCCGTCTGTGCGAACAGAGGCCTTGTCGCAGTCCTCGATATCACAGCTCCAAATACCCATGGTGATCTGAGTTGGTCAACGGCTGTGAAGAAGCATCGGAATGACAGGCTATAAACCTGCCACTAGGGGAGAGAGAGAGAGAGAGAGAGAGAGAAGATCCATTCGGCTTTTCGTAACTTAAGGTCACATGTAGCCTTCGCGCTAATTCCCTGCCACTAGGTCTGCACATTCAGTATTCACCTAGTACGTAGTCAGGGCTGATGGTCACATGACCAGATAGTTGTTTCCATTTCCAGTGTGGGGGGGAACCATGCACGGGAACCCACCGATTATGAAATCATCCCGAGGAGGAGCCAACCTTGAGCCATCTTCTTGGATTCGGTCTCAACATCTAAAATTTCTTGTCTTTTACCACGGCATCATCACGATTGGCGTCAGTATTGCGATTGTATGCCGATCTAGACGACCCTTCTGCGACTCTTCAGACTTGGCACATCTCGCCTCGGCATTCCTCAACTCACCGCCTGGAGAAATCCGGGGCAGCTCACGGACCTCCTTCAGCCCAATGATAGGCACAGTTCGACTTAGAAATCCCTCCAGTGTCATTCATTTGCGCCGATTCAATATTGAGCCTTTTCGGACTAGTGAGCGCCCGTGGAGCTGTCCACGTTCGAACGTATCTACGATTAACCCCTTCCTATGCTGCTCTCTCTGATTTCAAGGCCGCCACGGCAACCTCTCCTATCACATCTTTCTTGTCGATCGCGGGGCTTGGGTTATGAGAGAAAGGTTTGAGAAAAAGTCGACTCATGATGCCATCTTATCCTATTCGCCGCCGGCCACGTGAATGCAAGACCTGTTTGCCGTGCCGAGCGAGCAAAGTGCGCTGCGATCGCAATGTCCCCTGCGGGAATTGCACCAAACGCAAATTCACCTGTTCCTATGGTCGTCCGCTGCCTTCGAAGGCACCTCTCCCTACAGCCGCTGCCACTGCCTCCTCCACCTCATCTCAGCCACCGACTTTCGTCTCCCCGAAGATCTCACCCCATGCCCACTCGACTTCCATCGACAATGGCTCATATACCACCGACCATCCCACCAGCACCAGCGCCGATCCAAGTCTAGCGGACAACATCGATATCTCACAGGCGGAATGGGATGAAATCAACACAAAGATGGTCGCAATGGAACAAATCGTCGGTAGTCTGCATTCGCTCTTCCAGGCGCACTCGACGCGCAAGCCACAAATTCCCGAACCCGCCCCACAGGAAGCCCCCGCTCCGTCAGAAGGTGTCTACGGACTGAATGTGTTGAAGACGGGAAGAGTCCATTTCGGATCGCGGTCAGCACTGTTTGATATCTTGGACAAATCGAAGCGGTCGGAGGCCACAGCGCAGGCGCTGCCCCAAGATGACCTTCTTGCCGAGCTTGCGCTGGGGAATGTGTCGACTGCATACCCGTTTGTGGATTTGTGGTCCTCGGATCCCTTCACGTTCAATATCGCCGGGGTGTGTGGGGTCCTTCCGGAAGACTCGCAGTGTTTAGAGTAAGTGCAGCCGCTGCGGTAGTTCTGCGACGCATGCTAACCTGAGAATGACAGGTTCTTGGCATTCTATCGGGATATAGGATCGGTTTTATATCCGGTGCTATCGGACATCCCCAAATTAGAACAACAAACGAGACAACTTCTCGAAAATCGACGAAGAGCAGGGGGTGTTTATAAACCCGATGCCAATGGGCTAGTAAATCCATTCGGGATGGACCTGGCTTTTCTGAGTCTGCTCTTTGCGGTTCTTGCGTCCGGATGTCAACTGTCCAGCATTCCGGAAAGCGACCGCGAGTTGACTTCATGGATATACGGTGCGTCATCCTGCAGGAAGAGCTGAGGGTGCTTTTCTGACTTTGCTAGTATCCTGTTCATATCAATGTCTGCGGATGCTGAATTATGTGTCGCAACCGACAGTAGAAGTAATTCAGATTCTTCTCATCATTAGCAATGTACTTTCGTATAATATGAATGCGGGTGCATCATATACCCTGCTTGGTACGTGTCGAATGTTCGAACGGGGTGGCGCAGCTAACGATCGCAGGCATGACGGAGCGAATGTGTATGGTCCTTGGGCTCCATGTTGAGACGGCCGGTTTCACAGCTGCAGAGCAGGAGACGCGAAGACGTGTCTGGTAGGTATCCCGGTCTAGTCAATCCTCGTTCTCAAGTTGATCTTTCTTAGGTGGACAATGGCCTTCCAGAACAGCCATTTTTCGCTTGCCTATGATCGGCCATCTATCACCATGGTTAGCCAGCCCCAAATCCCGTTCGATCCCAAGTCAATGCCGGGCCACCGTTCGTACTTTGAGACTTTGTGTCGCATCGTTTCCTTGGCGCTGGAGGTTATGCGGTCGCGCATGTATCCCGGATCGTCTCAACTGCGGGTTCATGAGATCCGAGAGTATAAACAGCAGATTCACCGTATCCTTGGTGAGGCAACTCCCCATTTGCGCTTTCGAGACAAGTGTCATTCTCTCGCCGAGCATATTGAGAGGACCGAGTTACGCCTCCATTCTTCATATCTTCTCTCCGTCTTGTGTCGTGTCTCCCTTGACCCGCACGCCCACCTAGACGAACAACGTCGCGCGATGATTCGCGAAGACTGTATCGGTAGTTTGATCACCACCATCGGTGCATTTGTCGAGCTGCACGAGATCAATTCTCACTGCTCCCGATCATGGATCAGTCTCCAGCGAAGCATCGCATCGGCATTCTTGCTTGTTGCAAATGACGACAGCCTCGAGACCTGGCAACTGATCGATAGGTTGGAGACAGTGTTGGCAGACCATGTTGCCGACCCCCACGGGAACCACAACAACCGCACCGACTCAGCCAAGCACCTATCGTCGTCACTTCGCGCCCTGCGTGAGATCCGCGCGTCCTTCAGCGCTCACAAGGATACTCGGACAGGACCGGTTTACTCCCCCATGGTCTTGCCTTCTCCCCCTTCGCTCGATCCCGGCCCTCACCTGCCACCGTTGGCACGGCCCGATACTGGTCTTCCGTCAATGGATGGGGCGAGTATGCGGAACATTCTGGGACGTGTGTCGGACGTGATGCTGTTCCCCAGTATGAGCGGAGAACATCCTGTAGTGTTGTAACTGGTTTTTGCCCCTCCGCCTACCCGAACGGTTGAGTCGTATGCGATATCAATAGGATATCGTGAATGTTCATTGGGGAAAATTGGCATGAGGTCAGCATCGTTTGCAGTATACCCTCATCTTCTAACCCTTGTGCCCCGCAGGGGACGATACCATGAATATATGTCTTATTCTGAATGTCTCCCTTCCAAGTATGTACACACCGTGTGAAGAGAACGAGTAGGTAGAAAGTGGGCTCCTATGTACCAAGTAGGGAATACCTTTCCATGTCAACCGCGCTAATTTCCGATATGTCAACTTCTTCGGCCGGATGGATAGACTGACCCCTGTCTAGCTCGGTGCATTCTAGCCCCTGTAGATATACTGCCGCCTGCGTCTCCGTACCTAGTGGATCATATCCCACACAAAGAAAAGTTAACCACACCGGCTCCCGGAGCCGAACCATTTAGACTTCACTCCGTTTGTCAGTCGTTGTCAGTTGATTCGTAGTGGTCCAATCCTAACTATCTTCCTTGCTTTTGAACAAACTATGTACTGTTTGTAGATACTCCGTACATGCAGACGCCACTGCCTTTCCGCGAGTGGCGGGGTCACGTTTACCTCCATCTTACTCGGTGGACTCGTGACTGCAATGCGGCCGGCCGGGTATTCATGTCCCAACTTGCTTATTTATTTTCCGAGGCTTAACCTCCTTGCAGGCAAATATAGGTTGTCTGTTGTACCTTGGTTTGCCTTCGTGTAGCTTCGTGACTTTTGGGCCGGGATGGCTTCGGAGCCGACGGTTTTCTCCACCTACCTTCACCGAGCCGTGAGCTAGGGAATTAGCGTGTGGAATCTGCGCAGTATGTCATGATTGTTGGAGTCTGATCCTCTCGTATGACACTGTCTAGTTGGATGAGACTTTGCTTTAACTCAGTTCAGGACATGCATGTCAAAGCTCTGCATTTGGCGTTCAGCACCCAGAGAGTGGCACAACATGTACACGAACTGAACCCGTCATGCCTAGTTAGTAGTAGTTCGTCCACCTCGTAATACTTCCCAATAGGATCGAGTCATACAGCTTGGGTGGGCCCTCGTAAAGCCGTAGCGCCTTCTTGCCCGATGCTTTCATTCATCTATCTCCTCGGGTAGCCATCTTTTCCGTCTCAGTGGTCTAGGTCAAAACGCAAGAACGCCTCACTCACAAGGCGCATATGAGGAACAGAGAAAAATGAAGAGTAGAAAGGCGAAAAATAACTACAGTACAGTAGTCAGAGGAATTGAAGCGGCTCTTCACGGAACTTTATGGACACACGCACGGCAATATCAACGCGCAGACAGGTGCTAAACCCGAATTGGCTGGCTCACACCAAGGTTCTACGGTGATCAGAATCCGTTCGGAGTATGACGACTACAACGATCTGAATTCTCTATTCTACATTGGGCTGAAGACTTGTCCATGTGTCTAATCGACCAGTGGTCCTTAAGGGGTACCTATTCATTCTTTGAATCGCATAACAGTCGTATTATTGTCTCGATTAGCAGCATCCATGCTCAATTCCTGCCCAGCTGCTTTGCTTGGCGAATCTCCTCGAGGAACCCTTTGTAGTCATTCACCATCTTACCCCAAGTTCCCACTCCAAGGAACCCTGGACATGCACTGAGGTCCTGAAATCTTGATTCGTTTGATTAAAGATGTCACTGTGGCTGAATCTTGCCAAGTGCCACTTGCTTCATCGCCGTTGAGGCGATGTACATAGGACCCAGACCCGACTTCTCTTCCAACATTGGCTAGTACTCGGTTACCCTGCATTAGCCTGGGCTGCATGCAATGGGATCGTCGTTTGTGGAGGACGATCTTGAGACGTCATAGCTCTTTGCAGTTTAGGTCCTAGGACAGGATGTGGGATGAGTCATGACCGAGGCATGGACAGATGAAAGACAAGTACGGAGTACTAGTGTGTCAAGGCGTCGGTACAATGAGATCAACGGCGGTCGATTAAAGTCCGGGGGCTCTGCAAATCCACATTCTTGAGACGCTGATGTGTGGATTTTAATATCGACGATAGGCCATTGCGGCCCGGGGTACTAGAGCCCAATGCAACATGGGGGGAGAGTTTTCCCCCGCATTGTTTGTTTTACTCACCGCTTGAACCGAGAACTCCCCCGTTTATCTTGTGATTCCTCCGAGAAAAAGATGGTGGACCTACCAAAAATATCGTCAAGCGGAGGTGATTTTAATCTACCAAGTCAACCGCCAAGATGAATAGCGAAGTGGACGAAGCTCCAATGTCATCATCGAACGTCCCTTGCCCCCGCATGAAATTAATGGATCCCAGATCAGCAAAGATGCTGCTCCTACGAAAGTACATAGCGTGCATCTCTTTTACGGGCTAGCAATCGGCGCTACTGGTCCATCGGCTCCAAATTTATTCTCAAGGACCGTGGGATCAATCCCCCTAGCTATGAAGTCATCAATACCCGCTTCGTGGCCGAAAAGACCACTATCCCCGTGCCGATTACGATGCAGGAGTGGACCGAGGGGGAGCGTTACTTCCAGATCGTCGAGCGGGTGTCTGGGGTCCCGTTAGAGGAGATCTGGTCGTCTATCACGCAACCCGACCGAGAAAGACTCACGAGTCAAACTGCGGATTACCTGAACCAGTTCCGCAGTTTCCACTCGCCTAAAATGCAGTCTCGATGGTCAACCGGGTTTATTGTCGCCATCTATTTTTGGGTTGCGACTATCATGTTCCCCACGGGACACTGAGCACGGCTGAAGGAGTTGTGGGATCAGTTGTTGAAGGCTTTGAAGAATAACAAGATCCCGGATGTTGTGAGATCGCAGCTCCGTGAGCGGATGTCTCCGACTCTTCCCTGATCTTACGCACGGAGACTCGACTATCTGCAACATTATCGTGGACCCGGTAACATTTGACTTGGAAGGTTGTAGTTGACTGGGAGGGCTCGGGTTATTTCCCTGTCTGGTGGAGGTTCGCTTGGCCTTCTCTCGGACTCAGTAACGAGGACAAGGAGTGGAAGGA
Organism: Penicillium sp. DV-2018c; assembly: GCA_028827535.1. Lineage (NCBI taxonomy): Eukaryota > Fungi > Ascomycota > Eurotiomycetes > Eurotiales > Aspergillaceae > Penicillium > Penicillium sp. DV-2018c. The sequence goes on from JAQJAA010000006.1 coordinate 4,490,511, forward strand.
TCTACTAAGGGGAAACATGGCCAATCAGGAGGAGGGTCAGCAATGGTACCTGGACTTTAAGTCTTTTACGAGCGAGCAACCTTGGGCCCAGGAGAGGCGAGTACGGTTCTTAAAGGAGCGTGGGCGTTGAGGGCGATATAGATCTTGGGAAGTAGATGCTGGTAAATGCGTTGGGTAGTTATCTCTCCGTGCTTCGGATGCAGGTACATAATATCTGCTACTCTCGAGGCGAATAATAGAGCAAAACTAGATCATGAAGGATAAAGAAAAAGGAAGAACGGAGGAGAGATCAGCAGTGAAGCATTCCGAGTTCAGTTTAAGGCATTGGACGATCCCAACGCCTTTTGTCGGACTCGACCCCAAAGCCACCAAAGGCAATTGCCAATAACATGTTTCTGACTCTTTTGTCAATTTGTGGGTTGTACGGAGTATACGCTTCATATACGATTTGAAACCATTAATGTGTCTGATTGCACTCTTGCATCGACTGTTGAGTGAGAAGATTGAGTATTGCTGTGCCATAGTAGGCTGTAGCAGTGTTGGAGAAGCAAGCCCTAAAGCGCCGTACAGCAACACTGCGAATTGAATATGCCAGGTACGATGCTGTTAACGACGCCTCATCCAAAGGAGAAGTAAAGTGATTTCCCTAATAATTTGGTATAAATCTGATCACGGAGTAAGCCTCCTTTTTGGGCAATTTAAGAAGCTTCGGTTGGGGAAAAATTGCAGTTCACTTCCTTTTTCAGCTCATCTCCCGAACCTTTTCCCCTCACTATTTTTCCCTTTCCCTGTTATTTTCTGGTCAGTCTCCAGTTCAAGCTATTGACCCTCATTTACATACGCCATCATTGGCTTGGGTGACTCCATCTTTGGCTCTCGCTTCTTGATATGGGGAAATTGGGACGCACCCCGCTTTACTCCGTAGTGAATCATCTTGGCAAGCCCAAATTCCCGCAATGATGCCTTCCAATACGCCAATATACGATTCAAGACTTTTCCACTGTGGCACTGCCCCTACCCCGGCTCACGTTATCTTCCTCTTCCCCAGAAAGCTGGCACATGTGCCTGGCCGTGCCGAGGGAAGCGAGAATCCTTACCATTTTACCTTTAGTAGCGCCGATCTCGACCCAGTCCCCAGGCACGGTCGACGGCGGAGTCCTAGCATACTACTAGCCGGCCCTCTAAAGTGGAGTTGTGCTCAGAGCTGCCCTTCACATGGGCGTGGAGGTGGAATCGGTCCTCTGCCTCGGTGTCGATCCCTATCTCCTCGGTGCGGATGGAGCTAGAGTGCATGACAACGAAAAAGAAAACGGAGTTAGTGCAATTGCGGTTAGTGTGGTGGGAAAGACCGTGCCTGGTTCACGATGATCGGCAGCCGTCGAATTGCAGTTAAAGAGCTGGCTCGCTCCGGGGTTGAGTTTCTCCATCTTGTGAAGGCTCTTCCTGATACGCAGCAAACCTTTTGAACGACAGGTTTGGGGAATCGACGCCAATTCGACCGGCAAGACAAGATATCAATCCACTAGAGGAAACGTGACACGAAGAACGCCTGGTTGACCCCTCGATAATATGCGTCTTTTGCCAACCCTAGCTACGGCGCTCCTGTTCACAGTCAATGTGACAGGAGCCAGCCCAGCTGCTTCCGCCGCCAGCACAGCCCTTACGCCTCTTGCGAATATTGTGGAGGAGGCCGCGCCTACTACCTCGGCCACTCAGCCGCCTGTCGACAATCAGGCCAATGCCGCCAGCTCTGCTTCTGAGCCCCCCGCAACCGCTGGAAACACTGCCAATGCGTTCAAGGCTGCTGCAGCGAACGACGAGGAGGATACCTCTAGTGAGACTGCCCCACCGGCTTCCACCAAGGCCAGCAATCCTGTCGAGTCGGTAGTCGACGATGTCAAGTCTGCCGTTCCAAGTGTCACCAAGGAAACGGCTCCTGCTGCAACTGCTGATTCCGCAACTGAGAAGACCGCTCCGGAGACTAGCAACACCCCCACCGCCTCCCCCAAGTCTACTGACTCATCTTCCGATGACTCCGATGATGATGACGGTGATGTCAAGTCGGCAAATGTTCTGAAAGATCTCACGGATACCCTTGGTGGTCTTTTCGGCGCTGGTGGCACCGGAGGCCTGCCTGAGCTTCTGAGGGGCATCGAGAGTCTGCTGGACCCTCGCCTCCTGCGCCGAATCGCAGACACTTTCGAGTACCTCTCTACCAGTTTGGCTCCCCCTGTCGACACCAACCTCCGATCTGTGGTCAATGTTGCCCACGGCCTCCTGACCCCCGAGTTTGGTAAGAAGGTCGGCGGCCTCATTGACAATGCGAACAACCTCCTCAGTGACGAGAACACCAAGGAGATTATGACCCTCATTGGCAACGCCAACAAGCTCCTCACCGGCGACTTCGTCAAGAAGACCGGCAACCTCATCGACAAGGCTGGTCCCCTCATCGACAAGGCCGGTCCCCTCATCAACAAGGCCGGTCCCCTTATCGACAATGCTGGCGATCTTCTCACCGAAAAGAACACCAAGTCCATCGAGGCCCTCCTCACCAATGCCAACACTCTGCTTACCCCCAAATTCGTCAAGGAGACTACCAGCCTCATCGACAAGGCTGGTCCTCTCATCGGAGATGCCAGCGGCTTACTCACCAAGGGCAATGTCAAGGCCATCGAGTCGCTCTTGAGCAATGCCAACAAGCTCTTGGACGACGCGACCGTCGACGCCCTCAAGGACCTGCTCGACCAGGTCACTCCTCTGCTTCCTCAGCTGAAGGGTCTGCTCAAGAAGGAAACCATCGAGCAGATCACCAGTTTGCTCAAGAACGCCAACAAGCTCTTGGACGACGACACTGTTGACGCCCTGAAGGACTTGCTCAACCAGGTCACCCCTCTGCTTCCTCAGCTGAAGGGCCTGCTCAAGAAGGATACCATCGACCAGATCACCGGTTTGCTCAAGAACGCCAGCAAGCTCCTCACCGACTCCTTCATCAAGGACACCAACACTCTCATCACCGAGGCTGTCAGTCTCCTTACCCCGGATCTGGTCAAGGCTCTGAAGTCACTGCTCAGCGATCTCACCCCTCTGATCCCCGAGATCAAGTCCTTGTTGAAGAAGGAGACCATCAAGTCGATCGAGAACCTCCTGAACAACGCCGGAGACCTGCTCACCGCAGACTTCGTCAAGGAGACCAAGAACCTGGTCGACAGCGCCGACGATCTCCTGACCCCCAGCGTCGTCGACGGACTGAAGGACGTCCTCGGCAGTGTCATTCCTCTGGTTCCCGATCTCAAGCGCTCGCTGCTGAACCACACCATCATCACCGACCTCGGCTACATCGTGACCAACGCTACCAACTTGCTCACCCCGGCCTTCGTCGACGACACTTCCGGTCTCGTCGAGAACGCCGACGGCCTTCTGACCCCCTCTATCGTCTCCACGCTCAAGGATATCCTTGGACACGTGCCCGACTTGTTGCCCGAGGTCAAGAAGCTGCTCAAGCCGGCTACTATCCAAGGTGTGAACGATCTCTTGCACAACGCTGGTGATCTCTTGACACCTAAGTTTGTGAACGAGACTTCCATCCTCATCGATGATGTTACGAGCTTCCTGCCTTTGATCCAGGAATTGCTCAAGGCGCTGTAAGGAGTTGGTTTTATGATTTTTCTTGCTCGGTTATTATGAGACGTAAATAATGATCTCTAATGTTCTCTAATGATAATCAACGTTATCCCATTTATATTTGCCAGTACTACTCAGTAAACTCCTATATACATGCCCTCATTTGTTGTAAGAAGTAGCGAATCTTGGAATAAGCCCTACCTAGGTTGCGGACACCTATGTATATTCAATTCCTGATCACTGATCGAACGTACCAGTCTCCCAGCGCGGTGTCGTCTTCTTCCGCAATGGAACAAGACAGATTGACCGACGACTCGCAAAAAGAGCTTATCCAACGTCTTGGTGAGCTCTCCGGCAAGCCAAGCACATCTGGACTGCACATTCACGGGCCCGATGGCCAACTCAAACCGGGAACACAGCGTCAAGGACGATGAGATAACCAGTGTAATCAGCTCGGCACAGCGTGAAAAGCTGTACAAATACCGAAATGTGCGAAATCAGAGCGCACGGAAAGAATGGCACAGTGATATTACCTTCGAGCCTATTCCTAGCGATTACACTCTTCTCCGACTCACCGAGCTTCCGAAGACTGGCGGTGGTAAGACTCCGACTCAGCCTAAGGGTCCTTTGTTGTCCACCTTTGACTTGTTCCAGACATACTAATTCGACCCCAGACACGTTGTGGGCTTCCGGCTATGAAGTTTACGACCGTATCTCCGAACCTTACCAAAAGTTCCTGGAGGGCTTGACAGCAACCTGTGCCCAGCCTAGGTTCAATGAGGCCGCCAGGGAAAATGACTTCACCGTTCACCCCGGTCCTCGTGGCGCGCCCGAAAATGTGGGAGAAGAGCTCCGAGCTGAGCACCCTGTGATCCGAACCCTTCCCGTATTCGTTATTGATACAAGTCTGACTTCTCAACAGCTATCTGGGATAACCGACCTGTTTATCATGCAGCGACCTGGGATTATGAGGGCCTTAGCCCGCGTACTGGTCACCGTGCTGCCGGTCTTGGAGAGAGACCTTATCTCGACCCTAAGAGCATTGGACGACGGGAGGCATTGACAAGGGATGAAAAGTTGGTTGATCTATTCACTTTCAAATGTGACTTCCTGGCAATGATGGTTCTTCCGGTCCTTCATAATCATGCTCTCAGTTACTAAGTAGTGTAGTGGGGAGGTAGTTATGACCTCTCCCCTACTATGTACGGAAATTCCCCCTGGCCACTCCTTTTGGGGTTTGCACGTGAGAGTTCTTTACGTCAGCAGTTTTCAGCCGGGCGGAGATATAACTAGTCTCGCGGTGCCCATAGTTGACAATAACACACTCCTTTACATCTCCGATTTCTCTTCCTGTGCGCAAGCACCCAAGCTCTTTGTTCCCTTAGTCCGATGCTATGCTAGGTGGCACTTGCTGAATCAACCCGTGTGCCTCAGAGCACACAGCCATTGAGCGATCCCCTCTTCAGTAGATAGTGTCTGAAATATGTCAAGCCCTGGTGCGAGTGGTGCAGCGTGTCACATAATCTCGGAAGGTACGACTAGGATCCGTGCATAATCGGGCAAGTACGTGAATGGAGATTGAAAAAGTGTACGAATCTACCTACTTGCAGCTCATTGAAACTTAAGACGTTAATCGTAGAAGGCCACATGGCTCGAAGGCGCGCGGTTACCTCAGGTTGAGGGAGCGTCGACTAACCGATCGCCTACATCCTCTTCTCGTCATCTCCCCCAGTCTCTCCAGGACTCTCCTTTTATCTCCTCTTCTGATTGCAATCATCAAAACATCCTCATTACCACACTCACAGCGGCATGCGTACTAGCCTAACTCCTCATCGATCCCCTGCCCAGTGATTACCCCGCCGCAGTGATTCCCTTCCCTGGGTGCTTTTTTTCGTAGAAAGGTGCCCTTCTCTACCCACCACAGTGACAGGGTAATCACAGAGCAGGGGAATCACTGGACAGGGGATCGATGAGACGCTAGGCTAGTACGCAAGGTGCATATAGCCGGATCATTCACTTAGGTAGGTTACGGGCCTACTATAGACCCTACAAATGAGAACCAACTAAGAGCATGGGGCCGTACTCTATGGTGCACTTCAGATATCTCACGATGAGCTCGCTCATCAATGATTAATTCCTACCTGCGCTGATCTAGCAATATGAACACAAACAGAAATATGTACTGTAGTGGGAGAACTGCGCCACCTCCATGAGTGATGCCTCAGGCGTCATGCGTCCCGTTCACCGCCCATTTTCCTTAGGAAGGAGCATGCAGAGAGACACAGACAGACATCGAACACACACCTCTTGTCCCCTATCAGTCGTTACAGTATGGTCCCTTTCAGTCAGTAGGTCTCAGGACGGTTCCCTGCTACGGTCTCCTGGGCTGCAGTCCTCCCATCGTCCTGTCTGCGACGTCAGACCGCCATCGCGCTCTTCCCACTTCAGTACCTACATAGTATACCTAACTTACATAGTAGTAGACTGTGGAGTGGGCTTTGGCCACCACACCATCGCCCACATGGGCACCCCCGGCCCACCGGGCTGCAGACTCGCATCAGTAGCCACCTTGCCCTTCCCCAGGACGATCTTCTCGACTTCCTGAAATCCCAGCGAGAGATACAGGGAGCGTGAACTCGAAGTCGTCGCTTCAAGCCAGATGGGCAGATTTGCTGCTTGCGCAGTCTGTTGATGCTCGCGCATGATGACTTTGGCGTATCCTGTGGGAGTTATGAAGTCAACGGAAGAAGCGAGGTGAAAGTAAGTGACGATCTCACCTTTACCGCGGTGTTCACGTTCAGTCCCGAGACTGAAGACGTAGTAATATAACCTTTGTCCGCGCAAACCCTTTTTCTTCGCATTATCGGTCATGCCCGAAAACTCGCACCAGAGACGCTAACAAAACATTAGGCATATGTATGCAATCTTTCCGCCGAAGCACTAAATGCTGGCAATCACCTACCTTGAGACCGGGGATCCCGATTCTCCACAACACACCCAGGAATCCAGCCCGCAGAAGAGTAACGACATTATCAACGCTTCGCCCTGGCGGAAGAAGGACCGAGGCCGCTTTCCACCCGTCCACTTCGGTGATCACAGCTTGGTTCAGTACCGCGGACTTGACAAGCGTGTACCAGTATGTCGGCAGATACGCGCGGCGTTCCTGCGGCGACAGTTCTAGCAGCATGTACGCGATGACGGGATCGGTATCGAAGACGCGGCCGTTTAGCTGTGCGACTGCATCCAGTCTCTCTGTTCCTTCTGTTCAGTCTTTTTGCCGTTTCGCCGGACCCTCGCGTCACTCACTCTCGCCGCCGTGCGTGATCGGGATGGATTTCACGGCCATTGAGTTCTGTGTTTGTCGTACTATATCAGAAAAGAAATCCCCTGAACATCTGGGCGCGTATTGAATCGTTTCGGCCCCTCTAGGCTATGATCAGAGGTAGCCATGTCGAGCAAGTCATTGGAGAATGCATTGCGTAAGCTGTTTTGTGGCGTGAGTACGGGCGACGATACCGATACCCGCTAGCCGTTGACAGAAAGCTGATTGCGACGTCATTCGCTGTGACATAAGCGGGTTTATTTTCCGAGCCGAGGGACTCTGTTCAGTCTCACCTGTCTGCATATGCTGCTCCTGTGCAAACGTTCCAGTCAGACTGCGAGTAATTATAATTCTATCATTTCGTCCGATTGCGTTCAGACTGCTCTAGGCGCTGTGCTGACGACTACATATTCAACAAGATGTGGATTACCGTGGAGCACAGATTATCAGCAAAGGCTGGCCGGCCCCCGCTGGATCATCCTTGCTTCTGACGATAGGCTCCGTTTGCGACCGTTGCCTCCTAACAAAGACCACGGTAATAGTGCCGAGTAATTGAGTCACAGGGATCAGGTTGAAGCACTACAAGGGTGTTGTCGTGGATGAGTTATTGAATACGGTGGGATATGAGCTCGAGAGAAAGACCTTTCCAAGTTGTCTTTGGCCTATTCTGGGGATGACATACCTATAGAAGCCTCGTGATCCAAATGTCTCTCGACTCTCAATTCTACTGAGCAGGACCACAAGCTCCCGAGATCACACAACAAGTTTCGCTCCTCAAAAAAGATGCATCAGACCAACTACACCAGGTTGACAAGGGAGAGTCTTGTGACGGTAGGGCCAAAAGATCCCAGCCCTAAGCCTTGGGTCATTCGCAGTCCGAGACCATGTGTGGTTCAGCGTGTTGGATGAAAGTAAGTGAAATAGGTGAAAGCTCTTCGGCACGTCGAATGCTATTCAATGGCACACCTCGAACGAAGGAGAGGTATTGTGATGACTTGACACTGGATCGCGGCGATCTGGAGCAAGAGGACAGTCGTTCCAAAGAGAGCCCGTGTTCAGCTCTTGGAACAGTTTACTGTCAAAGTGCCCAGACTCGAGTGACAGATATGCCTAGGTTTGTTCTGTGTTGTCTAGGTTGCTATACTAATGTCTTCTCTACCATATTGCACCATAAGCATTCTTTCTCCCGCAGTTCAAAGCAGGATTTGTATAAAATGGCTGTGCTATCAATATCCTAAGTTTATCCCGGTACCGGCATCTTTGGAGCCGGAACCGCGATCATCAAAGTATCATCGAAGAGTGTGCGCTTAACCAAGAACACTTACATCCGTCAAACTTATCCACCAAACTCCCAAACTTCACAAACCTACCATCGGCCACGATGAAACCCGTCCTACTCATCCTCGACGTCCAAAACGGGATCATAAATCGCCTCCAAAACACAGAGCCCTACCTCCAACGCCTCGCCTCAACCGTCGAGGCTGCACGCAGGGCATCTATCCCCATCATCTACGTCGTCACATCCTTCCGTCCAGGCTACCCAGAGATCCCCGGCGAACACCCATACCTAGCCTCTGTAGTCACACGTGGTGACTGCATCAATGGCAATCTCTCGACAAGAGTTCACTCAGCCATCGAGCCCGTGACCCACGAAGTGATCATCACCAAGCATCGTCCCTCGGCTTTCCACTGTACGGAACTGCAGATGATCTTGCACGCCATTAGAGCTGACCATATTATTGTCGCTGGCTTGACTACTTCCGGTGCTGTGTTGTCTACTGTCAATTACGCAATTAACCGGGACTACCATGTTACTGTGCTGGAGGATTGTTGTATGGATCGTTCGGAAGAGAAGCACCGTCTTTTGATGGATATGGTCTTTATGGATTTTGCGAATGTTGTCTCCGCGGAGCAGTGGGTAAGCAGCATTTCTTCCGCCCAGACCACTGAGAACTAGAGCTGCCTTCCGGTGGTTTGTGTTATATTGGGGATAATGGCGTTGGTGACTTGATAATGCGTGAAACTATGACCACACGATAGTTACTTTACACCCTCGAGAGCCAGAGAGTAGGAAGAGATAGCGGATAAATTATCCATTAGAACTACAGCTTTTAGGAATTGGAATTTCTCAATAATTTACATTCGCTAAAAGAACCTCGTCATATTTGCTGGAGCATTCATGCAGATACCTTCCCGTTATATAGATTTCAAGTCCTGGGTATATCATTTCTACAGCTTCACCTGTCCCCGCTCCTGAGGAGCAGCACAGCAAGCCGGCTCCGGGTGTTCGGTGGACTTGTTGAACGACTGGTTTGAGGCTGGTACATCCAGGGCAGGGTTCTTAGTGAAAAAGCCATCCGGCTTGAGCATGACGCTGACGCGCTCCACGGGCATGACGGGGAAATCCTCAATGCGGGGGTTATGAGTGAGGCCAAATGCTGCGGAAGGTTAGTAACTGTGTTTGTTATCGGGGACTGGGATCACATACTGTGCCAGAGAACGACATCTTCGTTCTCGACTGGATCGTTGCGTGCAGCCCACACATCCACACCTTCGGACTTCTTGCTCTGGTTTGTGAACTCGCCAGCGGCGAAGAGCTCGTCATCTCGGTACTTGGTAACCCAGATGGGACGGGTCGCGAAAACAGCGCGCTTGAGGCCGAAGGATTTCGGCGATGCGAGCATCATCTGGCTTGGGCTGGTTTGAAGCTTGTAGGAGATAGGGTGGTGGGTGATGGGATTGATGATGGAGTCGTTGCGGATTTTGAAGACGCGGTGGCGGTCGACGCTTGTGAATGCGCTGCCGCTGGTCTTGATAACGTTCTTCTCGGTGGTGTACCCGACGAGCCATGGGTTCTGGTCATCCTCAGGCATGGGGACACTGTCTTCATAGTAGATTGTGTTCTTGAATCCGTCTATGGCTGGGTCGATGCGGAGGGAGAACATGTGCTGGTGGAATGGGGCCATGACGCCTGGTCCGACGTTGGTTCCCCATGGTACGGTCTCGCCGTTTGAGTTGTCAAAGGGCACTGTTGAGAGGATACCAGTTGCCCGGACCTCGAGCTCAATGTTCGCTGCCTGGTCGAGGATGAAAGCGAAGATGTATTCGTAGTTCCCGACGGTGCAGATCATCTGGATCACGAGTTGGCGGTTGCGGACGACTGTTGCAGCGCCAGTGCGATAGTTGGTGTGCTTGTGTTGGAGGCCGTTGTCCTGTTCGTGCATACAGATGACATTCTTGAGTTGGATTGGGGTTCCTTGTGCGTCTGTGCGGTAGCCGTCGAAATACTTGATGTGTCCGAGACAGTCGCAGCCCAGGGTCAATTGGTTGGCAGTGATACCGAAGCCGACATCACCAACGTCAAAGGCCTGCTTGCGGTGGTAAGGGGCACGAGGATCTATAATCAGTTAGATTTGTCGTTAAAGAGAAAGGAGAGTGACATACCGCCGTAGGGGACAGTCATCTCAGAGACGGAGAGACGGTAGAAGGTGTTGCGACCATCGTAGGTTACATTGTGCAACACCAGGCCCTCTCGGTTGTTGTAGCCCACGCGGAATCGCCACTTCTGCCATGACACGGCGTTGCCAATGACATTGAATGACGCTCCTTCCGGTTGCTGGACGATGTAAGGCTTCAAGTCTGTGCGCAGAGGCTCATCGAGCAACTCATGGGCGTATTGCACAGTAGGGACCTGTTTCCAGGGTTGGGTCTCGGTTGTCCGAGCATCGGCTCCACCAGGCAAATAATCCATGCGGACCAATTCGTGGGTGATGCCATCGATGACCGGGGAGAATTGACAGGGTAGCGAATACTGGTTGTTCTGGGGGTGGTCGACGGCCACGATGTACATGTAGCACTGGAACAAACGCCGAGTCTCCGCGGCATCGTCAGTTCCGTAGATCCAAGGGTCCATGCAGACAGTGTGGCCAGGTGGAAGCTTCAATTTCTCAATCTCGGCCTTGACGGCTGGGTGGCCGAGACAAATTTGCTCAATCTCAATCATTTCATCAACGTCCGCGGGTCCCTGGACATCCTTGGGTAGCTCTTTCGCTGACACAATCGACTTGGTGTCTGCGTTGATCAGAGCTTTGAAAAAGGACCCGTTGTCCAACCGGTGGAAAAGGGCCATCAACAAACGAGCTGGTTTGCGCGGGCGGACTTCACCAAGGCGTTCAGCCTCAAGGTATGGTACCACTTCATGCTTGGCTGGTTCCTGGAGATCGATGCGCTTGTACCGCAGCTTAACACCAGGGAAGGCGGACTCCAAAACGGAGACTGCCACCTGGATCTCCCGAGGTGTGATGGGATCGAAGGGGTGAAGGTTTGCCATTATGAAAGGTGAGAATAATGATCAAGGGAAAATGCATTCTATGGGCATGGCAGTGGATTTATATGCAAACAAAACCCTTGGCCGTCCAGCTAGTTCCCTTTTGGGTAAATCTTTCGCCCAGCTGGGATGATCTGATTGGCCGATTTGGGGTTTTCTTCGGCGCATCTTTTGCCCCAAATAGTTTAGCGCGTTTATTCTCGATAAGTCAAGGTGGAGTATTGTGAGCGATTGCGGAGTTGATGGGAGAAGGAGGGGTCGGCGGTTATTTGGAGAAGATACAAAGTCAGTAAATCTTCAAGTTTTACAAATCGAATATGAGGACCTGTGCAAATGACGCCAAAAATGACCCACTTTTGGCGCCAGAAACTTTGGAGGGCGAGAGCGGGCACCGCCCACCGTCCAGTACCCTCACTATTTGACGAGATGAAACCTGACGAGATCATTGAGATGATCGGACTACACTGTGTGGAGACCAAAAAGCAGAGGAGAGAGTTGTATTGGGAGAGGGAGCAAGCTCCCAAGACAAACTACCTGATCTAGCTACTGAGATGTGATGCCTAAGGCACCTATACATCCATAAGTTATAACACGTTACACAACCCCCTAGGCTCAACCCCGAGACAGAAACCATGACTAGAACATTTCCAACTGCCATAGTAAAAACTGTCTTTCTTTTCGAAACATGCTCAATAAGCGGCTGGACCCAGGACGACGACTGGGCTCGTAAATTTTCACCACTTCCAGGCCTGCGCAGTGCTGCGCGATCATGCTTACTCCCTCAGGGTCTTCCCCAGCGCTTTCGCCGTCGCCAAGGGCGGAAGACTCATTTCCGTGGTCCCCGCTACATCCTCAACTGCCAGCGAGAAGCATTTCGACAAGCCCCAGTTCTGTTGGTGGGTCGCTGAATAGCACGGCTCATAGGCGAAGGGCCGCGGTAGCAGAGTCGGGTCAGAATGGTAGGCAAGCACATGGACAAGTACATGAAGATGGATATTGACGATTCTGGAAGCGATATATACACTCCTACAGCCGCCAATATTACAAACCGGGCTTCTCTCTCACACCGCGATTCGTTCTTCACAGAAACCGCCCACCTCCCGGGACATACCTCCCGTCGTTCTCTCCGCTATCCCCCATGTCGAACACTCAGCCCTTAAAGACTACCTCAATAAGGTCGGAAACCTATTTGATGCTTTTCAACGCACGAAGTACGAGTTCAAAGACATGTGTCGTCAAGATATATCCACTATCAAAGGGGACGAAGTCGCATCGTGCGGAAGCCGAATATTCTCTGGTTCTATCGACGATTGTCTCTCTGCCGCTTTTTCCCGGCTACAGACATGGACAGTGCCAACTTTCCACGCTTATGATTTCGACAGCTTTGATGCCAAAGACTAGAGAGTTGCCAGTACAGCTGCTTGAGAGATGGCACATGACGAAGACAACGACCAACTTTACTGACTGGCTTGATCCCATGCGGTGTAGGATTTATATGAAACCTCCACCGGCTAGGTTGCAGTAAGATATAGCACGAACAGGACGATCGATGGACAGGTCAATGATAATGAAATGTTTCCATTGTGCCCCTTATACTTCTATTAACCTAGCTACTCACCCATGCACGATAGTTTAGGTTCCGATCACGCAAATAGTGCATTTCCATTCAATTTTTCCAAGTTCAACCTAACGTATGGTTCGCGAGGGAAGACAAGGAACGAACGTGTTCGCAGTACAGGGCTGGAATGCGACGCGAGGGGCTTCATGTGGATCTGGGGTTCACCACGAACTTCCATCTCGACTATGTATCAATGCCTCGGGGTCCAACCATTACGCCTCACTCTATACACTTAACAATGAACGAATGATCACAAAAGTCGATTTCTATTGAATATACAGTTATAGTTCATTTCACTGGCTCCAAAGTCATTATGCACTCAAAAGGTGCATGTCGGACTTGGTCCTCCCAAGACTGGCCAAGGAGGTCGGAATTCAGGGCTGCTACTGTGCCTTGGGGCCCTTCACAGGCTAAGTTCGCTGACATTCCTCATGAAAAGTCCAAGACCTTGCCCGAAGGGCTCTATAAAACAAAGTCGCGTCCCCTGATCGCGTTGTTCGCATATCGACTACTACGCCAACCGCCACACAGCGCCATCGACATGGATTCGACTAACTAAGCGCATATAATACTTTAATTTTTGAAACTAAGATCATCGACGCGTCCCAGATTGCGTCAATATCGATAGCTTGATCTACACGGAAATAGTGCCGATCCGACTTTCTTTTCCTGCAATGCGAAGCGCGTCTATCTCGTTCTTCCTCGCGAGCTTCATTGGGTACGCCTTCGCTGGCTTGCACCACCATCATGCTCACCTCCATCGCCATCGCCATTTGATGCCACCTACAGAAAACTTGGAGCCAAGAGCCCGTGCTTTGGAAAATGTGCCTCATATCTCCGATGACTTTGTGGTGGAATCGGTCACTCGCACTACTACGACTACGGTTTACGGGAAGTGCGCTCCAACCAGTACTACTCACTCTACGCTTACTCTCGTGAGGGAGATACCTGGGCCTACACTGTATGAACCGGCCCATCCAGAACCGTTTCAAACACGTTGGGATCAATTGGAGCAGCATGCTGAAGCGACTCACCCTGCGTCGACGATTATCCAGCCTGCCCAGACCCAATTCACTCATCCAGCTGAGCCGGAGGAGACCACATTCATCTACAAGACAAAAACGATCACCAAAACTGCAACGGATACAGTCCGAGTTACTGTCAACCCCGGGGCCAGCGCTGTACCACCTGCAAACACATCGGAATGCCCAAACGCAGAAAAAGATATCTCACTAGCAGACACACTACCAAAGGGCTCGCCGGAAGAAGCAAAATCTGTCCCAGCAAAAGGCCGCCCCCCGTCTCACCATTCTCCAAAGGCCCCAGTCAAAGGCCCAATAGACACTGTACTCGGCCTACCAGGCCAGGTCCTCCCAGATTTACCGGTAGTCAACGAAATCCTTCCAGGACCGAAGCCAGACACTCCGCCACCGGTGGATTGGACAGCAATACCACCGAAAGGACAATTCTCGACCAAGGGATTCGGTGGCCGGACGCAACCATCTCCGCCACAGGAAAGGGAGATCTTCTACCGTGGCAACGTCGGCGAGCCCTGGGGAAGCAATATCATCCTGGTCAGTCCCGCCCAGGCCCATCTCTACAAATATGTGGCGCAGTTCACCGGCTCGAACAATGAGCCTTGGACAGTAGTTGTTTGGAATAAGATCGGACCGGATGGAAAGTTGACTGGGTGGTATGGCCACTCTGCTCTAACTTTCACGCTTGCGCCTGGTCAGACGCGCTATGTGGCATTTGATGAGGACTCGGAGGGTGCATGGGGTGCTGCACCAGGTGGGAAGCTACCTACTGATCAGTGGGGTGGGTATTCGTGTACCTGGGGCGAGTTCAGCTTCGGCGATGGGGAGAATAAGGGTTGGTCGGGCTGGGATGTGTCCGCTATTCAGGCCCAGGTTGCGGGACAGCATGTGCAGGGCATGTCGATTTGTCAGGCTGATGGGAAGGGGTGTTCGGTTATTACGGCTGACGCCGAGAAGGTGGTTGATGCTTATACTAAGTCGAAGAAACATGTTAATGGGATTGGTGGTGCTGCGGCTCCCGGTCCCGTGCGGTTGAAGGTGGTGTTGGATTATCGGGGATGATGGAGGCACTTTGTATATATACGCCTGCATCTTGCAATGGATACCTGTGATGATAATTCTGACCACTCTCGATTCCTTCAGTCCCATCCGAGGTTGCATTGCTGGACTGCTCCTGAAATCAGGCTGTAAATGTACCCTCAATGGCAAGTCGTTTTGAGCAAGAAACGCTGCCAGCGCTCATACAGAAAGGATCGGCGATGAGCGCAAGTTAGATGGGATAGGGAGAGGAAGAAGAGGAGAAAATGGAAGGCGGCAGAAACGCATTAGATTTTCGTAAATACGTCGAATACATCAAAGTCCCCTAGTGATGGAGAAAGTCCAATTTGTACAGCTTCAAAGCCCACAGACCACCCTATGCTGTAGGGGTGCTTGTTTCAAACCAAAAAATCCTCGCTGCGGCCCTCATTCCAAGTATTCACCCTTGGTCTCCGCGTGGATAACATCAAATAACGGCTTTGCACTGAACCAGCCGGCCTTGGGAGTTCCCACTGTCTTATAAGTGAATGCAGCATCGGCTTCTTCAATCTTGACCGTCTCTCCACCTCTTCCAGCAGCAGCAGCGTCCGCAAGGAGCTGAGCATAGCAGCATTTTTCAAGACTCACAAACCAGAACACGGCCTCTTCGATGGTGTTGCCGACGGTCAAAAGACCGTGGTTCTGCAGGAGCGCTGCCTTCTTGTTACCCAGAGCCTGGGCGATATTCCGACCTTCTTCCTCTGCCAGGACGACGCCCTTGAATGAGGTATAAAGTGCCAAGTCCTAATGGTGTTAGTGGGCAATCCTCATGCACTTTCTGAAAGAGAACATACATTGTAGAAAGCGCAGGAATCCTGCGAGATTATATCGAGCGGTCGGCCCAGCGAGCAAAACGCTCGGCCGTAGAGACTATGACTGTGCGCGGCGCAGTTGACATCCGGGCGAGCAGCGTGGATAGCAGAATGGATCATGAATGCAGCGGCGTTGAGCATCCTATTTGGACCACCTGCAATTACCTTGCCATCGTGATCGACCTGGATCAAGTCGGAGGCCTTCATCAGTTTGAACGCCGTGCCAAATGGGTTCACCCAGAACGTGCTCGGATCAACCGGATCGCGCACGGTGATATGTCCGGCGACACCTGTTGATGACATTAGTTCGATGGCTCGGATCGGATATCTTCCCGAGATAGTCCATACCCTCGTCGTAGCCCTTGTCGCCAAAGATTCGGAATGCGGCTGCTAGACGGCCCTTGAGATATTCTCGTTCTTTCATCTTATCCTCGAATACGGGCATAGTGGGCAACTGCATCTTGATCTTGGCTTTCTCAGCACCCTCTGCTTGGGATGACTGGGGAGCTTGGACGGTGACGGCGTTGCCGACGGTCTCGGTGGCGGTTGGGGGAGCCATTATTATTGCGTGTGATGTTTCTTGGATTGAGGGTTGTTGAAGTTGTTAAGAGGCAAGGAAGGAGTTTCAAGTCCAAACTATCTCGGCTCATCTCAAGACCCTCAATGCGGGGTTGTTGATTATCAATGAGGTCGGATTGGATTGGTCGCTGACTTGGTGGACCGAGACCGAGGCTACGGAGGTTCTCCGCTGCGGAGAACAATCGTCTCCACATTCGATGTACCCCATAGTTGCTGCAGCATTGTCTTTTGACCTTCGATGAATAACTACATATATGGGACTGCTCTCTAGTAGAGGCTGATTGAAGATGGCCATAGCGAGTCGCGTGTACTCTCTTACTGTGATAAAATTCACCAACATCCATATATTCAAACACTCGACAGCTAATCTACCATTTCCAATTTCCCTTCAATCACACTCCAAAGAAGCCGATTCTTCCGTCCTCTCGGGTGGAGCCAGGTAAAGCTTATACCACGTCATCTCACAACTTACAGAGCCGAGATGATGGCGTTGTAAGCAGACTTGGGCTGGTAGTTTCCGTCAAAGAGCAATGGGTTGTCACCCGAGCGCCATGAGTTCTGAATACATCGTTAGTTTATCAATCTTGTATGGAGGGTTCGGTCCACGTACGGCGTCAGAAACACCCCAAACGGTGATTCCAACACAGTTCTCTACCTCGAGACAGGCGTTTGTAACCTAGAGGCAAGATTAGAAGTGGTCCATTGTGTATGACGGGAATTACTTACAGTGACATAGTCTTGGTCACTGGCGCCAGCAATATCAAGCTCGGTGATGGCGACTTCTGAGACGCCGGAGGAAGCTAGGGTGCTCAAAGCAGTAAGGGGCTGTCAGCGCGGACTTTCATCACAGAGGGAGGGGAGACTTATTCTTTGACACCGCTCGATCCACCGGCACTGTACCGGTTAGTATGATTCTAAACTTGTTCAAAATAAAGGGTCTTACCCAAGGTGAGTCTGAGAGCCTAGAATGGTGTTAATAAGAGCCATATATTTGATAAATCAAGATCATTGCTTACCGATTCCATCGATGGGAATGCCCTGAGACAGCCACTTCTTAACAAGGCTAGCCATTCCCTGGGTCTTGCCATAGTTGGCAGAATCGAGGCTAATCGTCGGTCAGTTCAAGCCCTATTTCATGTTGACGATGGGAACCAACTTGTAGTCGTTGATGTAGAGCTTGGCGTTCGGGTCAACCGATCGGGCAGTCTCGAAGGCGATGCGAACAAAGTCTTCTCCAAGAACATTGGAGAACACGCTGGACCGCAGAGTACCATCCTCGTTGAGGATCTCGTTGACGACATCCTGTATCTGTTAGTCAAAATAGGAGGAAGCAAAGAGGTGCGAAACTATACCCAAGCATAGATCTTGCCCTTGTAGCGGCCCATGACGTTGGTGATGTGGTTCTTCAAGACCGAAGTCAATTGGTCCTTGTCGGTGATACCCTGAACCCATGATGGAAGCTGGGAGTGCCAGACTGTGCCGGTCAGTACACGTCCTGTTGATCTTCATATCGAGCGAGAGCTTTGGAACGTACCCAAGGTGTGTCCACGGATCAACTTGCCGTTGGACGTAGCAAAGTCAACCTGATACAATCAGCCACTCCTCTTCTAAATTCTGCTATACTGTCAATACTTACAAGGTAGTCGGATCCGCCAAAGTTGAAGGAGTTCTGGGAGGCTGATAACAGACATGATAGTCAGAACACGACGTCCGACGACAGACATGGACGGCATCAGTAAACTTACGCTCGGTAGCATCCCATTTCATGCTGTTCTCCGGGGTAAGTTGACCGAAGTCAGCCTTGACAACGTTCGCGTTGGCGCCGATGGACAAAGTGCCTTGGTCACCACAGGTACCGAAGTACTTCTTGCCATGGCCAACAAAAGCATCATTGATGCTTGCAGAAGCCTGGCGGCTGCCGATAACAGAGGCCGAGGAGAGCGATGCCAGGAAGGCAATTCTCGCGAGAATCATAGCAAGAATCATTTTGAGGGATTGTGATTGAATGGATTAGACTGTGAATGATGTTGTCTGAGTTCTTGGTATGTCGAATTCACCAGAGAGCTGGCAGAGCTCCTTTATATACACCGCGGTCATGCAATAAAGCCAACAAGGTCGGGCAACGGAACAATAGCCCTAAATCAATCAAAACATGGCCTCATCTAGACAGATTCCAGATTCCGGCTCCGCTTTACCCGGTGAGCTGATCACGAAACTAGGTAGATTTCGATCAGGAGCTGTCTAAAACTCCACGGCAATGATTTGGACCCTGACGCTAGATTGGATGGTTTTAGGCTGAAACTAGGGTCTGATGCCACGGTAATTGACACTATCACGATGCCGAACATATTCCACGCTGTTCTCCTCGGGCCTCAACATCATGACTTTGAATATGCATCCCTAGTATGGTCAAGTGAGTGCGGGGGAGGCTTGAGAATCAGGCTTGCAGATTACCCATTTCTGGCTGTTTTGGCGTTTTTTTGGCGTCAATGGGGAAAATAGATTCTTCTAGAGAGAACCGAGGCCCTAAACGAGGAAAGGTATTGGGCGCCCCCTGCTGGCTTTCCAGTCTACGTCCTTAGCGCTAAAATGTTGTGTGTGGCTTGCAGTAGAGCCCTTTCGTAAGTCTACTGCCGGAAAGTGACAAGTGTACTGATGAACTGCCGGACTCTTCATACAGACGACGTAAAAACACGTCCAACTTCGACATACATCTTCACGCATAATTCACTATATGCATCGCATTATGTACATAACTTAATCTCAGCTGAAAGCAATACGATTGGTGAGCTTCGCTGCTTCTTAAGGAGCATTAAAGTATAAGGTCCATCCACTGGAAGACTTCAAATACCTAAACCTGATGGTTCCCCCATATGCAAGAATATAGCCTGATTATGAGGATATATTACTTATAGAAACTAGGATATTTAAGGCCCATGGCCATTTATGTCGAACGTGTGAGACTCCGTAAAACACACAATTCTTGGCAGCGCCGGATTTGCCTACAAATTAAGCCAGTGATCTGCAGTGGTCTGAGCCCTGAATAGTTACATCTTGCGCTTGGCACCCCGACTGAAGAAACACGGCCAACTTCTCCGCTTCTTGGCATTTCTGTCACTTTGTAAATAGTGGCAAGTTGACAACTATCCCAGTTGCTGCATACGATTTACCCGGGGTCGAAATAAGGCTGTCGCTGTATCAGGAAACACACCGGTGGATAGCGATCATGCAGAAGTATCCTTATGTGAAACCACATTACCCTGAGCTCCGGTCTGGTTAGGGAAGGGAGCTGTGACGATCATATCATTGACTCGACCGTGTGACTCGAGTAATATCTTTTAAACATGCCCACGAAGCTCACTCTCTCTTATCCACGAACAGTGATCAAGAAGATTGACCATTGACGCGACTCCGACAGCTTCCACTTGTTGAACATACCAAGAATCTGCAATACCTTTCTTGCGTCAGTCAACAATGATCTCCCTCGTGTCCACCCTCTTAGCCCTAGGCTTCTTTACCTCAGCCAACGCCGCATCGTCCTCAGGCTGCGGCAAACAGCCCTCTCTCACCAATGGTCTCCACAATATCAACGATCGCGAGTACATTATCAAAATCCCCGATAACTACGACTCGAACAACCCATACCGTCTCATCTTCGGCCTCCATTGGCTGAATGGAAACATGTACAACGTCGTCAACGGCGACAGCATCCAGCCCTGGTACGGTCTCGAAAGCCGAGCCGAGGGAAGTGCGATCTTCGTAGCTCCCAACGGCAGAAACTCCGGCTGGGCTAACGCCAACGGCGAGGATGTCAATTTCATTGATGCTATTATCCAGCAGGTTGAAGATGACCTCTGTGTGGACCAGAGCTCGCGCTTTGTGACTGGTTTCAGCTATGGAGGTGGGATGAGCTATGCGCTTGCTTGTGCGCGAGCCAATCAGTTCAGGGCTGTCGGTGTGCTGAGTGGTGGTCTGATCAGTGGTTGTGACGGTGGCTATGACCCTGTGGCGTATCTGGGTTTCCATGGGATCAATGATCCGGTGCTGCCGTTTGACGGGGGTGTGAATTTGCTGAACACGTTTGTGGATAACAATGGCTGCCAGCAGGCGAATGTTGGAAGGCCTTCGTCTGGAAGTGGTAGTTCTGTGAGGACGGACTTCGTGGGATGCTCAAAGCCAGTGTCGTTCATCGCGTATGACGGTGGACATACCGGTGCGCCCTTGGGAGTTGATAGTTCTCTGGCTCCGGATGCGACCTGGGAATTTTTCATGAATGCTTGAGTTGGTTCGGCAATTCAAGGTGCGAGGACTTGACATCGGGCTCTGTCTACGGGTAACTAGCGTGAGGTATAGTTATCACTAGTGCGTTCACCACTTACGTCCCTGCAGGGGTCATGGCCAATAGCTTGACCTGTCAGCACGTCGTATTTGAATCATTGGAGCAGCAATTGTAATTGTCCAGAAGCTGAACCCGTATAACTCGTTCAATGTTCAATCAGTGGTAAGGAGGATGTGCTTGTAGATTTGTATCACTTGAGGACCAGAGAAACCTGAATCCCTTCGGCATGGTTGAGGTGAGTAACTCACTCCTTGGAGCAGCCAGGATCTTGGGAAGATCTGGGACATATGTTGGGCGCTACTCTATTTAGCCTAGTCAATTACTATTGACGAAGAAAAGTACACACCTGCGGCGAGGATACCATCACAGGGAGTCGAAAGTGTTTGATACCAGCCACATTGAATGAGCAGTAGGTACCAGCATCTAATGGACCTGAACGCAGAGCGGAAACCGCATATAAACTGGTAGTTCATACCTTCGAGCTGATGCTTGGCCTTCGCTTTCTAACGAACAAAGCTCGATCTCAACTGCGCCAAATGAACAACCAAAGCTGCACCATCTACCTTGGGACGATTTTATTCTTTCTGGAACTTAGCAACATCCAGAGTCGCCATGAAGGCTCGACCTGCAAGGATAGGGAACGCAAGGAGATGCTGAATCGCCACACGCTGGATTGCTTCAATGTCTCTCCAAGTGACAACTTCTGGTCCGCATGCTGCGGATGCCATCACAGGCATCGACCTGTGTCCCCAGCTGACGTATCTCAGTGATACCAGGCGTGCCTAAAGGGGCGGTAAAGACGTGGATTTCGGGTCCATGGGCCATGGCTCACGCAATCCAAAACTCAGCGTTCACTGTGCGAAAGCCACAACCTCAGCCCCAGGCAGCAGCGCCTGATCCGAATACCGAACACCGAGGATAAGATCCATATACCAGATAAGTCTGAAGTTGTTAATCCGTGGACGGGCTTTTCAATCCTGGGCCGGCTAAGTGGTGGGATGAAACGAATATTTTACCTGCAAACACTCAGATCATCTGCAGATGGCATGGATTTTGAAAAGATGTGATCAAGCATTGCGGTCCGTCGGTTCCACTCGATAGCGACTCGAAGTGCTGGAAGATGGCTGATTGCAGCTTGCTCATTGGTGCTTCTGCCGCCAGCATACCTCCAGGGATCAGGGGTACAGGGGTCTGTGAAATGACTCGGGGGACTGATACGAGGCAGAAGCGGCGGTGAGCAGGTCATTAATCGAATCTCATTGGAAAATAGCGTAGAACCATGCAAGCTCAACGGGCAAGATATGCATAGTCCCGAAATTTGCGATGTGATGAAACGCTGAGCCGACGACTGAGCTGGCGCCTGGCAGCCACCAATTTTCCAACGCACCGATGGAAGCAACGTGATTGGACACACGACCCCAGCAATGTTGGTCGATGCCTTGCTTTGACAGAGCCTCACCTCATTAACTGAAACAGAAAAAGACCGAAATTCCCCCTCTGTCCACTGTCAACCCCCTTCTACATTCAGCAACATGGCTACCAAGCTCCAGGACCACATCGATGCCCTCCACTCCCTGGCTCTGGCAGATGCTATTCGCGCGATCGCCGATTTGATGCCCGGTCTAACAAGTGTTGCTCCTCCAGAGGCGGGATACTATGTCCAACACCCCGAGTACGAGGGAATAGGCAACCTAAACAACATCGGCGGTCTCTGGTTAAGCCTCGGAATGCGATATCACTATGACCACGCGCCCCTTGATTTGCGTCTTATTCATCAGTCTCTTGATCGCCCGATTTACGATATTTATGTCTCTGCTGACGACGAGTTACGGAAGGCTCTCGATGAGAAGACAGTGTCATATCCTGTTCGCAATGAGGACGTCGGTTGTGCTTGTTGTAGGGGCGACCCGGATGCGACTATTCTGTGCAATTTCCATGAACGCGAGGCTTTCTTTTTCACTCCTGAAGAATTTACTGACCTGTGGGGAGATCAGCCCAATCATGGGATGAGATGGGGGAACTGGAAAGAGGGAGAGGGATGGACAGAGCAGCAGATATGTGCAAGCAGGGAGCAGGTTGAGGAGGCTTTGGCGCGCACCTCGGCCAACGGTGTTGGTGTTCGGAATTAACACTAAGAAAGACAAAGGTGAAGCGGTCAGTTTGGTCACAGTTGACAGAAATCATATGTTTAGGCAATCCTTGAGATGAATGAGTTTACTGAATACTCTGTCATTGATATCGCATCCGCTGGTATGTACAGACAAGTCAGGAATATCGCGAAGAAGAGACATTAGGTTAGATGGCAATGCCCGCCGCCCAACTCCTCCGATTTATGCCCATGCGCAAATGTAAGGATGAAATCAGCCTCCTTTGGTTCTGTCCGGACCCTCTGGGGCTTTCGCTCAAAAGTGAAATCAACTAGGCCGGCTGGCTTACTGATCGCTGTGAGGTCGCTTTCGGGGGTTGACAGGCCGGCGACCCAGAGACTCCGCCCGGACAGGGATGGAGTCTTCAACTGACTGGAGATACTGGACAAAGTCGTAATAATTATCGAAATCCAGGTGGGTCTTGTCGGCCTCGTTGCGAACCCTGTTCATCAGATGCTCAAAGAGGTGGCGCATGCGATCGCGCTCCGTCTCATTATTCGGAAAGTGCGGCGGCCACTGTTGCATCCAGTTGGAGAAATCAGTCACTGATTGCGCCGGTCGCTGATAACTATCCATATAGCGGGCCCTGGCAATATCCGGGTACACTCCGGTCTGGAGCCGTTCAATAAGAAAAGTGCAGAGACTGGCGTATGTGACCTTGTCGGCCTGCAAGTGACGTTTGTGTCGCTTCCAGTCCTCCTCGATATTAAGGGCAACGTGCTTAAGCGCCCGGTTGATCTTGTGTTCTTCGACCGAATACCACTCGGGATATTTTTCGAAATGTCGCTCTAGACCCATAGAGAAGTTCTTAAACTCTCCCAACGCTCGTCCGTTGTATACAGGAACATTGGGTACCGGTGGGGGTTGAAAGGACGATTCGGCACGGAGAGGCCGTGTGGGAATGAGGCTAGAAGGACAAGGTTCGGCTTTGATGGCTGGTCCTCCAGCTGGGGACCTGCTAGCTGCAGCAAGGGCTCGCAATTGCTCAAGATTCAACCCGGCCTCAGATGACTTGAACGGCTTAATCTCCGCACGGTCAGACGCAGTTGGTATTTGGGGAACAGTATGCAGCTCGGATCGGGAAGTAGCAGTCCTCTGTTGGGCTCCTTCGATGCCAGCCTCGTTCTGTGTTGGCTCTGCCGCTTTGGATGGAGTTGAGATGGGAGTCAGAGAGCCATCTTGGACAATAGCTGCAAGTCGGCTGCGGGCGAGTTCCAATTCCCTTTGTTCCTCGGCAACCTTTTGCTTGATATCGATGAGCTCACGTTGCTTTTTCAACCTCACTAATTGAGCTTGTGCTTCACGGATCTCGGCTTCCAGATCCTCGGCGCCAACAGAGTCAGAATTGGTATCCGGAACCATATCATTCAAATTGCCCCATTGCTCTTGAATGCGGTTTACTTCAGGGCCAGTATTGGTTGCTGGCTCCGCTGGCTCAGACATGTTGATTTTGATTTTTTAATCCCTGTTCGTTTGAAGATAAGATAATCGTCCGGAGAAAGGAACACCCAGGCTCCGTGAAGAAACCGTCACGTGTGCGCAAGGGGATAGGCGTAAAGTTTCCGTGAGCAGTAAGGAGGTCGGCTAATAGATAATGCGGGCTTGGCAATGAATGAGATGAGATGATGGCGGTGTGCGGAAAATAGATAATGCGATATTTGGGATGAAGGAAAATTCCGTCACATGAATTGCTGGTGAGTTTAATTGTGACTTGTGACTTGTGAGTGGTCACTTGCGTTGCTCTTTGGGACCAAAATATCGGCGGATATGAGACATCGCCGACTCAGCATGGTATTCACGGATTAAGTCTAATCCGCGCAATGTAGGAAAGGTACCCACAATTAGTTCAAATTTCCGATCAAGTCCACTGGCGAAAAATATTCCAGGTCTCCGGAAACACCTCAATAGAGGATGATACAAGTTGTCCTTGTCGCCCTGATCGTCCATCACGAACTCTCACGTGTTGTTTTGTTGGAATCGCAACTCCCGGAGAAGGTCCGGAGGATAGTTAATCCGGATGGAAAGATGGAGGAGATCTGAGAGGCAGAACAGAACACTACAGACACTTGGTGGTAGTTACCATTTCGAGCTTCTGACTGCACGATGATGATCGGCTTGCCATCATTCAACGGCTCAATAGATTAAGTACGGAGTATTATATACAATCAAACAAACCACATTCATCACAACTGTGCCTATTTACCTGGTGAACCGAGCAAACACACAAACTTCCTATCTGGGGTCTCGCGCAGCACATTTTCAACCAAATTCCAGACATTCAGATCATAAGCCTCACCAATGTGGCCAACAGGATCCAAAGGGCAGGTATCTTGAATCCAGCGATTCACCACACCCGGCTCGTGAACAAAAGACGTTTTCGGCGGAGTAACCAGCTCGTCGTACTTTGACGCAATAATGGTAACCTTATTCCCGGGCTGCACGATCGGCTTGCCATCATTCAATCGCTTGATAGCAGCTCCATCTGGTCCGAGATCATCACAGGCAGGACAGCCGAAGATATCCAAGACTTTACCGACAGCCTCGCGAGACTTGTCGCCGAACAAGTAGGCGAGCTTATAGATGCCGGCGAAGGTAGTCGCACCGGTGGGTGGTGCGATGGCCGCGATCTTGTCGACGAGGTGGGAGACGCCCTCGAATTTGGGCACGTACAATGCTTGGAATGCGCCCTCTGAGTGGCCGACCAGGTCAACTTTGGGTTTGCCTGTCTTTTGGACGACTTCTTTGATGTAGGTCGCTATTTCTGGTGCGCTCTCGTTGATTGCGCGCAGACCGCCCACGAAGGGGAACCCGTCATGCGCGCCGTAGGTGATGGCATATGTGCAGAAGCCTTTGGTTTGTAGCCAGTATTGCATAAAGTTCAGGTCCTCGTAGTATGTTGCTCCCAGACCATGCAGGAAGATGACGGGGTTGCGGTCGCTCTTGCAGGAGAAATCATTGATACCTGCTGCCAGGGCGGCGGTGGCCGCAAGAGCAGAGAGTGCCAACTTGGTGAAGGAAGGCATGTTGATTCAATGAATGTCAATTATCGGCCTACATAGGGCTTTGAAATGGGGTTCCCATTTGCTTTTCAAGGTGTCTCTCAGCCCTGGGAATTTTCAAAGGGCCATCTCCTTTGTTGAGTGTCCATCTCCATCGAACTATCGATTGTTGATCGATCACATCGGAACGTGACTGGCTGGGCGTCGACGATATCCACCCTTGGCGGGTCAGAAGAGGTATATTCATCGCAGATCTCTAGCCCACAGCCAATCAGTGATAGCTACCCTAGAAGCATTATGGATACATCCTTCAGCTTTGCTGATTGCGATTTATTATTTGATTCCAAATGATGAGACATGCATGTATAGATCCGCTTCTTAGGGGCAAGACTCCGTAAGAAAACGGGAAAGGCCGGGGTCAACCCCTGGATTAATTGACATTGCAAAGGAGAGGACCATCGCCTTGTCTCTTGGGTTTGTGAAGAATGAAGAATTCCAATTCAACTTCCGAGCCCAGGACCTCGGTACAGAGACATAAGCCACCGAACGATAAAGAGAGGTCTGATCGCACCTAAAAGGCCTAGAACAGAACATCGTCGATCACAAGTTCATCTGACAGCTGCGCCTCTGCGCAACAATTGATTATTTTGATATTTGACAGGTCGCTATATCGCTAATTTGAAACACTCAAAAGTCATGACGATGGAATCGACTCACAGCAATACCACGTATTAGATGCCAATTACCATATTCAATTTTTTCAATCCCGGTAATTGGGCGATATTTCAGGCATCGCACTGCCCCAAAGCCCAAGAGCATGCCTTCTCTCCACCAGTTGCAGCACTTCGATCATAAAGCGGCGCTCGGGACCTCCGTCTGGGAAAGCTTCCCATGCTACCCGGGTAGGGAACGCAAGACGGTTGATCATGTTTCCTGGCGCAGTGAGGATATAGTATTCCAATGAGCGGCAGATCCCGCAGCCCAACTCGTACTGTTCCAGAGGTGACACCCTATCTTGTGGGCGAGTATCGATCGAAGACAGGATTAGTCGCATGGCGTAGTATAAACACACCGTTTGTGCCAGAAGCAGGTTAGGATATGTGAACCTGGTCGGGGTGTAAGTAGCCCCAGTGCGGAGGTCGCGGCGTTGGAAAATTGGGAACCCTTGGTCGGCCTCTTGTTCGGCTTCCTGTGGCGGTCCATCGGGAAATGAGAGGACATGGTCGTCATACCATTGATAGAATCGATTCGTAAGCTCACCTATGCCGTTCCAAAGCGTAGATTGCTTGACGGCCATCTCTTGTGTGCCCATGACGGATGTGATCTGGGCTTTCTTGAAGTCATCGGATAGCCCTAGTAAGCCTGGAATTTCGGTGGCCAGGTCGAGTAAATGATGCAGAATATCCTTTTTTGTTGTTCCAGCGGACCATGGAACTGTTTTCCACTCTTCCCTAGCTAGGAACGAGGCTTGTCGAGTGACAAGAGCACCGGCCACCTGCACCGTTAGAATTAGACGCGTCAAACTCGAGGGACTGTTATCTCACCCAGTAGGGACGGAGTTCCGTAAACAAGAGATGCTCTACGCCGTACATGTGATTTTCAGGCCCACGGTACTCAATCAGGCGCACTGCGCCTCGAACATGAGCAGATACACCGCTCTGGGCTGTGCGTTCGACGCTCTGCTAGAGTGAGTATTTGCTAGCAAAGAAACGCGATTTCTCAGAGAACTAACCTCAAAAGCCAGCAAGAGAACGACCGTCACCAGTGTTGACTCGGCTCTGCACTTCTCGGGATCAACCAAGGCGTCTTGCAATGCACGCAGCACGCGAGGGTAGAGTCGGAATCCGGATGCTTCAATCTGTTTGTTCTGCACAGAGCGACCAAAGAAGGCTACTGAGACGGCCTCGAACGCATCGGAGATCAGTGGGGAGAACATTCGAATCTCAGCAGCAGCGCGCAATGCACCCGCTTTTCCATGTCTCTTGTCCACTTCGGGACTAAATGCATCCACAAACCTCTCCACAAACACATCGACCACTGGTCCTTGCATGCTCATTCCCGTGATCGTGCCAGACGAGTCGGGGCTGTCCGACGATATAAGCTCCAACGCGCTGTCATTATTCTCCTCCTCATCCGATGAAGATCTCTTGAAATCATCCGGAGAATTTAGTAGACGACGTGTTCGGATTGATAGCGCCGACGAAGGGCGTGAAGATTGATCGTAAAATGTATATGCTGGGCATGTCAGCACGGGAGATTCTGAAGGGATTGATAAAAGACCTACCTTCCCTGCCCTCCCACGGCCCTACAGGAACCGAGTCCTTATTGATGCCCACATGTGCGGTCCGTATCTCGCGCACGAGATCATCGACTACCCGGATAGGTGCAGAACGAATAGAGTCAAATAAGCTCTCAAGCTGGTCCAGCCGCCGAAGATCCTGGGCCCCAGACCCTGCACAGACATCAGCAATCTCCCCAGATCAACATCCACACCCACGTGGAATCGTGGCACGTTGTCAAATATAAAGTAGTGGGCCCTGCATACCATCTTTTCTGTCATTTATTTTTGCTCGGAGTTCACGGATCTCCGCCCGCAGATTCCGAATTTCCTCCGCTTGGCTAATGGGGCGGGCTTCGTCGTCGGGGACGTGGTCATAAACGCATTTCGACGGGTAACCATGAGCACAGCAGGCATGGCAGGGCTTTACTCGGTCACACTGACAGCAAGATCGACGTTAGCTTGCGGTTGATACTTACGACCGGTGGGACGCATCGAATGGTACGGGAGCTGCCGACCCCGCGATCCGATCACGGGGGCAAGGGGGGAGGGAGGGGCGCCGTTAACGGACCTTGACTTTGCGGAGCCTGCATACTTTGCAGGACCGCAATTGACGACTCGGAGCCTTCTTGGCTCGCAAGTCAGGAACGAGTTGGCGTAAATCACCCATGGAGACACAGCAAGGGGAGCTCGGATGGGGTGAAGAGAAGGGAAGGGTCTCACCTTGGGCCAACGGCACGACTGGATTTAGGCGAGCCAGATTCCCGAGGTGAAAGTCCGAGATCTGCCAGCTTGGTGGGTGGGCCGTATCGCCCTCGGAGTGCATACTGGCATGGACTAGCTTGACATTAGTTGATTGTTTGGGAGGTTATGATAGGCGAGTGGAAACGAGTGAGCGGAGCGACCCCATTATTGCAATGGAGACCTCAATTTAGGGCATTTGATTGGATATTGAGGGAGGTGGCACTGCAGACACGACAATAATTGTGATTGACGAATTGTACTGCGTAGACAGGTGAGGCCAAGCCGTTTAGATATATACGCAGTAGGATTGGGATGGAGATTGATTGTGGCTTGAGGTTCTCGGTGGGTCGATGGGGAAAATACCTAGGACGGAGAATTTGATCAGGGTTTGATAACGTTCGTTTTGACATAATTCAACCCTACATGGAACCTAGTTAACGTAGATATCAAGTCGTTATTTATCGAATTTACTATGTGTAGGTTTTGCGGTGATCATCTCGATGGTGAATTCATAACATCATTGATAGAGACCAGATTCTATATCTTTTACATCTCCCCAATCAATCGAAAACAGACACTCTTGGCGATCTTCTCTTTCTTAGTAGCACGTTCCAACGCATAGAGCGCTCGATCAAGAGCCTCAATATCCCAAGGATCAACTCTTGGCTTCGTACTTGGCGCTATTTCTTCGGACTCCAAGGGCTCATCGGCACCAGGCAGGATCGGTAATTTTGAAGGTGCTTTTGCAGTTTCGATCATGTCTATTCGGTGCTGAAGATCATCACGCACGGCACTGGAAACCGCTTTCTGTACTGAGATTCCGGCAATGACGTGCCGGAGATCCGGTTCAGCAGCGTGCGCTTCTTTTCGAATTTTGTTCAGAGAGAGTTCGTAGAGTCGATATGGTAATCGGTCTGAGCCAATGGTCGGATTGTGGCTTTGTGATGGATTGCCGACCAGAGTGAGTCGGGGGTTCTGGAGCTGGCGTCCACGGCGTTTCACCTGGGGGAGATTCTTGGTGATGAATCTTGTGTATTGTGTTGTGGACATTATAGGTGAGGGATGGATGAGGATAGATGTATAGGTAGTTGGTGCCCGTATAGTAGGTATGGTATAGGTTCCAACCTACTGCCCGGATGTTGAGTGTTGGATGGATATGGTAGTTCCAGCGCGACAGGAGCGCAATTCCATGGGAAGATATATATGGATGGATTGCTAGGATCTGTATGTGGAATAGGTAGTACAATGCCTCGACGTCATTTGACTTCTATGTGGCTCATACCACTCACTGTCAAAATCTACAATGGAGAGAATCGGGATGGATGACTGCGGTGCGGGTGATATTGGGTTGAGTGGGTGGCGAGTCGGTGTCAGACCACCGCTGCAGATTGGTGATATCGTCAATAACTACAGAGTACGGTGTTAGAGTATATGCTCGTGGATTGATAATATATGAATAAATGTTCGAAGGCTGGAAAACATAACCGAATGTGGGCATTGGATAGAGAGATGAACAACTACTAAGGTCTACGGGGGATGTTACTCCGTACATGCTCTCCAATCAACATCTACGATAGCTAGCGACAATCTACTAATGGTAGATATACGGTGACAAATGCCAATGCTCACAGCAAGTAATTAGCTAGTATCTGCCTTCCTATGGATGTGGTGGCACTGGGCAGTGGGCACATCGGAAAAGGATGCCGACAGAATATTGTAGACACACCAACACACCTTTCTTTGCTTGAGACTTCTGTCTCACCGCTGTTTATTCCTGCATAAAAACCAGCAATAACAGTTACAACACTACGATCCCAGCAATCAAATTCCATCAGCCCCCAAATAATCGCAATGGACCTCCGACATTGCTCATCCGACACCCGGATCCGGCATCACCCCATATCGTATTCCCACATCGGAGCGCCATGCCGACTGCAACAAGAACTTTTCACGAACTTCCCCACCATGAATCATGACCGACACCTCCAAAACTAATGCAAGCCCTTATCGCCATGACTCACTCCAGAAGGATATGAGAGGGGTCGTATAAGATTTCCAATCTGACAAAGTACATCTCCATACTTCCCCTCGTCACCCTAAGCTCGAACATTTCGCGATGCAAAAGTCCGCAACCGACTCTATGGGAGGATCGGCGCCAGAAATGAGAGTACAAGAACCATGGCAATCAAACCCGTCAAGCGTCACTGATCTGCCCACTACACATGGCGGAAAGTTTGACGATGAAGCGCCCCGGTCGGCGTTTTCGGTGGTCGAACCTTCGCCCGATCTGTCGACCCTCACGACACATTTGACTGGCCATAGTGTAAATGCAGACGATGTTTTCCCCGATGGAGGGTTCCGCTCGTGGTGTGTTGTTGCCGGTTCATTTTGCCTGCTAATGGCTAGCTACGGTGTCATGAATTCCTCCGGAATCTTGCAGAGTTACTTGGTTACTCACCAGCTGTCGAGTTACTCGCCCGGCGAAGTCGGGTGGATTCCCGGCTTGTTCACCTTCTTTGGTCTGTCTGTCTCTGTCCAGGCCGGGCCTATGTTCGATCGATATGGTCCCAAGGGAATCCTGATCGCTGGCACTGCTTGCTATATAACTGGTCTCATGCTTCTCGCGGAATCATATCGCTACTGGCATTTTATATTGACCCTTGGCGTCGTCTCCGGGACTGGGTCTGCACTTCTGAGCACGGTGGCGCTGGCTAGTGTGCCACAATGGTTTGATCGAAATGCAGGCCTTGCCATCGGGATCGCCATGTCAGGTGCCGGTGTGGGTGGCGTGGTATTTCCATTCATGCTCAGAGCTGGCTTTACCAACCTCGGGTTTAAGTGGACGATTCGATTACTGGCCTTAGTGGCGCTGGTGCTATGTGTAGCGGGATTCGTTCTCGTCAAGGCTCGTCTGCCGAAGGGTAGAAGCAGGTCGACTATCAACTTGCGGTCATTGAAAGATGCAAGGTTCACCTGGTTGACGTTGGGGATTTTCGGTAAGTTATTCGCTGCCGTTGAAACTTGGACATGATGAAAGAAACCAAGATTCTGACTCCAAATAGCTCTGGAGCTAGAGGTCTTTGCTGGCCTCGGACTTTATCCAACTTATGTGATCATGCAAGGGTTCTCGACCAATACCAGTGTTATCCTACTCGTTGTTATGAACGTGTGAGTGCCGTTTTTGCATTGCCTCTTAGGCTCTTATTGACCGATCCTCCACAGTTTTTCAACGGTCGGACGGCTACTGGCCGGAGGTATAGCCGATCGATGCGGCAGAATCAATACTCAGGGTGTACTTATCTTCCTGGGTGCATTCTCGGTGTTTGTCATCTGGCTACCGTTTGGCAGCACCTTGCCAGGACTTTATGTCTTCTCTGTCATCTTCGGATTGGTCTCGGGGTCATTCTTAAGTCTTGCGCCGGCCTGTATCGGACAAGTCTCAAGAGCTAGCGAGGTCGGTGGAAGATTCGGGCTCGCGTATTCCATTGTCAGTATTGCGTAAGTCATCCAAACTTCCCCCAGTGATAATTCGTCACTAATAATAGTCTAGCACCTTGATTTGTATCCCCATCGGTGGTGAGATGCTCGACAAAGTTGGGAAGAGCGCCATGGTGGCATACTTGGGAAGTGTTCTGATCGTCTCGCTCGGCATGTTTGTCATGGCGAGATGGGCCTGTTTGAGCTACCGATGGAATTGGCAGACGAAGATCTAGGATTATTGAACAACCGGGAACTGAGCATCTTGAGATGAGAGTGGGTTCCATTTCGTTGGATATTGGGAAATAACATTGCATGGAGTTTTCAACAGAATCATAGAATCTGCCCTTATAGTTGAAATGAGATTGTTGAACGCGCAACGTAAACGAAGTCCGTCTGATAAGCTCGAGTCCTGAATCGCATGGCCGTTTAGGGCCGTCAATGAACTGCTCCCAATGAGGTTAACCCTGCTCGCCGCCCTGGGATTTCGCATATTCTTCACTGCAACATGTCAGAGCCATCACATATATTTGTCAAAAGATCCGGGACATACTTACAGATGCTTGTCCAATTCGTCCATATGCTTCCGCTGCTCCTTCAACTTCAGTTTCAGGCGGTTAATCCTACCCTCGCGTAAGTTGCGTTGCAAAAAGAGAACCAAACAAGGTGCTTCCAACATACTTGTCCAGCTCTTGCTGTCGAATGTACATGCCCTCCTGTGCAGCCTCGCGTCTGGTAAAAGAGTCCTTGCTGTAATCCAGTTAGAGATGACATCATTCATTTCTTTAGCATGGTGACATACTCGGTGGAGGTGAAGCCATGCGCCTTCGGGGAGCCCAGATCACCAGCGCCCATGACTCTTGGGGTAGTGGAGAGGGCTCGTAGAAGAGCTGGATTGGTGGTTATGCGGAGAATGGGTCGGGAAGTTGACTGCATAGCGAGGAAAGTGGGTTCTGTCGATCAGTTATGGAGCTTGGAGGTTATCAGCAGCCACCCAGCGATTACCCGTTTCTGCTGTGACTTTGCAGTCTTTTATACGTACGTGAAGTATGCCCAGATTGAATTAATTATACGTGTGAAAGAGAATGTGTAAGTTAAGAGGAAGAGGTCCGGGTTGAGCGATCAATGACTTCATGCGGAGGCAAGTCAGGTGACTATATTATGTGATGGGACATTTCTGATTGGACAGTCTGCACGTTCATTCGCGGAGCTGTCTCATGCCCAGAGCATCGTCAGATACCCTGCGTCCGCAGTAAGTGGAATATCACACCACTCGGGCTGTATTTTGTTTGCCACCCCGGATGGACGGAGTGTTGCTGGGAATGGGCAAGTCTTGACTCTTGAGATAAGGTACACATATTTACAGCAGGCAGCAGAGCCCGTAATTATGTAGAACCACAGATTGATCATGTCAAATGAAATCGTAATTTAGATCGCTCGTAACATACATTTACAACACATAGCGGAAGCCCTTTTGCAATCTTCGGGCAGCAGCAATGTCGATACCCTCGACGTCGGCAGTGGCCTGCAGCCGGCGAATATCTTTCGGAGTAAGCTGGACATCCTCATCCTCCATACGCTCCTGGCGCTTATTGAGCGAGCGCAGGTTGAAGTACAAGAAGAGCGCGGCAAGACCACCAACCACCTGCAATGCAATGCAGGTACCCATAGATGTGGGGTAATGGGGTGCCTCAGACTCGATGTATGTGTATGGGGTCCAGATAGAAGCACTGTTACCAATGGAGTTGAAAAATGCGAATGCTGTTTTGGTTAGTTTGAGGCTTGGAGAAGCGGAGTGAGCAGATGAGACTTACCAACAGCACGCTTCGCAGGTGGGCGCGGGATGGAGCTGGCGAGCCAGGAGTACAAAGTACCGTTCTGGGCGAAGACGAACATCATCAAGAAGAAGGAGAAGTATTTGGCTCCAAAATTGTCGACTTTCATGAAGATGATGAATCCAATGATGCTGACCGGGATTGGGTAGAAGAAGAACCAGAACCGCTTCTCGAGCCTATCTGAGAGCATGGAGTGGCAGAGTGAATAGACGACCATGAAGAGGTAAGGAGGTGCCACCATCACAAGAGTGATGGTCGGGCTGTAGTCGAGGGTCTTGACTAAGGTTGGGAAGAAATTTTGGAAACCAGCGGCTCCCGTGATGCACATATAGGCCAAGGCGAAGACATAGGTCTTGATGTCGGTCATGGCGAGTTTCAGACCCTTGACCTGGCTCTTGCCGCCCTGTTCATCCATATCAGCCTCACCAGCCTCGATGGCAAGACGTCGCTGGGCGACTTTGCGCATTTCCGGAGACAACGCCTTCCATGTCTCGGGGAAGTCGGGGAGAACAACGCAAATCACCAGACCAATTGCAACGGTGATGGAACCTTCGATGATATAGAGCCACTGCCATGCGGACATTCCGCGCTCGCCCTTTAGGCCGTCGAGGATACCAGCAGCGATGAGGTTTCCGAAAGCACCACTCAGCAGGGAGCCAGAGTAAAAGACACTCATCCGGAAAGCCAATTCCTTCTTAGTGTACCACTTCGACAGGTAGAAAAGAATGGCACAGAAGAAGGGTGCCTCGACGAAACCCAGCAAGAATCGGCAGACAACGATACCTGCATAGCTTGTGACTTGACTTGTCAAAGTAGAGACCAGGCCCCAGGCACAGACGAAGAATCCAATGTACAGGGATGGTCGACCCATGTAGTTCAAAAGCATGTTTGATGGCACTTGCATAAGGATATATCCCACGAATAGAATAGCGAGACCGGTTTGGTACTGCGTTCCGTCGAGACTGAGATCATCCTGGAGACCTTGGAGCTTCGCTGCTGCATAGTTGTTGCTATTCCCATTAGCATTCAATATGCTAGGCTTGGACGCCGGTTGGAAGGACTCACCGATCAATGTAGTTCATCAAATAGACAAGAATAGCCAGGGGCATGATCAAAGAATCAATGCGCAGACGCAGCTTCTTTTCAATAACCTTTTCCTCCTCGGACAACTCTGCCAAATGGATAACCTCCTCATGGCTCAAGTCGACCTTCATCTCCAGGTCCGCGTCGGTGATGGCATTCTTTTCGGTGTCGGCCATGGTGTTTCCGTCCAACAACTCGGTGAATGGGAAGTAGGATGATCGAACAGGAACAGGTTCCGGGGGACAGCCATCATTTATGGGTCGGGAGCGGCAGGGACCATGTCACACAAGGTATGGTTGCTAATGTAAAGATGCGGGGATACCTCGTACATGGGTCCAGTCGTCGTGATCATCGCATTTAGCCCGTCAGTGTGGAATACGCTGCGCGGAAAAAGTGTGGGGGAGCAAGTTGGTGTGGAGCTGCACCAATCAATTTCCGGGGAAGGGGTCCCAATGCGGAGATTTTACAAGGGTACATCGAGGCATGACCGTAGTGAATCCATCTAATAGGGGGATGATGTTAGGGGGCCCCCACGGTGGAGGCGAACACTCAGGCTGAAGTTGGAACTTGGGGGAGTTGGGAAGTGGGGAAATTCAAGTCTGGGGTTTAACAAGTCCCCAGTCTCGTCTTTGCCGCCAATATTGAGTTCCCACCTAGCCTCAGCTAGGTCTCCTTTGGTTGTACCTCTGGCCGGGATTCTGATATCTCGCCCTCGGACTAACTCCGTGACGCAGTTGTGGGACTCTAACTCGTAACTTTATCTGTTTCTGCTTTTGCTTCATGTCCCGAGGGGGAGTTCCGGTCGATATAGTTATTCCATCGTGAGCCCGACAATTCTGTGAGCTATGTGCCGAAGACTGGCAGACTGGGCCAAAATAAACTGAGATTTCAAAGGCCGATCAGAATGTGTGGAATGTTGGTCAATGTAAGAAAGGGATGACTCGCATCCCCCAGATTTGCCCCGGTACGGGCTCCCTCCCCAAGTTTATGCCGATCTTTCCCGGGTAATAAACGGCATCCCCAGACGAGGCATCCCGTATTGGCATCCCGTCCTATGTTTCGGCCAACACAAATTGCCAAGTCTCCGTGACTCGCACTTACTCCGTGCTGTCTAGCAAGCTCGTAACCCCTGGACCGGTGCAACTCCTAGCGTCCACTGTATTTCGGCCTGACCTTACTCTAAGGAGTGCCGAACCTGCGTTTATCCTCGGCAACGGCAATTACCTACGAGCTATGGCCAACAGCTGCTCGGTGGGTACGGAGAAGTTGGCTTTAATTGGTCATTGATCCGCCCGGCCGATATTTGCCATGTTTAACCTTCTTAATTGGGGACTTGTGAGGTCATGGGCAATGGAGAGCTCGGAGGACCATCCCACGACCCCAGATTGCTTTTTTCAACGGTTTGGTCAAGACTCAAGACAAGGGGGCTAAGCGTAAGACTCGCGTGGGGGTGGAAATATTTTGACTTCGGTGGCTGAGGGTGCCTGAAAGAACAGGCAAAATCTTTTGCACCAAGCGGTGGACTCGTCCACGGTTGCTCTCAGATCCCCGAAGCCTTTAATTCAGCCACCTAACCTACACGGAGAATGGATTCTTCAGGGAAATAAGCTTGTAATCAAATGTCAATGCTTTTTATATTCATACAGAGGGAGGAGGGAAATTCTATGTAAAATTTTCATGTGAGCCTTAATGCCCACATGCGGAGAGGAGAAAGATCAAGTCTATGAACATAACAGTCTACAACAGTCTAAAATCTAGAGGTATTGACCCACAACACCCAAGCCTGCAACTTCAATCACTCAGCCTTCTTGGAAGCTTTGGTTCTCAACTTCATGAGAATAAACACCAAAGCATACGAGCTGCAAACAAAGAGAGCCACAATACCTGCGTCTCTCCAGCCATAGAAGTAGTCCTTCAGGTTGAGCGTGTAAAGGTAATCAGCGCCTCGGGAGTACTGACACACGCGGCATCCAGAGGTAGCATCAGGATTGATGAGATTCATGCGACTGCCGATGGTCTGCATATAGTCGCCGAGATATTCAGCGCAGGTCGTGCCATTGGGTGCGTCGAACTTGGCATATTCGAGCTCATTGCAGTTGACCTCGCGGTCAAACAGAGTGAAAACCAGCATGCTGCCCATGAGGTAGTTGAATGGGTTGAGCCAGTAGATCCAGTATCGCCAGAAGCTGACGATTTGAGCATAAGGAACGAGGACGCCGCAGAAAGAAATCATTGTCTAGAAACGCGATGTTAGAAAATGTTCCAAGGAGTTCGTTGAAGACAGGTACTTACGCCCAGTACGAGAGGATTCATCATGGCAGCCAAATTGGCGTTGGGTGCATATGCAGCAACAAATTGACCTTGAATCTGATATTAGTGGAGTCACATGGGAGTGTGATGGACAATTGACTTACCAATGCCAGTGTAAAGGAACTCATAAAGGAAGAACACGAAGAACACGGAACCGCTCTTGGACGACTCAACGGGCATACCACCTGTCCAATACCAACAGTTGAAGAAGAGGGCGGCACAGACAATCAGGTAGGGGAATTCGGAGACAACCAAGGCAATGGTGAAAGCTTTCCAGGAGTACATCTTCGCCTTCTTCTCGCGAGCCTCGAATAAATCACGGCGCTCAAGGAACGTCGGCTGCAATTGTGCGATCACGCCGGGGGCGACAAAGATTGCGTTGAAAACGAAGAACAAAACATTCTGCAAGTCGGAGACGGAGTTCCCGATCATCCAGTAACTGAAACCAACGAACAAGCCATTCGCGATATGGAGGGCGAACTTGTTGTTGATATAGTCGCAGTTTCGGTACAAAGACAGTGAAGTACGTTTCAGGACCAACATCGTTTGCTCCCAAAGGGTACAAGCAAACTCGCGACCATCACCGGTGATGGCTTGCGGCTTAGCAGCAGCCTCTTCGATGATCGTGTCAAGCTCCTTGATCATAGCATTGTTTTCAGGCGACTCGAGCCAGAGCTGACTCCAATCTCTGCCCTGACTCAGTGTACCTGAAACCACATCAATCATATGTTCAGCAGGGTTGGTCTCAGGTGGGCAAGGAGCCCCATGACGCGAGAAATAGCTTTTGACATCGGCGGCATTCTCTCCAATGGGACCAAAGTACACAGTCTTGCCGCCTTTAGCCAGAAGAAGAAGCTGGTCGAACTCGGCGAAAAGCTGTGCAGAAGGCTGGTGAACAGTGACTAGTACAGCCTGTCCAGCGTCTGCAAGTCGGCGAAGGAATCGCACAGTGTTGTACGCGCTTTGGCCATCAAGACCACTGGTTGGCTCATCCAAGAAGATCAGAATGCTAGGCTTAGAAACAAGTTCCACGCCAATGGTGACACGCTTGCGTTGCTCAACACTCAATCCGGAGCCAACGGTACCGATCATGGTATCGGCAAGATCATGAAGCTCAAGCAAGTCGATAATGACATCCACGTAGGCCAGTTTCTCATGACGTGGGGTGGTGGCTGGTTGACGAAGCAGGGCTGAAAACTCCAAAGCCTCCCGAACAGTTGCCATACGTTCATGGACATCCAGCTGTTCCACGTAGCCTGCTGACCGCTGGAATGAGACGGGTAAGGGACGGCCATCGACCAAGATCGAACCATTGATGGTGCCCTCGGTTTTGCGCTGAGCGAGCACATCGAGTAGGGTCGTTTTACCGGCACCAGAGGAACCCATCAGGGCACCGAGCATCCCGGGCTTCACCCAACCGTGAACATTATCAAGGAGGACTCGGTCGCCAGTGGGGGTCTTGACAGTGTATGAGAGGTTCTTCCATGTGAAGACAGAGGTGTTGCGAACCAGCTCAGTGTCAAGGTTAGTGCCCTCAGGCTTGTTGGCAGCAACCTTCTTCTCGGTAGCCTGGCCTTCCTCATCCTTTTTCTGATTTCGAATGTGTCTGTGTAGGTACTCACGGGGGATGACCAACGTGCTACCCGACTCGGCAGGAGACTTCCATCGCGAGGTTGCAACGATCGTGGCAAATACAAACAAAGCCCACCAGGCCCAGTTGATGCCGAGATTGCGCCATACGTGCGAGTGACTGTAAGAGAAAGCTGCGAGGTAGTTGTCGCCGTGCACAAAATTCTGTCCTTGAATCGCACCAGCCACACCTGCGCAAGATTGGAATTCTGCATTCTCATATCCCGGACCGGTGGGAATCAGATTGTTGCCGACACATGGAATTGCGTCTTTGCTGTGGAATTCAACACTCAGCAAAGTCTCGAATCCATAAGCAAGGGGATCAATCCAGAAGATCCATCCAAGCCAAGGGTGCATTGAAGGCTTCGGAATCATGTAACCGGTGTACAGAACAGTTGCCATAATGAGGAGGCCGGAAACCTTCGAGGCTCCATCAAAGGTAGAGAAGACGGCACCCACGGCTCGGAAAAGCGCAGTCATAGCCTATTATTTTTGTTAGTGAGATTATGACAAAATGAGTTCGAAAGCACTTACCATCGTAGTGGTGAAGACCATGATCCAGTAGGTGAAGAACGCTCCCGCAGACATCGTGAGCCCAACCATGAAGTAAATGACAATACCGAACATGGAGATCTGGAAGAGCAAGATAGGAATGTCTGCGGCGATTTGAGCAAGACAGAAGGCAGCGGGGTGGAAGTAGGCAAAGCTCTTGTGTTTGATCAACACTGGTCTGCCAGAAAAAGACTCAATCACTTCACTCATGGCGAGCAAGGTGTTGTAGAGAAGGGAGAAGAAAAGGGCACCAGATTTGACGAAAAGACCAGCAGAATTGTCGGGGGCATTGTAGAAGAGGGAACCGGCAATCAGGGCCTGTATAAGGGTCGCCACCTGCTTGATGATGAAAGTAGCCTTGTCGCCCCAGAGGATTTGGTATTGACGCTGCACACAGATCTTAACCTGATCAACGAAACCGACGGTGAAGGGACTGTTTTTGGGGAGGGATTTGGAGGTCTCAAAAGCCACGCCTTGCTTAAACTCCTCAGTGCGCTCGCGGGCGAGTTCAGAGTCCGGGTAAGAGTACTCGGCGATCATATTAGCATGAATTAGGGAATTCTCATACCGGGTTCTCAGTTCTTCAGCGTTGCGCGGGAAGCGGTTTTCGAACCCGTCTAGGATTTTGCGCTCGGTGGGCACAGTGACACCAGTCAGATAATCAGCGATGTTGGATCCTTCGCGACAAAGGAATCCGGCTTCCTCCATGAAGGGTCTGGCTTCCTCTCTGGGACCGTAGAAAATCTGCTCGCCGTCATCAAGCACGAGCACCTTGTCGAACAGATCGTAAATGCCGTTACCAGCCTGGTAGAGAGTGACAATGGTCGATAAATTCAGGGTGTCAGTCATAGCTCTGATAGCTTTCGTCCACTCAAGCGCAGTGGAAGCGTCGAGACCTCGAGTTGATTGATCCCAGCAGAACACGGATCCTCTAGTGGCCATACATTCAATGATGGATACTCGCTTGCGTTCACCGCCACTGACTCCACGAACGTACTCATTGCCGACTTTCGTGTCCGCGGTGTGCGTAATTCCAACAGATTCAAGGAGGAATTCCTTGGAAGCTTGCTGAAATTCCGCGGCAGTCATGCCTTCCGGCAGATTGAATGGCACCTTGAGACGCGTCGCAAAATCCATGGTCTCGCCAACTGTTAGGGTTGGGAAGAAGATCTCTTCCTCGGTGTTCATGACAATCTGGCCCCGGAACGGTTCAGCCTCTTGGGGTGTCATGGATCCAAAGCGAACATTGCCCTCCACCGATTTGTATCCTCCTCTTCTGTTAGCAAGCATCTTCAATAGTGTCGTGCAGCCAGCACCAGGCCTGCCCAGGACAAGCAGCATTTCACCGGGCTTCACGCATCCATGACTTTTGTTGAGGATTGTTCGCATGGGAGGCTTTCGTCGGCTCTCTCGAATTTTGGTAGGAATGTTGAATTGGGAGAGGACGGTCTCATTCACTGCGGCTTCGGAGCTGATTACTTGGACGGAGAGATCCTGCCATGTAACGCCAAGTTCCTGCTTTTTGAATCCAGCAGCCAGATTGCGTTCGTTCTGCTCTTGAAGCTTGGACATCAGGCTCCAATCGTTGTCTTTGTTCGGGGGCACATCCTTGGAGAGGGCATCATCGGCCGTCATTGTCATGACGCTGTCGGAATCATATTGAATCCCATCGGCGTTGGCGCCGGGGGCTTTTTCCAACCCCTCCATGGTGAAGGGAGAAAGGGATCGAGATACGTTGAAAGATGCTGATAAGTAAACCAGCCAATTCCTACGGGAAGCTCCATCCTTTTATGATAACTCAGGGGGGCAATCGGGCTTGGTAAAAATGACTGCTCCGAAGCTGAAACAAATTGATTGGCAGCATCGCGAGCTCCACAGATGAACCATGTGGATAGAACAAGCGATTTTTCTATCACCCCACTTGGAATCTACACAAGCCAATTGAAGGTGAAGTCGGCGCTGTCAAATTCTCCTCCGAGCCGCTGAGTAAGCGGCCTATCACGGGTTCAGAAACTTCCCGGAAGTTTGATATAGTTTGATTATTGATAGATCTATGGAGGTAAGCCATTATCAATCCAATTGTCTTGGCTCTTCGGCTTTATGTCTACTCAATTCCATAGGATAGCTCATAGTCTTACTATATCGAACTCAAGAGCATCACTCTGGACCTACCCATGCTATGTAGCACCAGGGTCCAGAGCAAACGACCCCATAAAATCATGGGTCCTATTCTCGGATCTCCTGTCTTGGCTCCCAGATCTGGTATGCATGTACAGTAACTTAGTAACTTACGGATAGTTATGTACTCCGTAGTTTGTATCGATATCCGATGGCGTTAAGGCGTGACATGAATACTGCGTACAAGGTTCCGAGCGGGTTTGAAGGGTCAACTCCACCTAATTCGGTTGTCCACCAATGAGAATAGCGTCGCGGGACGGTTCCGCTGATATCAGCCGGAGGTTTCAAGCACCGCCGACTGCAGGCGCTAAGATTCCATGAATGAGCCTCACTAATACTGCGTAATAAGTGAGGTAGTTATCTGGTCCATTCAACTTGGTCCTTCTCTATGGAGACATGACATAGTCATACCATGGCCTCACTGTTCACCGCCTGATACGATATCATATCCATATGCTTACATGCGCATATGTGCATGTGTGCTGGGCATGCATTGGCAGTGATTGCGTAATCCCTCCTGCTAAGAAACTTTTTCCACACCGTTTCTTCACATGTGTTTGAGTGAAGCGCGTGGAAGTTGGAGGCTGAATAACAGGTAGCTCAGAGAAGACACGGGACAATTATATATCCGTATCTCCGCTTCCGCTCGGCGTCGGGCTTCCAGGCCTCGGGCTCGGGCTGAGGTAGGCCCGAATCAGCTTCGCACAGGCCACGATATGACGGGCCACGGTGGAGTGCTCGTCATCGAACTGAACCTCGTGATGATCCTTAGAATCAGTGAGTCACGACTCACGATTGTGCAGCGATAATCTTACGGTAATGCTTTGAATTTTTCTCAGACCCCACCTAGATCGTACCTACTCATCCTGCTTTACCGTACACTTGGCTATTTTCTGACTATTGTGGCACTGCCGGCTCCTGGGGCTTCAGGGCAATTCCGAGGTTGAATGTGATCTCGCGCTGCGGCTGGGTTGACTGCATTGACGAAGGTGTCTACTATGTATCTTCTAACCTTGAACCAGAATGTGTGCTATCATACCGATGTACCTCGGAGCTCTGAAGAACAGTCAAGATTGCAGTCTGAAAGGCAATCAATTTCAAGATAGGGTATATCGTCAATCCAGAGTCACCTAGGAGTATGATGTGGATCCCACTTATGCATCGGGAAAAGCTTGAAGGCGGCTGCTGGCATTCGCTGCAATGTTCTAGTGGAATTCCTACACAGTGGCTCGCTCTGACTTAGCATCG
Source organism: Penicillium sp. DV-2018c (assembly GCA_028827535.1). Classification (NCBI taxonomy): domain Eukaryota; kingdom Fungi; phylum Ascomycota; class Eurotiomycetes; order Eurotiales; family Aspergillaceae; genus Penicillium; species Penicillium sp. DV-2018c. Next base: position 4,533,723 of record JAQJAA010000006.1, read on the forward strand.
AATCTCTGGCTAGCGATTTTATGAGACAACTCCATCATCGACTTCGCCAGAATCTCCAAGATGGGAACAGTACACCCCATCGACTTTAATATCCAGTTGCGCAACTCCACAGCCACATGAGAGTCGACTCCATATTCCGACACCGTATTCGAAGGGTCGATATTCTCCACAGGAATGGAGAGGTGAGTTGCTATCTTCTTACTGAGAGCGTCGGAGACGATAACCGTCGCTTGATGGACTGTTTCCGCAGCATCCAGTTCATTCTTCAGTTCTTCTATCGGGTCGCCGAGCACAGCATGTTCCCCATGGCTTTGGAATCGGTATCCGAAATGAGAGAACATGGGTGCATCAAAGTTCCCAAGCGAGTCGAACTCTCTCCATTTTCCGAGCCCGGTGATCAGTTGTGATTCTGCGCTTCGGGGTTGAGAGATTGCGACTTCGATCAGGGATAGAAGAGTCGGTGTATCGGTTCCTTGGAATCCTTGTCGTTCCATCTTTGCTGCTAACTCCTTGTTCTCTGCTAGATAACCGACATCTGTGATCGTCCCAAGATCCAAGGAGACGGCTGGAAGACCTAGGCCGCGTCTATAAGCGGCGAATGAGTCCATGAAAGCGCATCCGGCCGCGTACGCAGCTTGCGTCGCATTGCCGATGACACCGCTGATAGAGGATAACATGAGGAAGAAGTCGAGATTATTGGGCAAATGTCGGTGTAAGTTCCAGGTCCCGTTGTATTTAGGACCCATGACATTCCGATAGTCATCCAGCTCCATGTGCTCAATGTGGAGGTCCTTGAGGACCATTGCTGCCTGTATTAGTCCCCTTATCGGAGGCGCACAACGTGAGACATCATCGAGCATTTGTTCGACTTCGTCTTCGTCACAAATGTCACATGCTCGAGCAGTGACCTGGACACCTTTCTCCACGAGTTCTCTCACTGTCAGCTGTGATTCGACTTTTGATAAGCTGCTCCGATTCACAAAAATTAAGCTCTTTGCTCCGTTGCGTCCCATCCACAAGGCTACTTCTCTGCCGATCCCGCCAAGTCCTCCGACCAACATATAAGAACCGTCCGCGCGGAACAACGGCTGGGTAGATTTTGTGAGGTTGGTCTAGAATTGTTAGCGGAAACATGTTTGCTCCGAGGATGACTTAGACTGTACCTCAACCAGATCGTTGGCCTGCGCCGATACCACCACATGCTGCAGGGTTGGAAGTGCCTCCACTGCCTCTTGAACACGTGCGATGTCGTATACATCGGTAGACATAGGCCCTTGGAGCTGTCGTTCATGGAACAATCGAGAAACGGTTGCCCATATCTGGTTAGCCAGATCATCCTTCTCTCTCAAACATTCGGGAATATTCAAGGTGGATGTCGACATATTTGGAGGGCAGGACAGCCCTGGATATTTGGAGGGTTTGGTTCGGAGCTGAATGAATCGTCCGAATTGAGCCGTGCAACTCTGGAGTATTCGATCATCTTCAGTCTCGAATGCCACAACAACGCTCGCTTTCTTGCCATCTGTCAATCGTGAGATACCCCTGACAACATCATCCTTCCCCTCTACAAAGACATTTTCCGCTGCTATACCAAACCTCGAGATCAGCGCCTCCTTTTGATGGATATTTCGCACTGTTGCGAATATCTTGGCTTCACCGAGCGAGAAAACCTCCACGATTGCCTGGCTGAAATGACTCCCGGCGTCATGAACAAGGACTGTCTCATTCGGCGCTATGAATGACAGGTGAGTCATGACATAATAGGCTACTGTATATGCTACAGGTATAGCCGAAGCCAACTCCAATGGCATTTCGTCATCGATGCGCTGGAAGGCAGATGCATGGTCGTGATAGAAGCTCCTTGCTGTACCAGTCCCTAGGCACATGACTCGGTCGCCTATGCTGATGTCGTGTACCCCAGCGCCAACCTTGTACACCACTCCACTGCACTCAAGACCGAGAGTGTCGTCTGTTTCCCAGTCAAGCTGGTCGGCCTGGATTTCCCACCCATACAAGCCCAAACAGCGTACCGTGATGCCGATATAACCCGCTGGGAGCTCTGGCACCTGGGAATCACTGACGAAACCGGGGTTGCCGAATTTCCTCGAGAGACGAAGGGGTTGGTCAAGCCGGTGGAATGGCTGCTTGGACACAACTTCAGTAGCAAGGATGCTATCCATGAGCTTGTTTGTGGGCAGGTCTTCTACTACTCGTGGAACCGAGATCTTCCCGCTCCGCTCCGCATATTCCGTATCGTCATCTCGATATCCACGACGGAATCGAGTGGTGAGCAAATTCGCAATCATCTCAGCGGCCTGGGGATCTGAAAGCGGATGTTTCGCATCCAGATCAAGTGTGACAATCGGGTTGACACCTGACTCGGCGCGCGCTGTTCTTGCAAATCCGACAACTAGCCCAGCTTCCGGATTGACTGGATCAATTGTTCCTCCTCGTGTTACCCAAAGGACCCCGTCACTATGCAGGAACATATTCTTGATCCTGCTGAATCTCCTCTCATCTGGGCAGGCCAGCAGCGAGGTATGTGAAGTATCCAAGACCACGCAGGTATGATTCTTGCACTCCACACTGTCGAGGCTTGTCACATACACCTCACATGCAGTCTTCTTGAGCTCGGTGACGAGATGACTGGTTATCCCGCCCCCCTCCTCGCATACGATAGAGATATTTCCTGTCAACATTCCCGGTGCCCAGCTTTTGGCCACGATGAACTGATGGCTCTTCTCGGAGCCTTCCTCCACAAAAGTGTCAATCTCAGTGAATTGTGCATCTCGCAGGATCTCATCCCATTGGCTCTCTGTCCAACTACCTTGGCCCAGACAGAACTCGTCTGCGGACAAGCAGTGCAGAGCACTGAACAGGAGATTCTTCAGCACATTCTTCTTCGGATCGAAGGGGTTAACTGCGATTAAGTAGCCGGATGGCCTCAGTAACCCATGGATTTTGCTAAGAGCATTCTGTTCGCAGCGCGCTGTGCACAGTCCATGTGGTAGTACTATGATGTCGTATGAACTTTTCTCCAATCCTTGTGAAGGAAAATCCTTGCCAAGATCCAAAGGCTTGCACTCAATCCATTCTGACCACGCGTCCAGCCGCTTCGAAGTATGCTCAAGTACAGAGGCACTTTCATGGGCGAATGTGTACTTTCTACAACGAGGCGTCTCATTGAAGGTCACAAGATGGTTGAGCAATATTTCCGCCACCTGCCCTGTCCCCACGCCAAGTTCGAGAATGGATATATCTGGCTTTTTATTGCCGATCAGGCTAATATATCTTGCCGCTGCTTGATATGAAGTGTCCGCTGAAAATATATCCCAGAACTCATCCAAGAGTCTATCGTCTTTGATGACGGTCGAGAAATCAACCTGGTTTCGGATAATTGCCGCAAGGTTCTGGCCGATGACGTTCAGCAGTCCTCCCACCGGGGTGTAATCGACATTCTCCATGTGCAATGTTGATGTCGGACTTGTCGCATCGCATCTTTCAAGGACATCTTGGAGATAGCAGCGGAATCTGCTATGAGAAATGTCAAGGTCCATTGCCTCTTTGGTGCTGACCTCCTCCAGTGCGGCTCTGATGAGATCGACTGCGCTCTCCTCGTACCCTTTTTGGGGCCCGGTCTGCTGGTGGAACTTGATTTGCTCCTCGAACAAGAATGATGCAGTATTGCTAGAAAGGAAGGTGGGGTCGGCCTTCCAGTCAAGCTTATGAATGACGTGCCTGTCCTTTGAGCTCGGTGTCATTTCATCGCGTTCAAGCCGCGCACATCGGAGGCCCCGAATCGAGATCCCGGGCTCACTTTCGAACTGGGTATCGTTACAATTCACCACGACTATGCATGCGGTTACATCCTTTCGTGCTGCAGGTCGTACATGTGTAGAAATGCTCATCATCTCTCCTGCCTGGCAGCTTAGACCAGATGAGATGACCATCTCTTCGATGAAGACGGGTATTGCAGGACCTTCCTCAACTCCCATTCCCGGGGGCAGAGCAGGAAAGATCGTGTGGAATATGCTATCCAGCGTGCAAGGGTGGATCAGAAGTTTATGCTGAAATGATGCAGGCATCACGGATACGGTGTCCGGATTAGTGACCTCTGAAAAGCACGTTCCATCTGGCGTGACCCGTGCTGCTGTCACATTCGTGAAACAAGGTCCATATTGCAGTCCAAGGCTTTCAAGCTTCTGATAAAATTTGTGAATGTCGATCACCGATATCCCATGGACTTCAGTGCCCAACGGGACCATCGCATAATCCTCGGTCTCTTCTGGCCCATTGGCCGAAATGCTGGGATTTTGCTGTGTACCTACGAACCCGGTGCAGTGCTCAGTCCACCTGTTCCCTTCCGATATGGAGTATATATGAAAGTGGTAGAAGTGCTCTTGGTGTTGCATCGATTTTTGCAGAGATACCATGAGCTCGACGGCAGACGTTTCACTAAGTACGAGGGCGGTTTGTATCGCCACGTCTTGTAAGATGAATTTTCCGATTTTCCCATTGTTCCTATTCAACTGGGCCGCTGCTTCGATAGCAATGGCGAGATATCCAGCGGCAGGAAAAACAATGTTTCCCTGGATCTTGTGGTCGAGGAGCCAAGGAAGCTCTGAAATTCGAAGATAATTCCTCCAACGAGGCTCAAAGGGACATGCCATGTTTTCTGGTGCACCAAGTAGATCAATGCGTGGAGAGCTTCGATTTCTGTACATTTTGCTCAGTCGTGGTTCTGCCCAGTATGATCTGGTGTGGTTCCAAGAGTACGTTGGTAAATCAACGAGTAGCTGTGGCATGTGGTTTTCTTTGATTCCCTCGGGCCTGTTTATTGCGCCGAAATCAATGGGATAATTCATTGTGGCGAGCGTGGACACTGCACCAAGTGCTGAAGTCACTGCATTGGAATTCCGAGTCAAAATGCTGAGGTACGTGATATCGGCGGAATTGAGCTTCGCGTCAGCCTTCAGGATCTGCCTGATAGGCCCAGCAAGCGCTGAATGGGGTCCAATTTCGACGAGACAATCCACAGAGGGTTTCTGGGCTGCTCCTGCCCTTTTGCTTCTGGTCGACCTTGCATACCCAGCGCTTTGACTATGAGTCTCGAAACACAACACCTTCAACGATTGGGCGAATTTCACCTGCCCTACCAAGTTTGACACCCAGTATGAAGCACCCAATTCATTCGGTGAGACCTTCGTTCCGGTGACTGAAGAAAAGAACAATCCTGTTGGACGCTTTTTGGTTTCTTCAGAAGTTTGCTCCGGCCATTGGGGCTGGATATGGTCTATCAAGCTGTGGTACTGTTCGGCAACCTGCTCTATATGGGGAGAATGGTAGGCCACACCTACTTCAAGACGTCGGCTGAATACGGGTTGGTCCTTTAATATCTCCGCCAGTGCGTCAATCGCAGTCACATCGCCTGATATCGTCACACTCGATGGACTGTTGACACACGCTACCACTAGCTGCTTGGGAGGAAAGCGTTCCAAATACGGCTGAATCTCTTCAGGTGGCATCCCAACCGCCATCATGGCACCTTTGGACCGGTGGGCTTCCAAAAGCTGGCTTGCCACAACGCCTCGGTAATAGGCCACTGACATTGCGTCCTTCATACTTAATGCGCCGACGGCATACGCAGCGGCGATTTCACCGCTCGAATGACCGGTAACAGAGTCTGGATGTATGCTCCATGAAGCTAATAAGTCAACCAGCGCAATTTGTACTCCTGTGCACACAGTCTGGCTAAGACTTGGGTGGCTCAGATTGGAGAGCTTCGGGGATTTCGTGATTTCCTCTATTTGACCACCCATGTTAGTAAAGTCATCCCTTATGATGAGGGGCAGTTGTACCTCGCACTGTAAATGGGGATCCAATATCCTTCAAAAATCTGTCAATTTCCAGAACTGACCGTTTGAAGATAGGATATGCTTGGAGCATTTCCTGCCCCATCCCCGCCCATTGGGCACCCTGCCCAGTGAAGACAAAACCGAGAACGGGCCTCCTAACGGCGCACCTGGCTTTGGCATTCTCGGAAAGAGAGGCTGCCAATCCCGCTACGGTATCTCCCACAACAGCTGCTTTCCAAGGAAACACAGACCGCCGTTCGTTGACGGAGAATGCAAGGTCGTCGAGGAATCTCTCATTGTCGACTGTAAGCCCATTGTCGACAACATATTTATTGAGAGCTTTCATCTGTTCCGCACAGGTTCTCTCGTCAAACCCAGAGAGCATAAAAATGCGAGGCAAAGGCGGACCGATTGCTATCCCGTTGCGCCGACTTTTGCAGACAGGGAGTGAAGCCCCGTCAGAGTTTGTGAGTCCGCAGTCAGATAGATCACCTAATGCGTCTTCAACGATGACATGAGCGTTGCTTCCGCCGTATCCAAAACTGTTCACGGAAACGCGATGGGGTCCCTTAATATCCCACGGCTCTAGGGCCAATTGGATCTGTTAGACGTTAGTATCCAGTGTCTATCTTGCCTAGATATACCGACTTTGATGTTCCAATCATCCAGCAGTATACGTGGATTGATTCTTTCAAAATTCCGATTTGGCAGGAACATGCGATTCTCCAACATCAACACTGCCTTGATAACGCCCGCTACCCCGCTAGCACCTTCTAAGTGCCCAACGTTTGTTTTGATAGATCCAATCCTCACTGGCTTACCAGGAGGACGTGCAGCGCCAAACACTCGAGCGATCGCCCCTGTCTCGATGGGGTCTCCGGCAAGTGTTCCTGTGCCGTGGGCCTCCACGAAATCTGTTTCCGAAGGATCTAGGCCAGCCCGTGCATAGACGCTCCGGATCAGGCTTTCTTGGGCTGCCCCATTTGGCAGCGTTATCCCTGCAGTGCGTCCATCCTGATTGGACCCGGTCCCTCGTATCACGGCCCGAATCGTGTCGTGATCGTGAAGCGCTTTGGCTAAGGGCTTAAGGATGAGGCAGCCGGCTGCCTCGCCTCGCGCGTACCCATTGGCTTTTTCGTCAAAAGTATAACATTTCCCATCGGAAGAGAGGAACCTTAGACTGGATTAGCCTCATCCTTAAGTCATGAGAGGTTCTAACCTACTTCATCATGCTCATCGTTGACATGAATTCATGACTCAAAATCAAATTGACGCCGGCCGCGATTGCCATCGACGCATCACCTGTCTGGAGGCTTTGGCATGCTAAATGAAGTGCCACGAGACTGCCCGAGCAGGCCGTGTCCACTGTGACGCTTGGCCCTTTCAAGTCAAAGAAATATGATAGCCTATTTGCAATCATCGCACGGGATTGTCCGGAATTCGTGCACTGATACATGGGCACACACTCGGGATCCCGAAGGAGAAGATCTGTATAATCTGCAGAAAAAGAGCCAACAAAGCAGGAAGTATTTGTGCCCATGACTTCGTTGAGAGGAATGCCAGCTACGGAGTATTAGTTTTAAGACCATGGGTGAAATGTAGAATCACCTACCATTTTCAAGGCCTTCATATGCTACTTCCAGAAGCAATCGCTGTTGCGGGTCCATGGCCTAGGCATTTCGCAGTCAGATCGACTCTGAGGCCTTTGAATTCGTACTCACCGCAGCCTCATCGCCTGTCATGTTGAAAAATGGGGCATCGAAGACAGATATGTCCTCGTCCAGAAAATGCCCCCCTTCCACATTGATCTACTCTGTCATTATCCATACTCTCGCCTCAGTGCAAGGATAACTTACTGTTCCATGGCGGGCATGATCTGGGTGGTAAAATGCTGCGGCATTCCACCTGCTAGCTGGAATCGTACTCCATGCTTCTCTGCCCTCGCGGAGCATTTCCCATAGCTTTCCAACATCCTTGGCATGTCCTGGTCCCCGAAAGCCAATTCCGACGATGGCTATCGGAGTGCAGGGGCTCATGGCCAAATCTGTGAAGCCATCTTTCGTATCCTTCTCTCTTGGGGCACTACCGCTGGCCTGGCACGACATTGTTGCTTTTGATGCGTTGAACTTCCCCAAGAGCCATGTACCTGGTCCTAAGGAAAGACGAATTGGGGATGAGCTGCCCCTTTCCCAAGTTGATGCAGTAGAAGTTGCTGTTTCAGTCTGATCGGTCAATGCACGTTGTGCCATCCATTTCGGCCTTATGCAGTCTATATCGGGCCGCGTAGGGAGATCATATCCTACACAAAGGGAGGTAAGTAACCGGGTGCAACGCTCGACCGCAACACAAAACACAAATCACATGGTTGTGTTGACGTGAAACATAATTTCTTTTGACTTAACGAGGAATGTGCGATATACAATTGCAACGACGTGATGCAATCTACGTTCCACACCCGCAACCCTGCTACACCCCCCTCGAATAGATCTTCATCGACACGCCCTTTTCTCACCACAGTCGCACAACCGAAAACATGGGTCTTATCTCTTCTGCCTAGTCTCACCAAATCTGAGAGGAAAGTTTTCGGATTGCAGTGGCGATGATGGCAACATTTTTCTCATCGACAGGGACTTCATGTCCCTTTCCATGGACGGCAAATATCGAATACCTCTCAGCACACAGCCGATGCAAAGCCAACGAGTACTCGTAATATGGGTCTTTAGCCCCAGCAATATGCACGCATGGGATTGAGATGTACCCCTCTAATCCCTCGTCTATGACAGGGCGTTTCCCAGGCTCCATGCGGAAGGGTGGCAGCGAATTAATGAAGATAGCGCATCGAAATGGGGCGGGCTGGTTCGGATACATCTTGGCTTGGTGAATCATAAACCCTGCAGCCAACGTGCCGCCATGCGAGAAGCCTAGAATTCCATCGAATGGACCTTCCAAGGCGACCGTTTCACTGAGTTGCTCGTACGCCCCCAGAATATCGGACTCATCGCTATCTCTGAGGGAGAAAGTGCGCGGGAAACGGTAGTAGCTGTAATACGGACCGTCATAGTAGCCGGCGATTCCAGGGCCGGGAACCGAGTCGATCTCCCCTTCGAGAAAAGAGAAGGTCGCAGTGTTGTCCCGTTGAAGCTCGTGCATGAGGCCACCTGTTTCATTAGAGTTTGTGTGTTACCACGGCAGAAGAACTCTGCATACTCAGTTGTGATTCCAGAATCTATGAGAAGATTAGCATGGAATTTCTCTCCTATCAGCGAGGTAGGAGGCTTGCCTTTTGGTTCGTCCCCCAGCCATGGAGGCACAACAAACGCAGAGGCATCGCAAGTGATGGCGGTAACAGATGAAGCCGAGCAAAAGTCCTCAAGAGTAATCACGTCGACGGGCATGCGGGTGGTTATGTTCGTTTGGGAGGTTTTATATTTGCCTTGAGCCAGTCAACAACCACGGCGGATAAGAGATCAGCTCATTCGCTTCATTCCCCCAACTCGCACAACGGACTAGGGGCCCTGGCCCCTTGAAACTCGCCGTACGATAGTAAGGGAGAGACGTCCTCGGTTTGAGCTCGGCGAAACATGTCAGTCGCACAGACAGGACAATCCCAATCCACTCCGGACTCGAGGTGCAAGACTCAAACCCTCCAATCCCCCATTCAGTTCAATAATGCTTTCAATCAACAATTTGAGTAATATTGATGAGGGTGCAATCTCCTACGCAGGTAGTCATATCCAGGGACCAGAGCATCATATAGTCGACTTTGCTGACCCCAAGGACTTCAAGACGGTGTATGTACAACCTACTTTGCCCTTGCCCCTTGGAAACATTCGCCCGATAAGGCTAGCCACTTCTCTTTTGTTGTTTCCCGACGGAATCGTCCGCGCCATCCGAGAGGCTATCCAATGGTTGCAGCCTGCAGGTCCGTGCAGGAGCAAGCGAGGTCATGTGACTTCAAACAAAAAGGAAGTCACATGATCCCCGTCGATCTCGATTCTCATCCATGATGCAATGGACGCGAAGAAAACGTTTCCCGACAGATTCCGAGTATTTTTTGAGTCCTCTGGAAACGTCAATGGCTGTTGTAATGGGCCAGGTGGCTTAAAAGTACTCCGTAGTGCCAAGGCAAAAGAAGAAAAGATGACGTTGGGCGTGTTTGGAGAAAACGACAAAACCAGAATTCTTCATCGCCAGCTTGGGGCAGGACTTCAGTTTATTGCATACACCCTCTTAGTACACCAATCTTCAGTTATCACTGACTATTCTCATTTTTCATAATACTACTGAGTACAGAGTCCTGCTATTCACAATGCCTTGGTCTTTGGCCCTTCCCCAGGCCATCCTCACCTCGCCCTTTTTGGCGGTGGCCACCCCACTCACAGCTGGCACTGCTGTCGCTCTCTTGACCAATCGTATGTCCCGCAAATGGCGACTGACACCTATGTTGACCTGGAGTGTATGACTAGTACTGACTTGCGATGTTTCTAGGCAAAGAAAATCGTGAAATCTACCGGAATCTCAAACAGCCTCCATTCAGTCCTCCAGGATGGCTCTTTGCGCCCGCCTGGACCGTACTGTATTCCCTGATGGGCTTTGCCTCGCACCACTCCAACAAGATTGCCACCGAGTCATTATCTGTTGCCGCCCGCTGTGCGAACGATACTGCCCAATCTCTCTATACCACGCAATTGGCTCTGAACTTCATGTGGATGCCGCTGTTCTTTCGCCTCGGGCGCCCCGCCTCGGCACTCGCGGATTTGACCCTCCTAGCCACTAATGTGGGCGCTCTCATGCTTAATTGGTGGACCGCTGATCGGACCGCCTTCTGGTGTCTTGTTCCTTATGGCGTCTGGATTGGATACGCAGCTTACCTGAACACCGGCGTTGGGATTTTGAATAACTGGAGCATCTATCAGAAGGAGCGGTCGGAGTAAAGAGGTGGGGAAATATGAAGAACGGGAATTGGCACTCGCATACGCGCTATCTTGTACATTGTTTAGAAGACTTGCACTGGGGTGTGTACGATAGAGAGGGTGTCCGAGACCCCTGGTTGAATTGAACTACTGCGTACTAGTACTCCGTGCATATGTGTATCACACACACGTATACATACTGTACGACACACGCAATGTTAGCTCTATTCTGGCCCTTGAACCCCACCTGGTGGGGTAACTGGCGTAGGCTGTAGGCCGCTGTCCTCCGTAAGCTCTCAGCGTCGAGCGATTCGTAATTTGTGAATGCCTCGGTGGGTCGTTCTATCTATAAATCGGGTGTCTGTTGGTTGATCATACTCCGTAGACAACTTTATCACTGTGGGTAATATGATAACATCGCTCGCAGTGAGGGACATTTCCGATACTCATAAATCCCCACCACCTCTCTCTCTCTCTCAGGAGGTGGCTTCACAGAAGCAAAGGAAAAAGCCACTGCCAAGTAAAGAAGACGTGGGCCGGGATCGACAGTTCGAAGAGCCCATACGCGGCCTCTGGAGTATTTGAACAATGGCCAAGTTTAAATCTCTCAAAGAGCGAGATTGAGACAGAGTTGGAAAAGACAAAGTCATTCAGCATGAGAGCCAGGGAACATCACGAACTCTAGACCCTGAAGGGTTCCTACGATAGCCGGAGGGCTCTGCCTATCCTGTCTCAAAGGATCGCCACCGAAGACCCACATCTCGATAAACGCATCTTCTTCCAGCACTCTAGAATATTATCCGGCAAGGAATCATGGCGTAATGATAGGCTGACATGTGGATCGTGGTATCAGACTAAAAGAGCTAAGACAAAGGAGAAACCTAAGAACAGAGAATTGGCAAATGAGGAGGAGAAAACATGACATGCATAAGAGTTAAATAGTCAAATGAGCTCATCTACTTTGTTTAGACATTTAACCAGAAGAGATCTAGACTCTTCTTTCTATTTTTCCATCTCGTCCCCATACTGTGTTCTGGACTTGGACTTGGACTATATCACTCATTTTTCCACTTCAGTCGCAACACCTTTTTTTTTTCTTTTCTTTAAAATCTATCTTCTACTGCTGTTCTCTTCAATACCCTTCATTACCAAGTCTCTTGTCTCTCGTTTGTTTCTTATTGTGAGACTTCGTGCCTTGCATAAGGCTTGTCCCTCTCGGCTAATCCCCGGAAAAAGAAATTCCTTATGTCGGGCATCACCAACCCGCATCCCAGCCCGAACGAAGAATATGCCGAATATCCTCTCTCAACACCTACAACCCCTGATGATCGCCTGAGTTTCGAGCGTGAGGAGGATCGTGAGGCGACCAATGTCAACCAATCCGATAATGGCTTAGAGCCACCAGCCGCCAATCGCAACAGATCCCATCGGGTGCGATTTCGCTCGCTGAGTCTACGCCGACATGGTTCACAAGATATCCCGGATCCCTCCTCTCGTCCACTGTTACTACATCCAGATCTCAACGAAGTCCCACTATCAGGCACTATCACCCCGCCAGCCCCTACACATTCCCGCCAAGGCTCCGGCCTCGCCAACGTGCGCACCTTCGACGACCTTGACGATTCCCCGGAAACCGAGAAACATGATCTTGCAGATGACATAGAACGTACCACCTCGACCCGTGAACGGTTCAGAGCTGCTGGTCAGCTTTTGCGCCAAAAGACCCAACACTTGACCGAGCGCCTCGGTCGCTCCGCGGATGAAGGCGAGGCGCTTAACTCGTCATATATTCCAGATGACTTTGAGAACGGAATTCCACTGGATGAGTTGCGGTCTCGCCATGCGCGACATGATGCCGACCGACTTCACACACTGGAGAGCGGGGAGCCTCTCATCGAGCCTCACGCCAGTGCGGAGGCCCATCGCCTTGTCCGCAGCATGACGGCGGTCCAGGATCAGCTGCGGAAGCGGAAGCCCCGTGGGGCATACCAGCGGTCGGGCCAGACGACCCCCGAGCGTTTGCTCAAGGGCTTTGCGGAGCGTCGTCGATCGAGTGGATTTGCTGGTGGCAGCGGCATTCTGTCTCAGCTACTCAAGCTGCAGGCGGCTCAGGGGAGCTCTTCACGCCCGGAAAGTGTGATCACCGATGATTCGGACAGCGAGACACAGGTGTCTTCGGGGGTTTCTACCCCGAAGAAGGGTTCCACTTCGCCTATCATGCCGATGTCCCTGCCGACTTCTGGCACTGCTACGCCCCGCAAGGAGAAGCTCAAGTGGTACAAGAAATCAGCCCATCGCTCCACCGCCTCTTTGGTCAATGCGTCGATGAACTTGAGCACTGCGAGTCTGCCTGCCGCTGCTGAGGCCGCACCTGGACTGCCCGGAAAACGGAAGAAGAAGCGCAAGACCCGTTTGGAAGACGAGATTCGTGTCACCGTGCATATCGCAGAGATTATCGCCCGTCAGAGGTATATCATGCAGTTATGCCGTGCGCTCATGCGATACGGTGCGCCGACCCATCGGTTGGAGGAGTATATGCAAATGACTGCCAGAGTTCTGGAGGTGTCGGGCCAATTCTTGTATCTACCCGGTTGTATGATCATGTCTTTTGATGACCCGACCACCCGCACTGCCGAAGTCAAACTCGTGCGAATGATGCAGGGCGTCGACCTCGGTCGCCTCGCCGATACCCACAATGTGTACAAGAATGTTGTCCACGATCTCATTGGTGTTGAGGAAGCAACTCATGAGTTGGACGAGATTATGAAGCGCAAACCGCGGTTCAATAAGTGGATCCTTGTCCTGATGTACGGCTTCGCTAGTTCCACTGTTGGACCGTTCGCTTTCAAAGCGCGGCCCATCGATATGCCTATAATATTTTGTCTCGGGTGTATCGTCGGGCTGATGCAGCATGTTCTTGCGCCGCTCTCCACCCTCTACTCCAACGTCTTTGAGGTTACCGCAGCTGTCGTGACTTCTTTCCTCGCACGTGCGTTTGGCAGTATCCGAGTCAACCGCGGCGGTGAATCGGTCGAACTCTTCTGCTTCTCCGCTATGGCCCAGTCGTCCATCGCTTTGATCCTGCCTGGATTCATGGTTCTCTGTAGCAGTCTCGAGCTGCAATCGCACCAAATGATAGCGGGCTCAATTCGCATGGTATATGCCATTATCTACTCGCTTTTCTTGGGCTATGGTATCACGGTCGGGACAACGATATACGGTTTGATGGATCCCAACGCTTCGTCGGCATCGACATGTTCAGGGCTGGATGTATGGGGCTCGGTCTACGTTCGTCAATTCGTGTTCGTGGCTATATACGCCGTTTTCCTGGCCATTGTCAACCATGGGAAATGGAAACAGATGCCTGTCATGATCTGTATTGCTGTCTCCGGGTACGTTGCCAACTACTTCAGCACCACCAAACTTGGCACCCAATCTGAAGTGGCCAATACCGTCGGCGCATTCACGATTGGTGTCCTAGGCAACCTCTACAGTCGGCTCTGGCACGGTCATGCAGCTACCGCCATTTTACCCGGTATATTTGTATTGGTTCCGTCTGGACTCGCATCTAGTGGGTCTCTGATCGCCGGTATCAAATATGCCGACCAGGTTCGCCAAAATCTTCACAGTAATGCCACCAACACAGCTGCCGGTGCTCTCTCTGATACCTCAGTTGCTAGCCTTGGATTTGGCATGATCCAAGTCGCGATCGGTATCACCGTCGGCCTGTTCATCGCGGCTTTAGTTGTCTACCCATATGGCAAAAAGCGCACTGGCCTCTTCAGCTTCTAGTCATTTGTCTGCGGGCATTTCTCCCATGTGTGCATGAGTGATCTCTCCCATGTTTCCTACCTTGACATTGTTGCTATTTCTTTCTACATTTCTGTTCTCAGCATCATTGAGCGTCTGATTTTACACTGCGTTACATAGACTTCAAAAGGGCGTTGTTGAGCGATGTCATATAGACATGATTGACGGAATGTACATACACTAGACGAGATACCAAGCTACATACTTCATCATTGTATATGCACCGAGACCGATTAGTGGAGTCTTTGATTGTATAAGAAGAGTACGACAGGTTCTTTTCCACTCCACCTCGTGTCGGAAATTGCCGATCCCCACATATCGCAACAAGGGTCGAGCAGACCCCAATTACCCCAAAAAGTTAACAAAACACAAACAAAAATTTTACCACCACAGAAAAAGTGACACCTCCAAAACACTTAGCAATGCTGATAAACGTCCACAATGACTTCATCGCCTCGGACCGCAATGGCATCGTGGAAAACCGACACAGCGTCCATGCGGCCGTCACCAACGCAGCAGGCACTCTCCTTTATGCCGTCGGTGACCCATTGCGCATGACTCTCGCCCGCTCCGCAGCCAAGCCAGCCCAAGCACTCGCAATCCTCGAAACAGGCGCAGTTGACACCTTCAATTTCAACAGTCAGGATCTGGCATTTATGTGTGCCTCCAACAGCAGCGAGGACCGCCACATCGCCCGCGCGCGCAGTATGTTGGCCAAAGTCGACGCCTCTGAAGAAGACCTCCGCTGTGGGGCTCATGTGCCTATTTCTGAGACTGTGCAGCGAGCTTGGATCAAGAGGGATTTTACGCCCACGCCTATCTGCAGCAATTGCTCTGGCAAGCATATTGGGATGATTGCCGGAGCGAAGGTGTTGTCTACTGATGCGACGGATTATCATGCCTCGAGCCATCCTGTTCAGATCCATGTTAAGCGGGTTGTAGAGGATGTTTGTGGGCTGGGTGAGGAGGGGGCTCTTTGGGGTCTTGATGGGTGTAATCTCCCTGCTCCGGCTTTTCCTTTGCACTATCTTGCTCGTATGAATGCGAGGTTTGCGGAGGCGGCGGATGTCATGGCGAGGGGCTGTGTTTCATCGAGGACGAAGGCGATGAGTAGAGTGTTTCATGCTATGTGGCAACATCCTGAGCTTGTTGCTGGGGAGGATCGGTTTTGTACTATCCTCATGAGTGCGTTCAAGGGTCTGTTGATTGGGAAGCTTGGCGCAGATGGATGTTATGGGATCGGTGTGAGGGAGTGTGAGTCGACGAGGCTTCTTGGGGCCAGGGGGGCAATTGGGATATCGGTGAAGATTGAAGATGGTGATGTTGGTGTCCTTTACTTGGCTGTGGCGGAGATTTTGGAGCAGCTGAAGATTGGTGACCCCGAAATGCGTCAGGCGCTTTCTAGATTCCATCATCGGAAGATTCTGAACACGGTAAATGTTCAGACTGGCAAGTTCACGCCTTGCTTTCAAGTGCGCGTGGACCTATCCTCGTTTGAATTCTGATGTTACATGATTTGTATAGACAACTGACAATTGGAGAACAATAGAGAGGTCTCAATTCACTTACAGTTGGGTTTCCTCCTCAGACGAGTCTGAATAGAATTCATTGAATAGAATGCAAGAATGGTATTGTGTAATTCATGCTGGTGGACTTGAGACCTGTCTGACTTATTGTTCTATCATTAACATTGTCAATAACATCGAAAAGTGCCAATGGACAAATGTGTTCCACCATGGCTATGCAAGTCATCGGTATCTGCTGCACTTCTTCTACATAAACCACATCAACGGGCATCTTCCCATCTATTTCTCACCTTAAATCTTCACATCCTTTGTCATGAACTCCGACGTTCCAGTCAACTCAGCGAAGCGCCGCGACCCAAGCGGCCATCTCACCAAGAGATGGAGAGTAACCAGAAGAAACGGAAACGGGATATTGCAATCCCGTCCAAGGCATGTTCTAGCTTGACTCTCATCTATACTTCTTGAAGACTAACCCGCCATCAAAAGTTGGCTGCCATCCAGCGGAAGAAGTGCAAGCCTTCCCATGGAGACATGCGGCAGGTCCTGGTAACCTACCGGGACCTGAGGGACCATCGAAGAGAGGTTTATCGGAACCTCATGGACTACCGAGGGCTGCTGGCCGAACACAACACTGGCGGCATCTTCCACGCGAAGCTTCATGGGCGGAAGAGACGCCCTCCCTTCAGACACGTGCCGTCTCCTCTGTCTCGAGAGGTGAAAATTGAGGTGCTGGACAATGTCCGGGAAGAGCCGTTCTCCCTTTGGGGGAGTGTGAAAGGGCTCTTGTGGAATGTGTGGGGCATCTAAGGGCAGAAATGAATCGTGAGAGTGCTTGAGATCTGGGTTGGTTCCCGCTGGCGGGACCACCCTTTATTCTATTTTAATCTATGAATCTATTTTGCAGTTCCCTATGCATAAAATGAAAACGCCCTCTCCGTCGACCGTATCCTGATGTTTAATCCAATATCTGGTTCCCTATCGAACCAATACTCCTCGGTATCTCATCTTTCCATTACGAAGGGTCTCCATGGCCTCCTCGACGCCATCCTTGGTCAGAGGGAATGTCATGGTAGTCGGGGTGATCTTCTTCTCTGCTGCGAACTGGACCAGTGTCCGTAGACTGCGACGAGAAGCAACCAAGGAACCCTGAATACTGACGCCCTTGATGTTCATGTACAGTAGCGGCACGGGAGAGTGGGCAAAGTCGACGGTCAGAGGGTATATGGCCCCGTGGACATCCATAAGTGGGATAAGACTGGGAAATATTAGCATATATCGTAATCAACAGAAATGAAAGGGCAGCATACGAAGGATAATCCACACTCGCGCTTCCGCAGAGCAGAAGATGGTTCACAGGCTTGAATCCAGGAATCTCCTGGCCGGCACGGAAAACGTGGTACTCGGAGGCACCGAAACTGAACGCCTCCTCACGCTTGGCCTCTGTGCTCGACAGCACCACCACATGGCAGCCCATGGCGGCGGCCAACTTGATAGCCAAATGGCCCAAGCCTCCAATGCCCATGATAGCCACCCGATCAGTGGGCTTCACACCATATTCCGACAAAACGGTCCAGACAGTTGCACCGGCGCACATCAGAGGTGCTGCATCGGCAGACTCATATTCATCGGGAATGGGAATAACACATCCAGAGTCCCATACAACTCCCTCGCCGAATGATCCCAGGTCGTGGTCGTGTGTTCCGTACTCTTTCTTATTTTCGCAGTATTGATCCCAGCCTGTGAATGTCAGTCGCAGCTCTGTTCCCAATCGATGCTCATGTTACATACCAGTCAGACACTTGGGACAGGTGCCGCACACATAGTGAGTGTATCCAAATCCAACACGTTCTCCGACCTTGACGTTCGTGACACCAGAGCCAATCTGACGAACAACGCCTACACCCTCGTGGCCCAAAACGATTCCGGCCTTCAGGTAGTGCTCATCTGTACCACAGAGACCGGAGTGTGTGGTCTCGATGTAGACTTCGTTGGGTTGCAGGGTGCGTGTGGTCTTGTCGGCCACGATCTTGCCCTCTTGCGAGCCACGAAAGACTTCGAAAGTAACGCTCATTGTATTCTTTGTCTGGAGTTTGGCTGGAAAGATGATGTGTGTGGCAAGGGCGAAACTAGGGGCTCTCTTGTCTTCACTAAATACTCTAAAGCTTTTACACCGCTATGGGATTCAAATTGTCATTTTTGGGAAATGTGCCGATTGTCCGTAACTGATCCACTGGATCCTCGAATGACGGAAGGAGCTTGAGCCCAAATAGTAGATTACGAAGGATTATTAAAGTTGTTCTAGAGAATTCCATATCCACCTTAATGTGAATTTCGACGAGATCATTGGACGTGGCCCTGCCGATGATCGTCCCTCGAGCTTAGAGCAGTGCCACTGCCGAAACAACACCAAGTTCCATGAACAAACTAACCGTAATGGGCTAATCGCCGTTGAATTGAACCCACTGAACCAGACATTGAAGGGTCCGGCGGTGCAATTCCTTGCCGACTCCGAGGCTGGTCGGCGACTTTTGATGGATTTCTCTTGCAAGTTTCCCGACCCGAGTGACCCGAGTGACCCGAATGTGCTGCGTAGCTACGTAACTAGACGGTTACTATTCACCAAGTGACAAGCCTCTTATCCTGTTCCTGCGCAGTTCCTGGTGATTCTGTTCTTTCTACGCAGAATATTCCGACGTCATGGTCCGGTTCCCTGGTTAGGTTTCGCCTCGGCACGTGGGCGAAAGTTCCGGGCCGTTAAAACTCAAACTTTCTCTTCAAGGCACGCCTCCTTCTATGTCAGCACTTTACTGCGTAAGTCATGAGTCTAGACTCTACGAAGTAGAGCGCTCGATTATCTACAACTATGAACTGCAACCGGGCTTGAATTTGAAGCGACACTCGATGCTATCAGAAATGTTGCAAATAAATCTTAATCCATCCTTGGAGGAGACGGGACGCCCCTGCGTCATGTACGGAGTAAATGCATCGTCAATCAGATGCACTGGCAGATCATGGAGTTCCTTGAGTTTCTTTCCATATACGTATAGACGCTGGTAAGACAGTATCTAGCAGGGTTACCAGGTGGTCAAAGGAAAATGCGCAAGAAACAAAAAATAAAAAATAGTTTCCCTGGGAATCGAACCCAGAACCTTTCCGGAACACTTGCTTTAGGCAATTGTTAACGGAAAATCATAACCGCTAGACCAGGAAACTGTTCTATGAAAAAATTGGCATACGTTGGCATTATTAGCGGATAAATGGTGCCAACTCAAGGGCGGAGCCTCGGGCATAGGTTATGGAAGGTTGGATCGATCACAGTAACCTAGCCCGGCCTTTCCTAATTGGAATTGAGCAGCCTTCCATTCCAGTGGCGCATGGTGCCGTATCTGCAGTATTCCATGTCCTCCGTCTAGCAGCCCTTTTTCATAGGTACCTACCTCTTCCGTCCTATGGGTGGTTTTGATCTGTGTGGTCCTCACCATATATATTTCCATTCGGTCTTGCCCGTCGGGCATTCGGGCATGGAGTGGAAGGTCCCGCCCGGGTCTCAATAGTTCCATCCATCACTAGGTTGAACCTACCTAAGGTACCTGTATGGATTGAAATGCCCACCTACCTAGGAACTACGGTTCTGGTGTTGCCCGGGCAGGACTCGCCACTCTTCTACTGCTTGGTTCCATATTTTGGCCCACCACCTCATGGACCTATAACTCAGATGTTTTCTTTTTTTCAGGCACCAATCCAACTGGATGTAATTCTATGCCCATAGGTACTCCTAGGTAGTCTCGTGGCAATGGTGGCAATCAATTGGAACCTATGCAACAGCATATGATAGAGCAGAACCTACCAAGAGGGCCCTTTAAAAACCACCTAATAGCTATCCCAACCACGGCACGTAGGCAACATGTCTTGGTTCTCTTTGTGGGAGTACCCGTTTGTCGTGGTCCGAATGTGGTCTCCAGAACTTCCATGTCTTTCTCCGCGTGTTGCATTCAACGCATTACCTATCAGTGTCCCCGCCTCCAGTAGGTATTTATGGCGATCGTGGTCGAACTTACATTTTGTTTGCCGAGTTCTCAACCCAGCATCCAATGAATATTCGATTTGATGATTTCATGAACCTGTTTTTGATCAAGAAACCTCCTAGCATTTCGAACCAATTTGCAGCCCATTGGTTAAGGTCGTAAATCCAGGTTCGATACAGGAAATAAACCATGCCGCTAGAGTCAGTTCCTTGAAGCCATTCGGGTAATGCACAAGAATTCTCTCTTTGACATCGGGGTGCATCAAGGTATGCATAATGCGACATCGATGTCCACGTGAACTGTGAAAGCTTGAGCCAGCCTCCAGGAGCCTTCAACAATCCTGTGTATGAGCCCGGACTGAAATTTACGCAGTGAGCCAGACTGGGAGCGCCCTCATAGGTGGAAACGGCGCGGCAGCTAAGGTAGTGCATAGAGGCCCCACCAGGCAGGGGAAGCCAAGCAACTACAACGATAGCCACAGCCTACAGTACGGTGTACCTGAGGTACTACTAATTCGAAATGCGGCGATCTGCCCGTCAACAGCCTATTTAGGTCAAGGTATAGGGCCCATGTGGCATTTAACTGCTGCAGACTCCGATTTAACCGATTCCAAGAAAGATTTTCCCCGCAATCTACCTCTCACATCCGCGCCACTAATGCACCGCTGAAGAATGAAAGTGAGACGGCGGCCCTGTGTCTCGGCTGAAATAGTATGAAACGAGACATCCATGACCAAATAGGTAAACTTCCGATGGAGAAGATGGCTTTTCGTTGCAGATCTTCTGGCCAAGGGCGAAGTGTACCTGATGGAGCGGCAGATCAAGTATATGCGGTTTCCGTTAGAGTACTCCGTGCTCTGATGCAGCGAGACGGACTCTTCTTCAATCCAGTCTAGCTTATTCAAAGTACTGGGTATATAAAAACCGCTCACGCTCCTGTACTCCTGCTTCTTATGCCAGAAAACCATCCCTCTCCTTCTGATCTTCTACACGCGTGACGGGAACCACTACAATGAGACTTTCCAAGAACAAGACTGCGTTGATCTCATCTGGCACCGTGCTTCTTGCGTCGGTGCCAGGTGTGATGGCTGCTTGTTCGCTCCCATCCACATACAGATGGTCATCGACTGGTGCACTGGCAACTCCCAAGTCGGGCTGGGCAGCACTCAAGGACTACACCCATGTTCCCTACAACAACCAGCATCTTGTTTACGCCTCTACAGCTGATAGCTCGGGCAACTATGGTTCCATGAACTTCGGCCTGTTCTCAGACTGGTCCGGCATGGCTTCGGCCAGTCAGAATGCAATGAGCAGTGGGACGGTCGCACCCACACTGTTCTACTTTGCGCCAAAGGACGTCTGGATCTTGGCCTACCAGTGGGGCCCCACTTCGTTCTCCTACAAAACATCCAGCGACCCCACCAATGCTAATGGGTGGTCATCAGCGCAGGCGCTGTTCTCTGGGACGATATCTGGCTCAAGCACTGGAGTCATCGACCAGACTCTCATCGGTGACGATGAAAACATGTACCTGTTCTTCGCTGGCGACAACGGCAAGATTTACCGAGCAAGCATGCCGATTGGCAATTTCCCTGGCAACTTCGGTACACAATCGGAGGTCGTCATGAGTGACAGCACCAACAACCTGTTCGAGGCGGTGCAGGTGTACACCGTCGCGGGCCAGAACCAGTATCTGATGATCGTCGAGGCCATCGGAGCGAACGGACGGTACTTCCGTTCATTCACCTCTAACAGCCTAAGTGGTTCCTGGACGGTGCAGGCAGGAAGCGAGAGCGCGCCGTTCGCTGGAAAGGCCAACAGTGGCGCCAGCTGGACCAACGATATCAGCCATGGCGATTTGATCCGTTCCAACCCTGATCAAACCATGACCATTGATGCGTGCAATCTGCAGTTACTCTACCAAGGAAAGAACCCCAATGCCGGCGGTGACTACAACAGCTTGCCTTGGGTTCCCGGTGTGCTGACACTGAACTGATGGATCGATGGGTGTGGTTGAGATCGTGGATCATGTTGGCTGGGTTGACAAAAGGAGCGAGTTGACCGTGGAAAGCAGGGTTGTTCTTTATAGCCCCCGAATCTGTCTCACTCATATCACATTCGATAACCCATGGTAACCCTGTGGTCAGCCAGAATCGGATTGTTTCTCCAGAGCTGCCCTCAAGGGCTCTTGCTTTCGTAATTGCCATCCTGATATAACTAGAAAGTCTGACCAGAATAGGTTTACTCATCAATTCCTAGCCCCTGATGGGACATAAGCATTACTACCTATTCGTCTGTTTTTCGTGAAGACATGGCTATGTGTAACTGGGGAATAAATGACAAAGAGACAGATGCGCTACCTTTGATATGCGTGTAATACGTGTTTGAAGCTATCTACACAAGGTAGAGCCGAGTCGCTATGCAAATCTATCCTAGACATCTACTCCTGCGGAGTAGCGTCCTTGGGTTTTTGCTGATCGACGACTACCTTGGCACCGGGGAAGCGGGAACCCCTATCCTTGACCTTCTTTACCTTCTTTTCCACGACCGGGGGCGGGTAAGCCTTAGCAGTGATCTCCTTCCACTCCTCAGAGGCCTCGTACGCCGCGTGAATGGGCGCCATAAGGGCGGTAAGTCCGGCTGTCACAGCCGGCTTCAGGAGTTGTGGCGTTAACTGGAAAGTTCGAAATTAGTTCCTTGACCTCAAACACTGCATCAAAAGGGCGTTACACACAATGTCGTTCTGATAATCTTCCTTGAGTTGCTTGATATCGGTGTAGATCAATGGCTCCTGATCTCTGCGCTCAACCCGGAATTCCTTATTCCCCCGGAGGGCAGCTGCGGGCAGAAGAATGAATTCCACCAATGCGATAACTCCATTAGCTTCGATAACCCGAGGGGCTGCTTCCGCTTTGCGAATCTTCTTGGCGATGCTCTCGGGCGAGTCGAGAAGGTCGATCTTGCTATCTATTCGATATTAGTATCACCACGAATAGCGAATTGTGAGTAAACGATAATTACCTTGGACGCTGGAACTCATCTTGCCTCCAGAAAGCCCAGCAATCATGGGATTGATAATGTGCGCGCGCTGAATGTGAGATATCAGTATGTCGACTATGAGATGATTTATCCCCGGTGTATCGTACCTTGCGGTAGCCAAGTTTAGGTAGCCATTCAGTGGCAGCAACGAAAAGTTTTCTCTTCACGTCGTCAGCATCAATTCAACATAGCATTGGGTTGGTAGAGTCAGTCCGTACTTGATCCATTCCGCCAAGTTGGCAATCAACCTCGAGGTGCTCTTCGTCAAGTACTTGCAGCACTGAGTACAGAAGGCCACTCAGTGGGGCGTTGTCGGACTGCTTCACAATCTCTGCGCTGGCCTTCTTGGCATCTGATTCAGAGATCAAGCTCGACAAACGGTATACATCCATCACATATTCGGGGCTCTTCTGGTAAGAGCTGCCAAGAACGAACGTGAGTTTCTCAGTAGAGATACCAACTGATTCGAGGATTGCAGTGATAATCTTTCTGTAATACTGCGCGCGACTCTCTACAAGCTCAAGCGGCGCCTTCAAGTTGTCGAGGAATCCATGGATGTCAGCGAGGAGGACCTTGACGTCGCACCCAGCAGCAAGCAATTGCGCAATCTTGAGCGCAGGGACGAAATATCCTGTGTGGGGTCTGCCAGTTGTCGCGGTTCCTGGTAAGAAATCAAGAGTTAGTTACCCATTTAGAGAAGTGTCACAAAACTGACTCACCCCAGTAGACTCGTGGATTGCGGCCTTCGGCAAGAATGCCTTGAATCACCTCAGGGTTCAAGAATTCCGCGAGGTTGTCGCCAATGAGGTCGAACCGTGCTTGTGCTGCCCGATCCAAGGTGACTGCCATTGTGAGTTAAATCTGATACTTGTGAGAGGGACACAGGCCAAAAGGTGGGATGGTGGCATGGAGGGATTTTGGATGTGGGTCCTAACGGAACAATAGTTGATCCGGTTGATAAGACAAGTGCGATATCCATGGGCGGTCAGAGCGGCAGAACTCAGGGACACGATGGAAGATCTCGGAAGTTGGAACAGACGTTGGAACGGATGCCTTGAAGATTTCAGAAAGATTCGTCTCATGAGTCATATTTCTAAGTTCTTCCTACCCTCGTACTCTGCAAAGTATGCCCGGAACTTTCCGACAATATCAGTCTGGTGTGAGTCAGAGAAGGGGATGATACAGCCCCGTGATCATCGGTAGCATCAAGATCCCGTAAGTTCACCTAGTTGCAGTCCTCTCAGTTCACTCCAGTCAAACCCTTCCTATGGATAGCTACTAGGTACAACTATAATTGATGTCTGAACAATTTATTTTGGATACCTAGGTTAGCGCCTCAAGCATCCTTGGCGCTTTATAAATAGGCAGCAAACGGCACCTCGTAACATTGGCAATACGGGGTAGTGAAGTGGGGAACGCTCCTTTCTTCCCAATACTGCGGACGACTCTATTCCTTCTGCATGTCTATTTCTTTACAGTGGCCTGTAGGTCTCAACATAATCCTCCTGTCGTTGTCTGCACTGCGACCGCAAATGTCATGGACTCCTCGCCAAACTTTCCTCTAGAAGAGGAATCACACCCTCAATCAGATAAGGAAGACAAGGACTCTCCTAGTTTCAGAAATTACTTGGTACTATCTTAGAACCTCAACGAGTCTTATAGATACTGATGCTCTATTCAGAGGATTCTCTCCTACGGTACTAGAAATGGCCGGAGTTTCCTCGTCATCCTGGGATTGGTATGCGCCTTGGGATCCGGAGTGGTACGTCTCAAAGCTATACTATTCTCTCCGCATGAATGATTGACAAGACTCAGGCCCTGCCATTGATGAACATTGTCTTTGGAAAACTTGTCGGTGATTTCAATCAATATTTCGTCCCAGGTGCTGCCCCCAGCGAAGAGACATTCAAAGCCTCGATCAACCAAAGCAGGTAAGTCCCATCCATATGGAAGGGTAATGTCGTTTTGACTACGACTATGATCCTAAGGCTTTCAATCATAGTCTCTACATTGTATACCTGTTCATTGGAAAATTCGTATTAACATACATCTCTATGGTAAGCCATGTCTCAGTGGACCATTGAATAGTTGCTGAACACCGGCCAGATTTGCTTTCGGACACTGAGTCTATATGCGTCCGCTGCTTTACGCCTCGAATATACTACTGCACTCTTTGCGCAGCCGATAGGCCGACTGGACGAGATCTCGGTGGGGACAATAACGAATTCAATCACGGGGTTGTCGAATACAATTCAACAAAGCGTGTCAGATCGGCTGGCTATCCTGTTTCAATCTCTTGCACTGCTTGTTGCAGCTTACGCCATTGCCTTCAAATACTCATGGGCACTGACATTGGTGGTCAGTGCGGCAATCCTCTTCGTGCTGATCGGTTTTAGCTTGACAGTACCATTCCTGGTGAAGATACAGTCGAACGTCGACAAAGCTGATAACCATCATGCAACTGTTGCAGGTGACGCCTTTAGCTCTATCCGAACAGTCTTCTCATTGGGCGCAGAGGATTCAATGATCAAGAAATACGGCCGGTTAGTCGATGACGCCAAAAAGGAAGGCTTGCGGATGTCTCCCGTCAGTGGTATTCACTTGGGGCTTCTGTTCTTTGCAATGTATGTGAGTTTCGCATTGGCGTTTTGGTTTGGGCTGAAGCTCTACCGCGAGGGTCACATTGCCAATATCAACACTGTTATCACGTATGTTAAGATTCCGCTTGATGGCAACTCAATGCCCTTTTTGACCATCATGCAGCGTCTTCTTCTCTGTGCTCATCGTCGTCACAGTATTGGGGGGTATCGCTACACCTCTCATGTCCATCTCCAAAGCAATCAGTGCGTCAGGCGCATTTTTCAGCATCATTGACTCGGAGAAAGTCTCCACTGCTGGAATCAGGGATCAGGATGCACTCTGTCATGCGGATATTGAACTTCGGAATGTTTCCTTTGCCTATCCAACACGGCCAGGCATATACGCTCTAAATGGGTTCAACGCCACGATCAAGAACGGAAAAACAACAGCACTAGTTGGGCCGTCAGGGTCGGGAAAGAGCACTGTTGTTGCGTTGCTCGAGAGATGGTACCAACTGCTTGATGAACCACCGTCAGGTTCCAGCGACAAACTCTGCTCGGGGGAAATTACTATGGACAATCGTCGGATTCAAGAATTTGACCTGAAATGGTGGAAATCCCAGATCGGATTAGTTCAGCAGGAGCCTTTTCTCTTCAATGACTCAATTCACAACAACGTTGTTTTTGGGCTGATTGGGTCAAAATGGGAGAATGAGACCGAGACTGTGAAAGAGAGACTGGTGGTAGAAGCGTGCAGAGAGGCCTTCGCGGACGAATTTATCACACGACTTCCTCTGGTAATCATCATGCCTGATAATGTTGGATTTTTGCTAACAACATTGTGTGTAGGGCTATTCAACGGTTGTTGGTGAAGGCGGGATTACCTTAAGCGGAGGTCAACGCCAACGACTTGCCATTGCACGGAGCATTGTCGGACAACCCTCCATTCTGATTTTCGATGAAGCCACCAGTTCTATCGACGTCCGCGCTGAAAAGATTGTTCAGGCTGCTCTCGACCGTATTTCGAAGCATCGCACCACGGTTGTAATTGCACATCGCCTTTCTACCGTGCGTCAAGTAGACCACATCATTGTTATGAAAGATGGTGTGGACGTGGAACAAGGGACACACGAAGAGCTCATAAGTAAAGGAGGGCTTTATCATGGAATGGTTGGCGCCCAACAACTTGAACCGCTTCAACCACTAGCCAACGAAGGTAAAGGCGAGGACATAATCCTCCCGAAGGAGGGGAAGATTGAGCCACAAGAATACGCTATTCATAAGATTGAAGATGAGGAACACGAACTGCAAGCTAGCCACACGCCGAAGAAAGTTGGCTTCGTCCGTTCATTTGGTGTTATCGCTCGTGAGCATCGGAAGCATTGGATTTTATATATTCTGATCATCGTCGGGGCTATCGGAGCGGGCTGTAAGTATTGTAAACCATTGCTGTGCACTACACACTGACTAACCTTCCAATAACAGCTGGATATGCGCTGCAAAGCTGGATCTTTGCACAATTGGTTCAGGTCTTCCAATTTACTGGCCAGAAACTTGTTAATGGAGCCAATTTCTGGGCATTGATGTTCTTCATTCTGGCTCTCGCCATGGCGGCATTCTACTTTAACTTGGGATGGGCCTCAAACTCGGTCTCGATGGTGAGTTGGGCCATTGACACTGGTTCGAAACGGACTTCTAACATTGACTAGTTTGTCGTGTCTACCTATCGTAAGGATTACTTTGTCAACATCGTCCGAGAGACTGTAACATATTTCGACCGGGAAGAGAACTCCTCCGGCAGCCTTGTATCCCGGTTGTCGACAGATCCAAAACAGATTCAAGAATTATTTGGGGTCACTGGAGTCTTTCCTCTGATTTCCGTCTTCAATGTCCTCGGATGCGTCATCATATCCTTCGTCTTTGGCTGGAAGTTGGCAGCTGTTACGTTCTTTGCCGCCATGCCGTTCCTCTTCCTTTCCGCCTTCATGCGTATCCGCTACGAGATCAAGTTTGAATCATTGAACGCGGAGGTGTACAAAGATAGTTCGAAGTTTGCAGCCGAAGCAATGCGTGGATTCAGAACGGTCACCTCCTTGACCATGGAGGATCACATTATCAAGCGTTATTCGGATCTATTACAGCAGCAACGGAAGACAGCTCTTCGAAAAGCTTGGTATGCGACGCTTGTCTTCTCGTTTTCAGATAGTATGGAACTGTGCGCAATGGCTCTCACCTTTTGGTACGGTGGCCAACTGCTGGCATCCCGTGAATACGATACTACCGCATTCTTTGTGGTATATATTGCCATCATCCAAGGCGGGCAGTCCGCAGGTCAGTTCTTCAGCTTTGGCCCCAACATCGCCCAGGCTAAGTCCTCGATTGGGCGCATTCTGGGTGCTAGAGCGGCGGCCAACGCCAAAGTGGAAGTGACCACAACAGGGCCGCTTTTCTGTCCCGGGCAGAAGCACACTGCTGATATCGAGTTTCGAGACGTCACCTTCAAATATGCCGCGCGAGACGTCCCGGCATTTTCCAACCTCAGCCTATCGATCCCGAGAGGCCAATTTATTGCATTTGTCGGGCCCTCTGGCGCTGGAAAATCCACAGTCATCTCGTTACTTGAAAGGTTCTACGACACTACTCACGGGTCTATCTTATTCAACGGACGGGATATCCGCTCTATTGAACTCTCCTCCTACCGAAGACGTATTGCCCTTGTCGCTCAGGAGCCGAGACTGTTCGACGGCACCATTCAAGACAATCTACTGCTGGGTCTTGAATCATCGGACGAGGAGGTCAGCCAGGAACAGATGGTGCAAGCATGCAAAGACGCGGAGATCCACGACTTCATCTTATCTCTTCCCAGCGGCTACCTTACAAATCTCGGCGTCAGCGCTCAAACATCGCTCAGTGGTGGCCAGAAGCAGCGTCTGTGTATTGCACGGGCTCTCGTCAGGAGGCCGCTCGTTCTTCTTTTAGATGAAGCGACTTCCAGCTTAGACTCTCAGTCCGAGAAGCTCATCCAGGAGGCGATGGAGCGTCTAGCTGCGAAACGCGATATGACTATCATCGCGGTCGCGCACAGACTAGCCACGATTCAGAAAGCAGATAGCATCTTTGTATTTGGGGAGAGTGTCTCACATCGCGGGGCGGAGATCTTGGAACGGGGGTCACATCGCGAGTTGCTTCGAAACAAGGGACCTTATTGGCAGATGGTATGTTTACATTCAAGATGGAAATGGGTTGAGAGTAAAGGCTTACCAGGAAACAGTGCCAAGCACAGAGCTTGGAGATGTAGACTCTTCGAAAGCATTGGATCAGTCAAGTAGTCCACCTATGATAGGTGCGCAACATCCACATGGCCTCGGATCGACGGCCACTGAAGAGGGAAAAAGCGAAAACAAAGGTGATCATCCCAACTCCTTACGAGACAACGATGTATAACTAGGCAATAATACTCTACTTTCTACCCTTACTAGTATGCCTACACGTCTTAGGTAAATTTGAAGCTGTACGGCTATGAAATCTTGAAGTCCTAACAGAACTTAGCCCTAAAGGTGAGAGAGGATCGGATTAGTGGAAATTCATTCCTGATTAGGCGGCGGCAAGGAGTGTACGTCTCGATGATGCCTATATCCCAAACCTCGATCCTGAATTCCATTATCCATATGAATAGATCTGCTTAGTGAAACTCCTGATGCTGTCCAGATGAAAGCACTTCTCTCACCCCGTGTACCGTGGTATGGACATGAACACCGGTTTTTCGGGAACTTTAGTACCTGCCTCTACAAGGCCTTCCATAAGATCCAAGTCTGTGAAGCAGAAGGGGTCTACTGGGCTTACATCGACAGCAAAATGCATTCCCAGGATGAAATTGCCAGGCGGCAGTATGTATTTATGCAACCTCTGCCGAGCGCTAACCAAAGAGAAATAAAGAAACAACCTCGGAACCTTGGAAGTGTAAATAGTGGGGCCGAAGGCAAGTGGGGCCTCTAGAGCGCTAGTTCCGATTGGGTTTGTGGACGTCCGCCCCCACGTGCCCACTCCCGAGCATCATACTAGTACTACTAGTATCTACTTCGCACATTCAAAGCAGTCGAATTCCATACGCATGTATGCTAACTGGGAGTGATATATGTACGGTAATACCGTAGTTACAATTTACAGGTGCATAAGGTCAAGTGAGAAGCCCACGGAGGATGGAGTATTAAAATCAATATCGCCGGTGAGGAGGTGAGTGGGCGAAAAGAAGCGTGAGCGAGTGACCACTGCAAGGCAGAACATGCTGTAAGGCCCAAATGTAATGTTTGCCTTGGTCAGCCAAGGGTTGAAATGTTGTTATGGAGGGGGCAAGAATAAGAGAGTTAATAATTGAGACTGAGAATCTATTGTGCGCACGGCGATTTTATCCGGTACAAAAGTGTCGAAGGGAATACCCAATGGGTTGACAAAGTAATGATCTGGAGATAGACCTGTGATTTTTAATCAGGAGAGAAACCTAGCCAGGAGACTCGCGACCGAGTCGAGAGCTCTGAAGTCTACTCAGTCACAAACAACTGATGATAACATGAGCCCACACGCTCCACTCAGAGTCACAGTGTCACTAACTATTTAAGCTATGTACACAGTGTAGAATTGGAGCTCTGTAAAAGCTAGCCACCCCTTATAACCCAGATTTTCAGTGATCTCAAGCAATGAATCCCGATAGATAATCCATTTTACCGATTTGGACACCTTTCATCCTCACGATATTGTAGACCGTCGTAACATGGAAGTAGAAATTGGGAATCGCAAATCGCACTGAATAATCCTCCATTGTATAGTCAAACACATTGTCTCCAATTGGAGCCTTGAAAGTTTGCCCTTCTTTGGCAGCGAAAGTAGCTGGATCCACCTTTGCGAGTTCCGCGAGTGCCTTATCGACTCGCCTGTAGAGGTCTTGGTAGGTCGCGTCGCGCTCCTGCTGTGGCGTAGGCTCAACAAAGGTTGCGCGGGCGAGGGCCTTGGAGACGGTGCTGGTTGCAATGGCGACTTGGGAGGAGAGAGGCATCATATCGTCGATCAGACGGGCATTAAAGAAGTCATCCAGCGATACATTCTTTTCTGCTGCGTGTTCTTCGGCCTTTTTGAGAATGGCACGGAGAGTATTGAGCCCCCGGGTGAAAGTAGAGACAGTGTAGTTGTAGAATGGGGAGGCCATCTTGTATTTCGTGGTTTGAATCGGAGAGTTCCGGTACCGTGTAGGACTTAGAATCGAATCTGACGATTTTCTTGATTTGGGAACTAATCATAAACTTAGGAAGTAGAGGAGGCTTTATATGCCACACAGCCTGTGTTGATCTCAGGCAACAAAGACAGATCGTCATGCTGCGACTTCCACGAAAGCCCCTTGATTTGTAATCATAATTCGTAATCATCGATCGTCGGGCATCTTCCGGCTTCCAAGGTCATCCTGAAGCTTTATAATCGGTGATGGAGAGATCCACTTGGAAAATTATTAATTGGAAAGACGAGCAGTTCAAAATCGGAATCAAAGTACAATTTGGCACACAAGCTAATTATACAGGTCATCCATCTCCTCGTCCTCGTGTAACGTCTTAAGCAATGCAGAGTCTCCTGATCCCTCCTGACAGTGGGATTGGTACGAGCTCTCCTTAGAGTGAGTAGGGGACATAAGAGCGGCGCGGCAAAACATGTGAACGAGAATGCCAAGTGGCTTCCCAATTTCGCATGACCGCAGAGTCACAATGTGCTCCGACCACTAGTATAAGTTAGATAGGGTACGAGACATCAAGGAGTTAGAGCGACGTACTCGGGACGCATTTGAGATCTTCAGGAAGTGGAAGGCCACCCCGTTAGTGGCAAGGCCATATACCGCGCAATCCCTCTTACGAAAGCTCTTGCGCTCCCGGTGTATGCAGCCTGTTAAATCTGTCAGCGCCCGGGGCTCATAACCTTGGTTATTTCTAACCACTCACCCATATACCCCAAAGCTTGCGCTACCCCAGACTCGAGGTCAGTCGTCTTGGCCTCGACGATCACCACATTCATTGTAACCGCTTCGTTCTTCCCATACCAAACTTTATAGTCGGGTTTTGCAGAGAGCATAACCGACGCGTCCCTCAGGGATACTGGCCCATAGGAATATGATCGCCCAGCCTGGACGTTAATTGGGTGGGCACTATGTGTACGCGATGCGGCGATAGCGTGCGCGTTCAATAACAGGGCATCAATCGTCCACCGGATGCTCGCTTCGGTTGAAGCCGATCGACTTGATGCCGCTTCGATGAGGCCTAAATAGTCCACTGTGAAGTGTTAGCTAGATAGTACCTATACCTGATCTTGGTGATTCCATACGCAAGTGTTGTGGTGGTGGAACTGAGTCAACACGCTGCAATTCACGATCCTTTTTGTCAAGTCGAAGCCGGAGCGACTTCTCCACTTCTTTCATCTCGAGCGTGGATATAGCAACCGTGTTGAGCTTTGCAAGCGTTGCGTCGATATCCTTCACGGCCTTTTGCATTCGGCTCTTATCGATACGTTCTTCCAGTGCATCGGCCATAATCAGCTGGAGCTGTCTTAAAAGTGGCAGTTCCTTCTGGCCGCGGGGGAAATCGGATGGAGGCGAGACTTTTCTCATTGTGATTGATGATGAGAGCAGCGGGCAGTTGTCGAAAAGCAGCTGGCGTAAAGTGCACAGCAACGGGAGACGTGGAAAAACTCTTCAAAGAGGACCAGGTATAAGATGGGTACGAGGGGAAGGTGTATTAGAAAAGGAGGGAAGAAAAACCATGGTACCTGCCCGACACCTAGTCCGGACATGTAAGCTTCCATGTAATCATGAAGCAATTTGTTTGAGTTGCTCTAGGTCCACGTCCTAGCTAACGCCCCAGCTTCTCCCTCGATGTACTTCACAAAAATCCTCCCACGTTCAATACTTTCGTCGACATAAGTATTAAGTGCTGTATAGCTCGGAGGCTGGTGAGAGAAGTGTTGGCACGGACGAAGTTCTTCGCCTCTGCTTCGGCGAGACAAATTGGTCTGCATACTTCGACAACCGCCCTCTCGTCCACGCCAAAAGCATTTGTGGTGGCATCTGGTACGAGGTGGACTGAGCCAGTCAGATCATACGGCGACATTCAGCCGTCCATCGCAGTGGAACAGCTTTTAAGTCAAGGCGAGAATGAGGGAACTTAGCCCTAGAGGTGATGGCTCTCCCCTATTCACTCATACAAGGGTTCCCGGCGCCGGACGACGGTCTTGGGATTTAACTGCGACACTCAGCTTCGCGTAACTATCAGGTTATTCAAGTTGAAGAAAGAGGTAACTAACTAGAGCATAGGCAGAGGATAGGGGCTGGGCGGTGTGAAGGATACCCTGGGCGGTGTGAAGGCAGGAGAAAGACTAACTGTTTACGAACAGGGGTTAGGGCAAACTAAGCAGAAAAGGGAAAGGGGAGGTAGTCACGTGTTAGGAAGTCGAACAGTGACCAAGAAGCAACGAATCAAAGAGGAGAGATTCTGCTGGATGAAAATTGTGCCCGTATATACGCGACGCTTCGCGTCGCAATCACACGCAGGCAGGTCAGTGATAATGGCCACGCTATCGTCGTGGGGGAGAGCGGCAAAAAAAAGGAACAAAATCCAATGAACCAATTCTTCGCCAGTCGGGTTTCTCGCTCCAAGTCTGCATCAGCCCGAGCCTTGATGTGTCTTTTAGCACTGTTACACTGGATAGATGGCACCTCATATTAGTCCTCTACTTGGTTTTAGTTGCCTCCTTTCGTCGTTGAAGGCCGAGGATGTCGATGTTGTCGGTCGCGTACTGAGCACCCGCTTCCGCGAGAGGAGGCTTCCCTCCAAAATTGGAGCCAACTGACGGCGTAACTTAGGAGATAAAGCATCAGGCTGAGTGCAATTGCATCTATTTTCTTACGCATTTTCTCGACCTTTTGACGAAGAGAAATATCGTCCTTGATAGGTGAGTTTGGGATTGAACTCGACGCTGGACCCATGATTATCCAGAAGCAGTAAGCGATATCCCCCTTTTTCAACACGAGACGTAGTGCTTGCTTGGAAGTATTGAAGCCATTGAAGGGCGGTTAGATCATTGATCCAACCACCAGGAGTAGGTACTACTCAATAGTCTTCTGGAAGGTCTGTTGTGCGATGCCAATTTTCCATATGATATTCCCCTTTCACGAGGAACCAAGGTGGCATCACCCAGCCATCGATAGCGATACACTCGATAACAGTGAGACTCTTAGCAGGGCCCCGGTGCTGATGGACGACTGGCCGTTACCACCCTCAGAAACCACCTTCTGGGTCTTTCCTTCTCCAAATCCATGACCTGCTTCATCGAAGTTATATAGATCTTGCGGAAGAAGACCATAGTGCTCAATGGTCTGTTGGGGCCGAGTGAACCATGTAATAAGATGCCCAGGTGTAACTGCTTCGGGCCTATCCTTTTCAATCGGCTTTTTCTTTTGATATAGCTGTAGCTATTAGCTAGCGGGTGTTGCGAGTCGACTGTCCGTATTCGCATCGCGAATCGGAGCTTTGCCTCCTCGAGGGATTGTACATTCTCAACGCCGTCCACACGGACGGATACATACAGCATATGAGGGGGTCCCCCTGCTATGCAGCACTTATGTTGGGAGGATTGTGGTAGAGTACGGGAGGAGTTGGGACGTTTAGCGCATGGACCTAGAGCAACTCAAAAAAATTGCTTCATAATTACAAGCTTACATGCCCGGACTAGGTGTCGGGCAGGTACCATGGCTTTTCTTCCTTCCCTTTCTATGGAATACACCTTCCCCTCGTACTCATCGTCCTTGAACATTCTATATCCTCGCTATACGTCTAAAGCCAGGTACTCTTTGAGGTGCTCCTCCCACGTCTCCCGTTGTGCGCACTTTGCTTTTCGAGAACCGCACGCTACTCCGATCATCAATCCCAATGAAAAAAGTCTCGTCTAGACCCGGTGTCCCCAGCGGCCAGAAGAAACAATCACTTTTAAGACAGCTGCGGCAAATCTCGGTTGATGCACTGGAACAACGAATCGACAAGATCCGAATGCGAAAGGCCAAAACGGATATCGATGCCGCCCTTGCAAAGCACAAGACGGTTGCTATATCCAGCCTTACGTTAAAAGAAGTGGAGAAGTCGCTCCGGCTACGACTTGACAAGAAAGATTGCGAATTCCAGCGTGTTGAACTAATTCCACCACCACAACTCTTGCGTATGGAACCACTAAGATTAGATATAGGTACTATATAGCTAACACTTTACAGTCGATCAATTACGTCTTATCGCAGGGGCATCAAGTCGATCTGCTTCAACAGAAGCGAGCATCCGGTGGACCATTGATGCCCTGTTATTGAACGCGCGCTCTATCGCCGCATCGCGGACACATGGTATCAACCCAATCAACATCCAAGCCGAGAGATCATATTCCTATGGGCCAGTATCCCTGAGGGGCGCGTCGGTCATGCTCTCTGCAAAGCCGGACTATGGAGCTTGGTATGGGAAGGACGAAGCGGTGGAATTGAATGTGGTGATCGTCGAGGCCAAGAAGACCGACCTCGAGTCCGGGGTAGCTCAGGCTTTGGGGTATATGGGTGAGTGGTTAAAAACACCCAAGGTTATGATCCCGGGGCGCTGACAGATTCACCAGGCTGCATCCACCGGGAGCGCAAGAGATTTCCCAAGAGGGACTGTACGGTATATGGCCTAGCCACTAACGGGGTGGCCTTCCCTTTCCTGAAGATCTCGAATGCGTCTCGAGTACGTCGCTCTAACTCCTTAGTGGCTCGTACCCTATCTAACTTATACTAGTGGTCGGAGCACATTGTGACTCTGCGGTCATGCGAGATTGGGAAGCCACTTGGCATTCTCGTTCACATGTTTTGCCGCGCCGCTCTCATGTCTCCTACTCACTCTAAGGAGAGCTCGCACGAATCCCACTGCCAGGAGGGATCAGAAGACTCGGTACTGCTTGAGACGTTGGACGAGGACGAGGAGATGGATGACTTGTTTGATTAGGGTTATATTTTCTAGGAAGATTGTTCGCCAGGTCGCGGTGATGCCTGCTAAGGCCACCATCAGTCATTATTAATTAAATATGTAGTTAGTTAGTTTAGTACTCATTTCCAGGGTTATTACCTAGGTAGTTACCTAGTGCTTACTTTTGGCCGCTTTGGGTAACTAGCGATGGTATTCTCGTGAGTCGTGACTTAGCGTGTTTTCGCCTCGCACTTCTAGGTATCTTCATACCATGATACCAGAGCTGATGGAGCCTCCAGAGAACTGGATCTTGGTGCTATTGAATATTCTCAATCCACATCTTGTTCAATTCACACCAGATAGCTAGGTCAAGTTCATTGATTCAACCGACTTTCTAAGCGATGGAACATCGAGTTGTGGTCTCTCCAGCCCGACAAGCTGACTGATGTTGTAGCGAACGAATAGTTCCACCGGCGCCGTAGCCTCGTCCTCGAAGCACCACAGTTGGGAATATTGTAGGATCAGATTTTCTTCCTCGTCATATGAAGCCTGAATGATTCTTCCATGCTTCTGGCCCATGTAAGAGAGAAGCAGCAACTATAGATAGAGGGATGGGGTTAGTAAACTTGAGACTGCAGTGCGGTGTGGTGCGGGATGATTACTGGATGAACGGGGCAGTTCCTGAACGGCCTGTGAGATGTGCGGATGATCAGCATGTTCACGATAGCTCTCAATTCGTGGAGGGTGAGGCTCTGGGGCTCAAAGTTGGCGGGGACATGTGCGATGGTTGTCATAATCGCATGCGGCAAGGGGGGTTTTCGTGACTATTGTCCAGGAACCCCTTCATCCGCCAGAGAGGTCCTCCAGGGCGAATTTCATATGTTGGAGGGTCGTGCTTCGTCGGTTCTCTCCTATGTGATATTTAACACCCGTGCTGGAGACCCTAAAATCTTTAATGTTCACTTACAGCGGCCTTTTAAGGGATCCTAAGTCAAAAAGGGAAGACAATACCGGCCGTCCCTTCCGTGGGGCCTCGTGCACCATACTGATGTAGTATTCCGTTTCTTGTGCACGGGTCTCCCATTCGTCCGGCGACCTCACCCACGCTTGTTCTTCATACGTAGTTCTTGCGACTTCGAGAGGGTCTTCCGCGTCTGGGTACTCCAAAAGAACTTTTGCCAAAATAGAAGCAAAGTCGGGCTGGAGGTAGAGCTCTGGCAGGGTCTCCACAGCCGAAGTGTCAAATGGGTATATTTGGAGGACTCTCTCCGGGTAAGGCCGGAAAAACATGGTTGGAATTGCAGAATCCTGTCATCTGTTATACGAACTTGAGAAGCCTGAATTCCAAGATCTTGAAGGTTGCTAGGGGGGAGAAAGAAGGACTCGTGGTCTTTCAATCGTCGGTAAAGCAGCTTTAGGAAAGGGTGCCGCGTGGGCTTGGTTCGCGCATGCATCTCAGAGAAAGAGCGAGATGAAGCGAAGTTGGAAGATGTGAAGGTGGACATTAGAAAGTGGATAGAAAACGACTTGACGGGGGTCACTGGCAGTTGTTCGAAAAATGAGGATGAATGGGAGAAGAGTCAGAATCATCAGTTAGTAGGTATAGTGGAAATGTTCACAGAAGAGTTATCCATGGATGAGGAATAGTGACGGTATACCTATTTTCTTGCCTCCCATTTGGACTTTTTCAGCGGCTAATTCCATTAGCTTTCTCATCAGTTCCGCTGTGGGTAGTGGTCAATCTATCCATTGGACCCTTAGCAGTGTTTATTTTGTTACGGATCCTTGGGAGCAAGATTGGATCTAGAATTAGATTTCATAGGAGGATGTTGGGATGTTAATACAAAGGCACGAGCAAGCCGGCGATCATATTATAAACGCATTGATTTCCTAAAAGCAAGAGGCCAAGCAAGAGGCTAAGCATGAAGAGAAGCAGAAAGAGAAAAAAATAAGCTCAAACGTAACAAGCCTAGAGAATTAACTAGGCTTTCGTTCTCCTTGCCTTCTATCCTAAGAGCCCTCGGGTGTCATCAATGGCTCCAATCGTTGGGCCCTTGTGGCATTTGTTCTTCTACCATCTCACGTTGACTGACCTAGACTACCCCGAAGCCGATTGATATCATCGGTCACTTGCAGACAGAATGCCATGATGACACGGGCGAGGTGATGCATATTGCTTTTACTGCCGATTTTCCATGGCCCGTACTCAGTCATCCTCAAGAAGAACTCTGGCCTGTCGTATCTCCTTCGATTGAATCGCCCTTGCAGGTAATCGAGGTATTCCTGATCATAGTTGGCAATGCTTATGTAAATCTCATCTCTCGCCTGTGAAACAATGATGCGCCTGTAAGGGCTGGTTAGCATGGGAACCTAACTTTCAATGGGAAATTCTCATTTAGCTTACTGTTCGAGGGGGCATTGCCGGGAGTTGACATCACTCATGATCCATGCAACCATTTCTGCAGCTTCTTGCCACAGAGCTTCGGGGTGTTGCGTACGGTTCCTGATCATTGTCTTTACCTCCACGACGGCAAACACTTCCAAGGTATGGGGTGCAACGAGATAACCGTCCGTGTATGCAATCAATTGATTATTACCGAAAGACACCGCATCAAACGGTCTCCGGCTAGAGCTCCATCGTCCAGGACCATCGACAGGCCACAAATGGAATACGTATTGTGAGCGTCTTCAGAAGGTTCATCAACGATTCGTTCACGATTTGCTCGCCTGCCGTTCTGCTTGGCACCTATAAGAATGGTCGGGAATCCGACTCGGGGTGCTTGTCACTGTAGAAGCCGCGCTCACTCCTGAGCTTTGGGCGTGCCCAGGTTCCACTTGTGTGGCCCGCTCCGGATTAGATTGACTTGCGCCGGATGGAGAGCCAGGGATGGTCGGAATACTGGTCCAGCGGTCTGGTGGGATGTCTCTGGAGTAATATCAAGCACCTCCAAGTGAGCATCCCTCACCAATTGGAATGCACCGAGGGCCTCGTGCTGACTAGGATCCTCCCGGGCTCCGACATGTGTCTCATATATCCTGAGCTCGTTGAAACCAAGCTGCATCTGACGAAGTCTTTCTGCAATGGGGTCTTCGATGGGGAACCGATCGATCGGTATTGCGTCTGTTCGGAGCACCCTCATGGCTAAATACTCCCTCACAGTCATCTCTGAGGCGGAAGGGAGGGTTGAAAGCGTAGTTAGACTCTTGGTGAGAAGCTGATACATCCTCGCAGCCAGCGCCACTCTTGGCGATCTCTGGGAAGGTTTGTTGATACAGACATGTTCAAGGTTTGTGTCACTTGTGGGATGGAGAGCGTATGTCGAGAAAGATCAATAGTGTGACGGTTAACGAGTGAGAAACTAACATGAATGTAATACAGATGGGAAAATGATGGAGAAAATCTGTATGTTTCCATATGGCTGAAGAGAAGGAAGAAAGAAAGAGAGAGACAGCAGGCGAACTAGCTGGGTTCTATCTAAATTGGATGCCTCAGGCATTAAGGCATCAAACAGGAACAGATTGCAGTAGAAACAGGAAGGAACGTCAAGAAGGGAAGGAGCAGGGACGCGAGGAAGAGTATTGTGGATCGTTTACCTCCTGTTCTTCTCTTTCTCTTTCTTTTCCCAGACTTAATACCCTGTGTGCAGTACAGCGGCAGCGATTCAATGAACAATCTTCTTTCTGTTTCTTGACCAGCCGACTCTTGACTGTAACAAACAGTAGTGATGCAGAGTGTATATGTCGAGGGATGCCTGGTCCCTCAAGTTCAGACCTGTAGTGTCAAATGACAAAAAGGCATCCTAGAATTCCAGGGAGGCTATCATAACCTTGGAAATCTAGTTAGCGAAATAATCTATTCTTATAGGCGCCTTTCGAAGGATCCCACGCACGGCGGCGTGTGAACAAATAACACTAAACCCAGAGAAAAGGGGTAAGAATGGAAAGCGTTACTTTGGCACCAAAGTCTGACCATCCGATATGGTGTAATCCGGGGGGACAGCGGAAAGACCACGGTTGTGCGTGGTTTTGTGGGAGATAATCGTGGTGATTCCGTATAGGCGGTTTTATAGATGTAATGAGGACTAGCGCCTCATGTCCAACTAGGTTTAGCGCATGATTGTCCGGGTCTTGCTGCATGTCTATAAGCCCGGTGGCTTCATCATGGGCGACAACTAACTGATTGCCAAATTTGGACTTTCATTACGCATTGATTGCTATTATTATTATTTTGGCTCGCAGTGGTTAAGTATCGTAAGCTCCCCCTCTACCTAGATCTCAATCAAGCTTTCTCCTCCCCTTCAAGC
The DNA here is from genome assembly GCA_028827535.1 of Penicillium sp. DV-2018c. NCBI lineage: Eukaryota > Fungi > Ascomycota > Eurotiomycetes > Eurotiales > Aspergillaceae > Penicillium > Penicillium sp. DV-2018c. The sequence continues at coordinate 4,573,777 of JAQJAA010000006.1, forward strand.
CCACCGCAATCGAAATGCGCTCCCCAAAGCCACTAAAGCGGGTTAGAGACTGGAATGCATTTGTCCGCTAGCCGGATCCAAAAGTCACGACTAACAAAGTCTCATCTACGAAGGAGCGGTTGAAGGGAATACATTTTAACTTTCAGAAGTATTATACCGTTGCTTATTCAATCTATAACTATGCTTTAACTAACTAACGAATATTCAGATGGGTGCAAGAACTTAACAACAAAGACTATAAATATTGGCTTGAAAATATCACGCTGAGGATTGTTTAAGGCTTTTTTAAGTGGTATTTAGATGAGCATGACATAAACTACAAGTCTAGCTTCATGACAATTGTGCGTTTTTTCAGAATGTACTGGATGGAGGAAAGAGGCCTTTGCCTATAGAAAGGACATTAGTTCGGTATGATTTCTACAGTCCGACCCTTAGTCCTTTACTTACTTAGGAAGCTAGCCTAATCAATGGCCATAGAGCACGACCTTGATAAGACCGCGAAAGAACAGCCGCCCTTTAGCATTAACGAGGTATTTTTTATCACGCATTATCTAGTGGCAGCCTACGATATAGCCTTTCCTACGGTCCGGGTTCTTTTTCAATTGAACACCCTACGGAAAATGATGGTCTCGACCTTAGCCCGACCTAGAACCCTCGTATTGTCTTCCTGTTACGAGGAGGAAAATGATGCGCTGAAATGGAAAGATATTGACCTATATATAGTCAAACACCCCGAATATCCTGATGCCCAAGTTCTTCTTATGAGGGCTAGGCACAGGCTCAACAAGGGAAAGAGAAATCAAGGAGCCCCGTGAGTCCTAGTCTTATGCCACCAATTATGATTCATTCTAACCATCACTAGGCCTACATTTACGTATACTGAAAGAAACGACAATCTCGGACTATGTGTTATTCAGGACATACTTATGTCACTCTACGTACTTGATTTCCTCTGCCGGGTGGGCTTTCCTATCTTAGCTGCCGCTCGCTTTTATGAGAGCGCTCAGAGTCGGGCTCACTGAGTAGATTTCAGTCCGAGCTCAGCGTCTCTTAACGGCCTACTACGCTATAATCCTTCAAGGCCGATTTACTAGAGGCCTATGTAGGAGAAAGAGCATCGAGAAATATATATTTAGGGAGCGATATAGTCTACCTCGACGTAGACGAATAGTCGACCGGTACTCTCTAGTTTGACACAGCACCTTTAAGTGCTTATTGTCTTCTAATTAAGAGCTTAAACCATCAACGGAACCAATTACCCATTCAAGCCAACGTTCTTTAGTGCAATGCGTAAGGATTAAATCAAATACGTACCGTGCCGTTTCAAACTCTGGCAGCAAAGCTATTAAACCGTCGGAATAAAACGTACTGCCAGAAACTGCGACTGCTTTTACTTGGTTGCCCTTTCAGCGATAACAATCTCGTCCTACAAAAGGACCTGAAGCATGGATATTCCCCTTGGGCTTATCTTGGCTCTCCAAAGTGGCGAAAGGAGAACCCATCGAAGGTACGTCGGTAGATACAACATGGGATATAGATCCGGGGAACGAGAAGTGGCCTCGCCGTAGCCATAGCAGTGGTAGGACGATGTATGATGGATGGAATAGTCGAACTTCATTAGACATGATGTATCAGCCTATCCTGGATCGGTAACTCTGACGCTATGTACCTCCCTTGATTTCTTGGTCAAGAGACATTAGAAGTTCATCTTCTGCTCGTACTCCTCCGGCGACAAAGATAACACTTCTCTATGCTCATCTCGCGTGAGCTTTCTTGGACACTCGCTGATTTTCTCCTCCACCGCAAGCATTGCAAGTCTTCTTGCAGCTTCTTGAATACCAGCGCTCCGCATAGTCTCAATGACGGTATCGGTAGTCTCTGGATCAATGTATTGCGAAGGGTCGGCCCAGAGAATGTAGAATAGCACACCCGGCTCTTGGATAAAGGCAGGCTTATCAAGAACCACTGTAAAAAAGTGATGAGGTTGCGGGCGGGTAGAAACGTCACGGCGGAGCTGAGGTAGTGCCCGTATGACCGAACCCGCCTCAAATTCATGGGAGGCGCCAACATCGAATCCGTTGGTTGGAGCGGATATAAGGGAAGACAAGGAGGAGCCAGGAATCCGGAACTCAAAATAAATTGTTTTAGAGGCAGGGAGCTGAGAGATAATGCCAGCGGTGAATGTGCGTGCAGTGGTCTCTAGAAGGGCGGTCTTTTCTTGTTCGATATTCGCGAGGAACTGGACGTAGATCACGTATTGAAGATCGTGTTCCCTATCCGAAGAGTTGTTCGTGACTGTGACAGTATTGTTTTCAGGTCCCAATATGACACGAAGTACATTTGAGTCCACGGATTGGACTTCTGCCGTTTGCTGTTGCTGCTCCAAAACCTCCTGGATATCTTGTAAGGTCGGATTTTCCTCTGACCGTGTAGGCGGAGGCAGTTCATAGAGTCCATAATCAATTTGCCCATAAACATATGTCGAATAGACTCCGCTAACAAGCTCTTTCATGTTGAATTGCATTACACTTTGATCTGTTGTAATATCCACCTTGATATCGCGAATTTCGGGATTGACTGCAATTCCCCTCTCTGAAAAATTTCGAAGCTCAGTCGCCGGACTGTCAAGACGTTTAATCATGTCTAGCTTCTTCACTGCGGGCGGAAGACTCCGATCGAAGCTAATCCACAAGGGGCCTGTGCCGTGATCATTGTCTTGGAATGCACCCTGGAGGTAGCTCTTCGAAGTGAGAAGGAAACAGAATCCCGACATAAACTCATCGCCGAAGCCAGTTTTCATCGTTGGAATCAAAGGGGGAAGAGACTCGTCATAGTCGACTTCGCGCTGTTCGGCTTGGAGACGCTTGCGATGGGCAACTTCACGACGCTGATGCTCCACGCAGGCCAGACCATCCGGTGGGTTGTAAGAGTAAATTTCCAAAAAGGGAGGCCAGCTGAGGTCAAAGCAAAAATATTTATACAACTTTTTGAACTCCTCTGGCTGGATAGGAGTCGTGCTGTATACTTGAAGTCGGTAAGCTTCACCTTCCTCCGGCCTATAGAACTGGTTTTCGTTGGCAAACTTCCCCAGAATGACAGTGTTGCCGTCATGGTCGGCATATTCCCGCTGAATCCATCGTCTAGGTTGTTCAGATGGATCCCGTGCAACTTGAGCTGTTCTCGCCATGATTGAAAGATAAAAGGTGGTTGAAAATGAAAGTGGGGAGGTTGGAGCTCAAGTATTATTATCCTTAAGACCTAAGACCGTATCGCCAAGAAATGATAAAATGACCATCTGCATGTTCCTACAATGTCGATCCTGGCCCACAAACCATTTGTTTAGCTGTTTTTATTTTTTTGTTGTTTTTATGAAAAGATTGATACACCTTTTTCCTGCCTGTAATATTAGTAAAAGGTAAAATAAGAGGCGTCTGGCGCTATCGGCCTTACGGTGCAAATTACTTCCTAGTTCTACTCAACATATTGAAGTGGGAAGAGCGCGATGGCGGTCTGACGTCGCAGACAGGACGATGGGAGGACTGCAGCCCAGGAGACCGTAGCAGGGAACCGTCCTGAGACCTACTGACTGAAAGGGACCATACTGTAACGACTGATAGGGGACAAGAGGTGTGTGTTCGATGTCTGTCTGTGTCTCTCTGCATGCTCCTTCCTAAGGAAAATGGGCGGTGAACGGGACGCATGACGCCTGAGGCATCACTCATGGAGGTGGCGCAGTTCTCCCACTACATACTTCCCCCCCCGATAGATTGGCAGTCCCATGCCAATGGCAAAGAAACAACACAAGAAAGTGGGAGAACAAAAGGTCACGAAAGCAAGAAGTAGAAGCGAATGAAATGAAAAGACTTCTAGACAAGCCCCAAGCATGGAGGAAAGGACAGATGAAGGACAGCGATGCACGGGTCAGGCAAGTAGACGTAAGGAACACGAATGAAAGAACCTGGTAGTCAACGAAAGAGAAAAAAAGACATGGCAAAAGGGTGCCGAGGGAAGCGAGGATAGTGGGGAGCGACAAGCAAAGAAATGACCCCAAATGAAGGAGAAGGAAGACAGTAGCATGAACGAGATAGCAAGAGGGTAGAGGAGGCATCCTCTATAAGGAAGCATGAAAATCGGTCATTCTTTCAGCGAAAAGCAGAATGCCCGGTTTGTCGGCCGAAGAAGTGGTCTCCCGTATCAGGGTGTTGGGAGGGGCATCCCACACCTATAAACTCATTCAAAGGGGCAGCGAGAGAAGGCACAGGGCATGGTATTGAGCCTGGCACAGGACCTCGCATGGGCAGGTTCTGAGCAGAACGGGTGCCGATGTTCGGCCTTAGTGCGAAGCTGCTTGTCCACTCATCGAACTGTTGGCGGATGCTATACTTACGAAGGACTTCGGGGTGCACTCGAAGCTCAGGGCCTGGTTGGTCTTGTGTTCCGAGAACCATCCGACCCTTCGTATTGAAGTGGATCACTCCTTGATCCCGGAACTCACGGATTGTAGGGCAGGCGTTCAACTTTGATCTGTGTGGCCCACCACAGGTGAAGCATTTGATAGGGGCTCTAAACCCTAGTCCGTCTAGTGGTCCTTGACGTGTAGAATCAGACCTAATCTGGGGCGCCGGCACCTTGAGAGCAAGGTCTGCCATCTGAGACTGCAGTTCATGCATCTGTTTCTCAATACTTCCACTAGGGGCCTGCTGGTGTGACTGGCCCTGCTGGTGCACTTGACCACTTCCAGGCTGGGGTTCAGTCTGCAAGTTTTGCGGTTCAGGGCTGGACAAATACCGGCGTAGGTTGGTTTGCTCGCGAAGGTACTTGTTCACCTGTCGGTACGCCTCGGAGTACGTAATACGCCGCTGCCGAGGGAGGTCCTTGGCGGAATGATGCTTAATGATCTTCACCTTCCATTTATCGGGCAAGCCACGGAAGAACAGGTCAGCGCGATCACAGTCTCCGAGCTCCCCTCTCTGTACCAGTTCACCGCTAACATCGTCGAATTCGTTGAGGTACCCGCGGTTGTCACTTTCGGTATCCCTACGGACGCGGACAAAACCCTCGAGATACTGCCTCGTGTACCTCTGCTGGTCTGAATCGTCGTCGTAAAAGTATTCCAGGAATTCTTCCTTGAACTCCTCCCAGTTGCGGTTCTTCCAGGAAGTGCGCTTCTCGATCCAGACGCGAGAGGTCCTCGAGCAGTACTGCGGTAATAGTGTCATCATCTGTCCCACATCATGAATACCGGAGCGAGTGCACATATCCTGAACGCGCCTGAGGAATTCTGTTGCATTCTTCTCATCGAAAACAGGCGCGCTTGAGGTACCAGGAGCGGGTATCGCGGTCTGGATCATCACGATGGTCGTCGGAGTAGCCAGAGCAGCCGGGGCAAGCACTACCGAAGGCTGAACTGGTGGAGTAGGCGGAGGCGGGGCGGCCTGCTGGGCGCCGTCATGTTCGGAGTGGGCTCCCTCAGAAGCCTCACTATGGTGGCTGAGGATCACGGAAGAGTTCTCAATATCGATAGGCTGTACGGGTAACGATGAAAGGTCTGAAATGTCTGAAAAATGCGGTGTTGGTTCTGGATCATCTGCCAGACTGACGGCAGGATCAAACGTGGACTGTGTTGGTTTGTCTACCAAACTGACGGTAGAATCTGACAAGGACGGTTCGGTTTCATCTGCCAAACTGACGGCAGGGCTCGAAGTGGACGGTTCAGGTTCGTCTACCAAACTGACGGTAGAGTTCAATATGCACTGTTTTGGTTCCTCTACCAAACTGACGGTAGAATCAAGAGTCTCTGGGGGCACTATGCCCGAGAGCGGCTTTTCTGATCTAAGGGGCACGGGCAATACGAAGTCGGAGTAATCCGAAGAAGGCGAGTTCTGGTGTAGCAAGTATCGTACTGCTGTCGATAGTACAATCTGATTGATCGACGCGTGCCAGAGGTACGAGATACCAGGATACCTCCATTCTAGCATACGGTGCACTTGGTCGGGACTCAGTTCTGCGATGCCCTTCGTAAGGGCGGCCACCGCGAACTGCGTGTATTCGGGTCCGAAGGTCTGCATGCTGGCGGTGGTTCAAGGCTGTGCGGTACGGTACAGGATTCGATTCGGACGTTGATAACTTTGTAGCAAAACTCCCAGGTCGGATACGGTCCCTACTACTTGTCTCACTGGTCCTAGCCCACTTCCCATCTGACCTTTTGTTGCTCAAATCGGCCTTCCCGGGGACACCATATGAAGTGGGAAGAGCGCGAAGGCGGTCTGACATCGCAGACAGGACGATGGGAGGACTGCAGCCCAGGAGACCGTAGCAGGGGACCGTCCTGAGACCTACTGACTGATAGGAACCATACTGTAATAACTGTTCAAGGGGCAAGAGATGTGTGTATGATGTCTGTCTGTGTCTCTCTGCATGCTTTTTCCTAAGGAAAATGGGCGGTGAACGGGACGCATGACGCCTGAGGCATCACTCATGGAGGTGGCGCAGTTCTCCCACTACAATATCTGGAATAGATTGCGCGATACACTAGTGTATCGCGCACTAGTGTAAATCGAGGGGAGAGGATGTTTGCGCGCCGCCTAGGGCGTCGCCTCGCCGCTTTGTGGATCCGAAAGCCGTCCTAGGCCCCGGTATAACCGCCGCGAACTATTATAGTCATCTTAAAAAAAATAACTGTCCCTATTTTGTTACTTAACTGCGCTGACTGAGCAAGAACCGGCTGACGCGACTCACGGCTGAGACAGTCTGATTAGTCTCTTAAACCGAGTAATCCGATCCAGTCATCTTCGGTTTTAGATTGAGGCTAGCGCTATTAGCCAGGGTCGACAAGGCTCTCGCGCGGTGTGTCGGCCCTAAGGCAGATTTGCAGTCCCGCTGCGTAGGGATGATTAACCTAAACGAGTGTAGGGCGAATACGCCTGTATGCGCGGAGGCCAAATATAGGTCGGCCGATTGACACCTGACGTTATGGTCGGGCCTGAGAAGGAAAACAGGGCCGGAGGAGGGAGGGCAGTTCGAATTGCAGACGTGGGGTCGTAGAAGAGCCGACGAGTCAGACATGGAAAAGGGGGTGGCGGAGCTCAGGAGCTCAGGAGCTCGGTGATCCGGGTTAATGGCAAAAATGCCTCACCTGCGAGGCGTAGGAGAAACAAGGCGAAAAAGAAATTTGAGGCTGTTGGACGGAGGGGGGAAGAGCAGGGGACTATATAGAACCACGCACGGGGAGGCATAAGGACAAAGAGCGCTAAACCTAAGGGGTCAAGACTAAACCTAAGAGGGTAATTCGCAGTCCCCCTCCGATATGGTGTAGTGGCTAACATCGCCGTCTCTCACACGGCAGCCGGGGGTTCGATTCCCCCTATCGGAGTTGCATTTTTGTCAAGTTTTTTTTGGTTCGACTGTTTCAAAGCATCAAGTCAATTATTAATGTGCCGAGCAAGTAACTAGTCACCGGGAATCGGATAACTAACTAACTACTAGTAGCTTATAACGTATTCGGTAAGCGAGTCGGCCATGTAAGCCAGCCGGCCATTCCAAAACACATAGTAAACTTGATATATTATCTCAACAACCACGACTTTATTTGATCTCCTTTGTATCACGATAGCAATCGATAAGAGCACTGAGCGCTCTGTATCAATTTCAAAGATATTAAAAGGCCATATTGCGGTGATTACAAAAGTTACCATGCCCAACCCCCCAAGATATATATAACGCAAGCATGAAGTCTGGGATTTTCCGCAAACTCCCTATAGATGCTAGTTATGACCTTAAAGATGCTATGCTATAGGATAAAGTCGGTAGAGTCCACCGTTGTTGAGATATTGAGTTGTAATTTATCGCATTTACTATGTGGTTTGGAATGGCCGGCTGGCTTACATGGCCGACTCGCTTACCGATTACGTTAGTTACCTTTTATCTTTGATGACCAGGTTCCATGTTATCCATCAATGACATCGAGGAATGGAATGCAAAATAGGTACGGACCTGTACGGCAGCCCGAATCACTGGAGGAAGGCCTACAGGCCTAGGTATCCGTACTGGAGTCTGGGTAGATATATCGGCCAAAGGACTCAGGAACAAAACCCGATGGAAGACGCCACAAAAATCCATAAGCGTCGCTTGCTGTCGCGATCAATAAAGTCAGGGGCCACCGTCCTTTGCTGTTGGTAATTTCATACTTTAGTTATCAAAGGCTTAGTTAGTTATTCCCGAGTCCCGACATTCTGCTCAGCAATCCAGTCAAAATAGGTACCTCTGCATCACAATCCTGACACTCTCCTCCGTCGTGTTCGATTCACTATAGACAATACGCTATGGCGCGCGAACAAGATTGAATTGAAGAAATCCAAAAAAGCATAGTCCAGAAAAGGCCCAAACCTAATCGTCCTCATCCAAAGTATCGATTACTTGTGGGATGGTGGATGTGGCGAAGTGGATGATTGGAATCCATAAGGAAGTACGGAGTACTCCGTAATCTTCTCCATCTTTCCATAGGCATGATTGTACTCCGTACGCAGTAGTACTCCATACCTGAGACAGCACATTGTATGATGTGCTGCCCCATCCTTGCACGGTCCTCTCTCTTCTCTCCGATGAATTCCGGTTATGTACATAGTAGGAGACATCCCAACTTGCTGGGGTCTTTGACAGGGGCTCCTGTGGCCTGGTGTGAAGAAATCTCCAAAAAATAAGAAAGTCGGCTATCATCGGTGGGGACTTCGCCCTTTCAAGCCAATCATTCTTGATAATTTAATTTGGAGGTGGAGACAGAATGAAATGAATTGCTTGACTAGTATTTAGGTGGATCATTTGCAGAAGGGAGAGGGAGATCCGAGAGAGACACTCCGCGGGATAATATATTTTCCGAGGGTATATAGTAGATTTGTAATCGATTATTATTGGCCAATTTAAATCCCACGGCTGAATCAGGAGATGGAGCGGAATAACGAACCCATTTAGCTCCGGAGACTTTCTCCGGGGTACGGACTTATGTACAACTACGGAGTACGGAGTACGTCCATATTCCCTACTACTCTCTCCATGCAACGTGAGATGATGCACTCAATGCATGAGCTGATCCTACCCTACATAGGGAAGGTAATTAAATCATCATGCAGAAAAAGATGAGAATCTCGCTGAGTCGCTCATTCGCAAAAATAAACTTCTTCCAGCTCCACTCGGTGGATTCTCTCGGTGGATGCCTTGTTTCCAGCCTTTCTCTGCTCTTCCCCCTATGATTGGCACTGACCTCTGGCTATCAATCGGGGGCGATTTTTGAATCTTTTCCTTTCCTTTCCTTATACATATCCTGCACTTGATATTACCTCAATTATGACGGGAGGTGTGGACAAGGAGATGTTCTCTCAGGAAGTTGGCGTGGGCACCATGGCCCAGGACGACTGGGATATGCAGCGCCTGGGAAAGACCCAACAGCTCAAGGTATTGCGACCCATTGCGGGGGAAGTGTGTTCGGACCAAGACTGATCAGCGATAGAGGAACTTCCGTTTCTATTCGATATTCGGATTGACGACGACGTTGATGGCCACATGGGAGTCAATTCTGCTGTGAGTTGGAACGCGCGACCGGGATAAAGGACACCGAGATTAATAAAGTACGCGCAGCACGAGTACCTACGGTCTGATTGACGGCGGCCGGGCCGGCATGGTCTACGTCTATATTGCCTCATTTGTGGGCTTCTTCTGCGCCGTGATCTCCATGGCCGAGATCGCCTCCATGTGAGTTTACGATTCGAGTGTACGCATGATTGCCATACAGACTAACCGCTGGACAGCTCTCCGACATCCGGTGGACAGTATCACTGGGTCAGTGAATTCGCCTGGCCGAAATGCCAACGATTCCTCAGCTATATCACCGGTTAGCCGATACCCCCAACCCACTCGGCGATACATTGCGCTAATTCGACCCTAGGATGGCTTTCGGTGCTGGGCTGGCAGGCTGCCTTTGCTAGTATATGTTATCTTTGCGGTACTTTGATTCAAGGACTGCTGGTTTATAACTACTCGGATCCCAACGGTTGGCTGTACACCTACGAACGCTGGCACGGTACACTATTTACCATTGCCATCGCTGTCATCGGCACTGTGGTGAATACCTGGGGTTACAAAATCTTGCCTCCCATGGAAGGCCTCATCCTCGCCATCCACATTTTTGGATTCATTGCGGTCACGGTCATGATGTGGGTCATGTCTCCAGATCAGCCACAGGCATCTGGGGAGTCTGTTTGGAAGGAGTTCACAAACTCCGGCGGATGGCCGAGCATGGGCCTCGCCTGCTTGGTGGGCCAGCTCACACCAATTTTCTCTTGGACGGGCCCAGATGCCGCTACACATATGGGTTAGTCAAAGCGACACAACTTCGGCGATGAGCGCGTATGGCTAACATCTAGTAGCTGAGGAGGTTCAGAACGCTGCCTTGATTGTGCCCTGGTGCATGGTTTCGACTGCCTTGATCAATGGCTCCCTTGGTTTCATCATGTTGATTACTCTGCTGTACAACATGGGCGATATGGCCGACGTGCTCAACCCGGCGAGTGGATTCTCATTCATCCCGGCTGTCAACCACGCGACCGGATCCGTCGCTGCCACCAATGCTGTGGCTGCTATCATTCTGGTCATGGAAGTCTGCAGCGCCATTGGTATCTTGGCCACCGCCTCCCGGCAGACCTTTGCTTTCGCCCGTGACGATGCTCTGCCATTCTCTAAGCATCTGGCACACGTTAACCGCCGCACGCAGATTCCCGTCTGTTCGGTGCTGGTGTCCACCATTATCACCGTACTGCTGAGCCTGATCAATATCGGATCTACCGCCGCTTTCAACGCTGTCGCATCCGTCATGATCGCTGCACTTTTCACCACTTATATCTTGCCCATTGCTGCCGTTATTCGGGTCCGTTTCGAACCGTCCGGTATCCCTCCATCGCGCTTCTCGCTAGGCTCGCTGGGATTGCCGATCAACGTGTTCTCTCTGGCTTGGCTCTGCTTTGCCATCATCTTCACGTTCTTCCCGACTGCCAACAACCCTACTCCGGTAGATATGAATTGGTCTATCCTCGTGTTTGGAGCTGTGGTGATGTTTGCGATTGCTGTGTACATTGTGCACGGCCGTCGAGTATATCGGGCCCCTGTGACTCAGGTTCGCAAGGTTGATTAAAGTCACATATCTTTCAGTCATTCCGACTATGTTCTTGTTAATCTTTTTTGCATCAACCTTGCAGCCCAGCGTTTGGAAGCTTTGCGATGGCCTGCACAGTCTACATATTGGGATGAGCGCCACTCCATTCTTTGGCGTATATATACGGCACTTAATAAAACCCTGGACATACTGATACTGATACTGAATGAGAATAATATGATACCCGTTGAGTCTATATAATCTCTCATTGCTTGTCCTGCTATCTCCTCTAGAGTGTGATCCCCTAGCCCCTTCCTACCTTGTGTTCTTTCACTTCGGCCAAAGCCTTTCGGCCGATCAGGAGTCGTAGGTCATCTAGGTAAGTGCGCTGGCTGACTCTATAAGTCTCTACGTCGGATTCGTTCACAGAAACTGATATCATGATCCTCCTATTTATTTGTCATCAGAATGAGCCAGAATTAGGTGGGACCTCATACCCTGTACGTCGACCACGACATTCCACGCATCTATGTAGATGCACAATGTTGGAAAAGGTATCGACCAAAAAATGGATGAACCAATCCAAGCCGCCGAGAGCATAAGCTTCTTCACCTTGCAAGCTTCTTCACCTTGATCGAGCATTGGACTCAAAGCAAACGTTCAATCCCTCCTTGACATGCCAAGGTCAATCTGTCCGAAGATATGAAAGTAATCGTGCCATGGAATGCAAACAATGTACATAGTCGGGGAACATACTCACAGATTCAGCCGCCGACCAGACAGCCCGAATACGCGGTGCCCTATCAGCTGCAGTTCGGTCAGGCCTTGAATGGCCACCGAGTCAAGCACGCCCCCCAGCCTGATTTCCGAGCCGTCTTGGTGAGTTTAGTGGATCGCGGTGCAGCAAATATCCGAGTGTTTGATGCAGTGGTTCGCTCGCGCCTTGGGGACCCTGAAAAGGTTCTTTGCCCTAGCGAGGCCGGACACGAAGACCACTATGCGCCTACTGCATTACTTTGCATTGCCGGAGGCACCGGATGGCAGAATTTATCGTCGCGCTGGGGCACATGCTGACTGAGGCGTTTTGACTTCAGTCAGCCAAAAGGATGGCAAAGTGGGGTGAAGATTTGTCCTGGTCGCGAGGGTGTAAAGGACTTCGGCTTCGGAGATGAATGGACCAAAGTGGAGGCTAGGCTTGCGGCTATGCAAGAGCGGCTGAAAGTGATCACGTCGGCAGAGTTTAATGGACAAGGCCATCTGATCTTCACTAGTAGTTTGTTAGGTAGGTTCCTGCAATGGGCTTGCGTGTCTCCGCATAGGGGCTTCGGCAAAGGGCAACTGAAGGTAAGAGAGACACGAGTTACGGTCTGAGAAGACGGTAAATCCGCGGTAGAAGTCAATAAACATATTACTCCTACAAGTTTCCAAAGTCCCACCAAGTTGAGAACCCATCAATGTTCCCCAGCCCGGATTCCGAGTCGGGATAACCCAAATTGTTATCCATATCAACAAACTGCGGGGGATCCGCCCATAGCCAGGGAGTGTTGGTCATTAAACTGTCCGCAGGGGCCAAGAGTTTCTCTGCAAAGTCCAGGTCGGGAGATGCGGGCGCAGAGGAGACGCGCGGCATGTTTGGTGGCATGTGAGCAGCGAGTCCACCGTCCGCAGTATTCACAGTAACATTCGGGGATATTGCAACAATGACCTCAAGAGTGGAGGCCAAGTTATCCTCATCCTCTTCCGTAGAACAGGTTGGTGTCAATGAGGGATGTAACAAGCCGCCGGTCGACACTTCATGTGGTTTGGGCTTGCAATTGAGCTGAAGAACATCCCACATGAGCGGTATACTGAGATGGATCTTGTCCGGCTCCCACTCGTAATCGATACTTTCGGAACCAGCTGCGATGCGAGTCATCTTGTCCAGTGTTAGATCCTGCATCTCCGTTAGTATCGGTAGCAGCTAGTGACCCCACGAGACTCACCAAACTGTGACAAGCAGGTGAGAAGGATATGAAACTCTTTAGGAACCTTCTGCATTTCGTGAAATCCACCTTGGATTTGTACTTCAATCGAGCGTCCGCAGCACAGCAGTAGTACAGATGTACTGTAGCAGCCATGGCGGCGACGTGTCCAAAGAATGGATCGATCAGGCGAAATTTCTTTTCAGTTATCATATCTATCAACCGGACAACCCATGTAGCGTGCAACAACACCAACTCAGATGACCGTCTCCAGAAAGTGTTCGGGATTGTCAAATTCTCGTTGTATTGTGATGCCACGATATAGAGGAATGGATGGTTCAGAACGGTCATGATGGAATGATACGTGAACTGAAGCTTTAGCCACGGAGTCCAGTATTTCCGATTTATTTTCAGTTGCTCTGCCGTCCGCTCATAAAATTTGACAGAGTCATATCGATGACATTGGGAAAGCTTGTTCTCGATCTCCGTTAGGTCGGAAAGTATCATGGAGTACATGGAATCGTGTCGCCAGGGCTCCTTGAGTCTGTTCCGAGCACACTCGGAGACGTACCTTCGGACCCGGCTCCATGCCCAGCCAAAGTGAACTGCTAGACTCCAAATCCCTGTATCGGAGGATTTCGTGCAGCCAAGATCATCTCTTGGTAGCGGTGGTGGGTTTATCTCAGTGCCATCTTGTGTTGTACGGTCGGTCTGGGAGGTAACGAAGAATGTGCGCATTAATTCCGAGGGTAGACAGAGATACCCATTTTGTTGCCCATAATATTGCTCCAAGCACTGTAGACTCCAGTATAGACGCTTCTTTCGTTCATTCATGGGACCTTCGCCCCCGTAACTCGATTCAAGATCCAGGGCTGCTGACCGACAAAGATGCAGAGCGAGGCCAAGATGAAAGCGGCCGAGATGTAAATTGCCATCTAGAAATAGATCAGTATATGAGTACCATGACGGCAGACGTCTTCAGCTAATATTCAAGTTCCGTACCGAGAACAGAGGAATATGAAAGCAGACAGAGACTCTCGATGGTCTCGAGCTCGACCGTGCCATTGGCCATGCGAAGCATGATCAGACTTCTGGCACTATCACCATAGTGTTGTAAATGGTCGTGGTCTCGGGAGAATCGGGAAGTCAGGGCAAGTAGAGAACAGACGAGCTCCTCTGACAGATAGGTCGGGTCTGCGATCTCTTCACGCTCGAAACACCAGATTGGTTGCCGATGGCAGTATTCAAAATAAAGGTCGATGGCTTTGGCAATCGCAGACGAGGAGGGATGGGATATCGGGTCTTCATATCCAAGGCCAAGGAACAATTGATCCTTGGCCGTGCCTGTCGGTTCGATAGACGGTCGCCGTTCTGTAGGGTAGGATGTTTCTGGATTTCCGGTGCCTTTCGCCTCCCGCGGCTGGTCTGATTGAATAGTTTGGGTAGGTCTGGCTCCACTTAAGATGAGATTTACCTTCTCTTCCAGGAATGCGAGCCTGTCGTCCTAAGCCAAAAAGAAACAAGAGGTCAACGATCAGCCCTTGATGGCCACAGACAGAGCACCTACAGACTGCGCTCCTCTTGAACCTCTCGGTATTGAGGTATAGAGACACGTCTGATTTAGTCGAACACAGCTGGAACAAGACGGTTTCTCTGCGGGGCATCGGATCTTCTTTCTCCTGTATGACATCAGATTCATTGCTACTACGTAGGAAAAGCTATGTGCACATTGCCCAGTAGTACCTTACCTGCAGTTGAGACAGGCTTCATGGGAGCGCAGTCTCCCACGAGCATTCTCTCGTGAAGTCATGTTTGAAGTAAGAGTCAATGATCAATGAAGGACAAAGAGAATTTGGGAAGGGAATTGAGAATCAGCTGCGGGGTTATGGACCAAAGCGCCCAGCTAAAAGTTGCGATAGTCATGGCCAGATAACAACAAAAAGATTAGCAGGCAAATGGTCCTCCGAAATTAAAACTGGAGACTTGGAGGGGGTGAAATCGAATTTCTCCTCATTCCTTGTAAGCTCCAGCCCCCCCGACCTCGGAATCTAGACTGCGACTGCATGTTTAGTCTGAGGGATGAGCTTAAAAAGGTTAAATAATCCTGACCTGCATCTTCTATCTGTCTTTTTTTACCTGCACCTAAATTCTAGCGTATTTTGAATAAACTACAGATTAGGTGAACATGTTAAGACTGCGATGTTTGCTAACTAAATAACTGAACTGACTTATATTGATGCCTTAGGATACTAATTGGGTGCCACATCATCCGGCATCCAAGATAATAAGGTTATGATTCGTTTTCTGATTGGTCGGAACCATAAATCTGTGGGGCTGTCTCGAAAGGGACATGTACACATGACGTCGATATTTTCTCTATTTCAAGTCGTGGAAATCAGGGGTCTCGTGATTGAACTAGTGGCATACGAATTCTTTAAATAGACTAAACGATGGCGCGTGACATGTATGCATAAAGGCAAGAATAGAGACGAAAGTCATACATCATACTGAAAGCCTCGCCTACCACACCATCGTCTCGGGGGCAGTCGCGGGCTTAGTTGGGGGTCCAGCGCCGCATCCTCCACCGCAGCAACCGGCCTTGGCATTCGATTCATTGCTTGTCAGCTTAGAGCAGAAGTCCATGTCATCTTTGCTGACTGTTGCTTCCGAGGGGAGCCTTTGTCGTGCAGGCCAGATTTCCTCCCCGGCATCCTCTTCCCGCTTCTGGTGCGCCACGATCAGATCATGGACGATGACCTGGAAGGGGACCAAACTCTTCTCTATCTTAAGGGGGCCCTCATCACTCACAAAGACCCCCGAGTCGAGGTTTCTCTGTACCTCGCCACAACGACCATTGGCCTCAGTCATGGTGCGTTTGTGCACCTCGTTAATCAACATGAAGTCCTCATCGCTAGAGCTCTTGCCGCGGTAAATTTCATACCGGATTGAGCATGTGGTGGGACTGGTAGGAACAAATCGCTGTATTATGAATAAGTCCGGCCTACGTATCCGGTCAGCATCGATTGGGCTGCTGAAGGCGCATGGAGACTTACAAGACAGTCATGGAAGTATTAGGGAAATAGTAGGTAGTCGCAGTCATCAGGTTCTTGGAAATTCGATCGGAAGGTGAATTCGTACTGTGAACGACCGTGCCATCATCGGCACCATCCGCATGAGAACTGAGACCGGCAACCGGAGCAAGAAGATCTTTTGACTGATGATAGCGTTTGCTAAAATCGTCGGCCATGATCTTCCAGTTGTACTCTCCGGTTAGCTCCCAAGTGTGGTCGAAACTATAATCCTCCCAGCTGAAGTCGTTGAAGCGCGGCTGGAGATCAGTCTCGGCGATATCATCTTCCCACGAGGTTTCAGGCTTTTCGCCGGCATCCAAGTTGAGCCAGATAAAGCCATTGATGTCGATGTGGACATGTATCGGCAGGAGGCCATTCTTGCTCTTGTCAAACCCTTCCATATCTTGATAACCGGGTGCTTTAGCAAGCTTGCCATTGAGGCCGTAGGACCATCCATGATACTGGCAAGAGAAAATTCTAGACGTGCCGCCTTCTTCGGTAACCACTGGGAAAGCCCGGTGCCGGCATATGTTGTGGAAGGCGTTGATGTTGCCCTCACGGTCTTTCACCAGGATAAAAGCATACCCGGCGATGTTGTAGCGGAGCCAGTCACCAGTTTGGGGGAATCGCAGCTTGTGGGTAGTAAGAAGCCATTTTCGAGAGAAGATCGCGCGTCGCTCGAGTTCATAGATGCCCTGCGAGGAATGCCACGAGGCAGGAAACGTAGAGACATGAGATGTTTCTGTTTGCTTGGAATCAAGACAACTCTCGACAATTGACATTCTGGATATTTAGGTAAGAGGTAAATAAAGCCTAAGAGCTTCGTGTATGATTTATAGAACCTAACACAGGATCATGGCATTGAACGGGCCGGGAACTATATAGTACCGCCGACAGCTATCATGATCTTTGAGCTCACACTCCCTAGGTATCCTGATGCCGGTTGTATAGAGCTCTGCCGATCACAGGATCGGAGCGGAGCCTCACCCGTTCATCGACCGGACCTCCTAGCAGAGGGAATCAGGGATATGCTAAGAGTATGACGATCAGAGGGGCGTCTACGGCCGGCGGGTGAAGACCCCGCGCTTGGTGAAAGCCACTCGGGTGATGGAGTTCATGACCCGAGCTTGACCTTGCCATATGGAAGTTGAGCGAATACCTATAGACCAATACCTATAAATCCAGTATTTGTCCGGTCTCTCTTAGCATGATTAGATATCCCGATATCTGTGAAAATCATTTCTTCATTTCCTTCTCTTTATCATAGTCTTACGGTGATGTGTGGAAAGATTCCCCGCACACGGTAACACGATGTCATTCCAGCCGATCACATGAGCGGTCCATTTTTCTCGGATTTCGGCTTGAAGGGAGACTTGACTCCGGTTTTATCTGCTGGCAACTCAATATTATGTACTGCTGGAGCTTGCATCGCAGGTAAACTAACTTCTGTCAGATCGACTGGCACCATGCAGGTAGACCAACCGACCAAAATCAGGATGAGACTCTTGGCGGACGCCGGAGGGTAGAAGTATCTTGTGATCAAATTGGCATCCCATGGGAGGGACTTTGATTCCCAGACGGGAAAAAATGTGCTGTGGATGGAAGAGGGCAGTCGGTCTCATGCCCGATCCATCCTCTGAAGACCGGGCTAGGCAAGAAGCACATATACACAAGTCCGAGGAGAACCCAATCTAATAATCAACACATCTTCTCAGAGGACAAAGAAGAAGAATAAGAAGAAGAAGCGAAGACCCCAGCCTATTCCCCCTTCTCGTACCTATATCCGGGCTCATCACTTGTTTGTATCCCCCAGTTGACTAAAATCATAGTCCGGACCTCGTCCCTGCGTGTATCTCAGCAGACTCCCATCACGCCCGTAAGAACATGGCGTATGACAGAGTAGCCGCACGGAGTAACTATCAATGCTTCGCGCTCCCAGGATGAGCGCAATTGCTAAGGTTCGAGACCAGGCGGAGGAAGCTAATGCATGTCTGCACCGAGATATTAGCCGAAACCATCCCGAGCTGCAGCTGTACATTCAGAAGCTTATCAGCCGAGTTTGTCCATTGGTACAGCGGCATCGAGAAATGTGATCGATTATCCTGCAGCATGCAATCAGCATGACCATAACGAGCGCGGATCCAGATCGTGTTATCTCCCTCTCGATGAGACAAGCCTTAGCGTTGGGTAAGAAGACCCGTTCAGAGGCAAATTACGCGAATTGAGGATCGCATTAAAGGATTCCTGTCACGTATTGACAATTTTTGCAGGTCGCAAAGCCCGGTAGTCCTCCTCCCAACTGAGCGCAGCACAGTGCCGTAGTCATCTAGTGCCGATGAATGAAACTCACTGGAAAGCATTGTGCTCGCGGAGTCGCGGTATCGAATGACCCTATGGAGAGGGAACCCCGGTCGGCGGTTGCAGGTTGACTGGTAATTTGGCTTAGCGTCCAAAGTCACCGTGTTCAATTTCATGAGTGTCGGAGTTATTGAATAGTGCTTGAAGATCTAAAAGAGTATTTTTGCATATGGGCAAACACCAGTCACTCGTAATGAATCAAAAATTCATTGAGCACGTTGTTGAATCATTGTCGCGAGACCCCACAAGAACAATGCTAAGATCCTGGCCACGCCAAGTATTGTTCTCTTTCATTGTACTCAAACGACAGAAATAAACGGAATTCCCCGAACTTCTCTTTCCAATTTTAGTTGACCACCGGCGCCATGGGACGGGTTGTGATCGTCGGAGCAGGTAATTCACATTGACAGAGCTGATTGAACTTGGGCTAACTTCCTAGGCTTGTACGGTCTCATCGCAGCGAAGACATATCTACAAGTTACCGGAGCGTTTGATGGTGAAGATACAGCGAGAACGATCGACGAAAAAATCGAAATTCCCACATGCTTTACGGAGAATATCGATGCTTCTACGCGAGACCCTTCTGAAACTCACCTCCTTGTGATTGACTCCGCTTCCGATATAGGAGGAACATGGGCCGAGGAGCGCCTGTATCCGAATTTACTCAGCCAGAACTCATATGGACTGTATGAGTTTAGTGACCTGCCTCTTTCCGATGTTGTCCCCATGGAAGATGGGAATGATGAAAGAAACCAGTTCATTGCAGGCTGGAAGATCAACCGCTATCTTCATGCCTGGGTCGAGAAATGGAGACTTGATAAACACATCCGATTGAATTGGACGGTAAGAGACCCAGTCCATATTGAGATCACTGTCCCCTAAAATCTGCTTAGGTCAAAGATATCAGTCGCCTGGAAAGCAAAGAATGGAAGCTCAATGTCAATATTGCTGGGACCCCGTGCAGGAACATAACCGTTATCTGCGACAAATTGGTATTGGCTACAGGACTTACATCGGTGCCTAACATGCCGGATACCACGGTCTCATCCATGGCCTCCGATATTTCTGTCCCAGTAATCCACGCCAGGGATGTCGGAAGCTGGACTAGGAAACACATGGGATATCAGCCGCTGAAACCAACCGACCCTGGGGTTGTGGGCGCGCCAGCCAATGACTCTCCCTACCCACAACTACGGTCGGTTGCAATATATGGGGGCTCGAAGTCATCATTCGACCTAGTGCATTTCTTTGCGACTCTGCACCGAAATGACCCCAAGCTACACCTCAAGCCAACGCAGGAGAACCCGGTCCAGGTGCACTGGGTTATCCGCGATCAAGGTGTCGGGCCATCGTGGATGGTACCGCCAACATCCACTCTCCCAAATGGCGACACCGTTGCGAGCGACAAGGCGGCGAGCACCCGACTGCTTACCGATCTCACACCATGCTGCTACAAGATCCCCAAGCGTCTATCTTTCGGTCCTTCGGGCAGTCTCCACTGGGAAGGCTCATGGCTAGCGCGGCTCTTCCATGGTAACCCGCTAGGCCGATGGTGGATTCGTTGGTTTTGGCGATCTGTCGACAAAGGGCTAGAGGACACAGCACAATACGGATCAGATGCGAAGATGGAGAAGCTCCGCCCAGAAAACAGGTGAGTTACGTGGGACTTTCGTTTCAAGCAGTTACTCATTGGCGATCTCCAGTGTTGTATCCTGTGTATCTGGTATCGGTATCGCGAACCAAGGTGATCTTTGGGAGGCTATTAGACTGCCCCATGTCAATATTTATCGATCGAGCATCACAGGTATCGTGGCTGCAAGCCCAGATGGCACTGCATGTCCTGTCACAGGGGCTACGGTGCACTTGTCAGATGGCAGTCGCATCGATGAGCTCGACCTTGTCATTCACGCAACGGGTTATAAGCCAATAGTCCCAATTCGGTTTAGTCCTGCGAGCCTCCGTTTGGAACTGGGGTTATCAGCTTTGGTAGACTCAGCCTCAGGTGGAAACGAGAGCCATGGTGATTGTTCGATGTCGGCTGACCCGCCGGAGAGAATCGATGGGCCACTGGGGGAAACGATGAACGCTCGCGTTCGGCACTGGGACGATCTTGATCGAAGGTTTGAGGTCTTGATCAAGAAAACTTTGCACGCTACAAGTTGCGTTCTCGCAGAGCGCAGTCCTCCATCATGGACAGCATCTCGCAAGTTGTTGCCGTACCGTCTGTTCCGACGGATGGTTGCGCCCGAATTAGTGGCACAGGGCGACCGCTCCTTTGCTACACTCGGCGTAATCCTATCATCGACTATTGCTGTTGTTGCAGAGGCCCAGGCTCTGTGGGTGGCGGCGTTTTTAACAGGTGGGCTCGACGCAGAGGACCTGAAGTCACCCCCAGGCAACGCTCTTTCTCTTGCAGATATCTCGTTGGAGGCGATGGAGTCCGCTATCTCCGAGGATGTGGTTCTCGGCTCATTGACAGGAACTGGCCTCGAAGTTGATGCTATTCAGGTATGTTTGCCGGACCATGAATAAAAGGGATGCGTCCTAATCATCTCATGCTAGTACAACGACATTCTCATGCGAGATCTGGGACTCAATCCATATCGGCTTGGGGGAGGGTTTTACAACGAACTAACCGGCGTGTACGGGCCTTCAGCTTATGCTGGGATTGTAGACGAGTGGAGAAAGAGTCGAGGGTTGGGCCGGGCGCAACTGTAGTATGTGGCATTATTATTCTCCCGTGGCAACCATCCACATATCGTAGGCAGACCTGCCTATCATTAATCAAATGTAATTCTTAATCCACCCATTCACGGGAATTTGATGTTCTGTGTCCATGTTGTTACCGTCAGTGCAGACTGTCAGTGGGAGAGTTTCGCCCAGGCTCCAGCTGGACCCAGGCACGGATTAATACACGGCCCGTCCGGTAGGCCTAAGGCGAGCAATGCTGCCGCCTGCGTAGCTGCTATGTACCTAGGGACTGTGCCGCATCTTGTTCTTGTCGATCTGGGCCGCGGGCGTGGGCTAAGGGCTTGGGAGTGCGCTAAGTATGTTTTCGGAGAGCGTACTTCGTAGCTTCTCTTGTGATGTTACATAGAAGCCCCGGGTCATGAGGTGGGAACAGGCGAACAGCCATCATTATCTCGGCTGGGTGGACGGCCAATGGGAGGCAAATCCACCCCGCGACCTGAGGCATGGCAACTGCCAGTCTGCCAACGACAGATATATACATAGTAGGTGTACCTAAATGTGAGGCGCGTGTGATTGAGACCACTGCAGTCATCCGTGAATCGCGATGGATTTTCTCAGGGGCGACAGTCCGATGGCTTGTCCGGATTTTCACGAAGAGGAATAATTACCCATTGGGACCAAACCGCTATGGCCTATGATCCATAAATCAAGTTGAATGAAGCATAAAGATCTAGCGGTGAAGTTATTGAGAGAGCAGAAATCGGGCACCTGGCACTGAGGCACTTCCTCTTTACTTTACTTTACTCTACAGGTACTGTCGCCTTGGAAAACCATTCATTGTATCGACTAATCATACAGCAACTGAATTTGTGTTCTGCTCTCGATGATGATTTGTACAAATTAAGACTCTATCCAATTTCATGTTGAATTCATGCCCTGGACATCGACAAAGCGGATGTACAAACTCAAGAGTCAACCCGGCGCCTCGACCAAAACCCCAACTCAGACCAGATGGTAATCACATTCTGATCTCCTTTGCAGGGCCGATCATAACAGAAAAATGGGTCTTCCCCCCGACTGCTGTTGGTCACGTCCCTGAAACCTGCAGGAGCTCTAGACGCAAGGGATAGAAGAAAAACAAAAAAGACAGATGGCATCTCCTTGCAGGAAGGGACATTGACCTTCTACATACTTCCAGCTCGGCACTGTCAACTGCTTTGTATCCTCAGATCTACTGCCATTGGAGCTCTGTGATATCTGCGTCACCATGTACGGCCTGAAACAATTGTCGCTTTTGAGCCTGATGCTTCTCTCTGCATCGGCGGCGAAGGATCCCAAGCGGACTCTTGTGCGCAAAGTCTCCCCGATCGCAAGCTTTATTGCTAATCAGACCATACAGGTGGGCATTGAAACTGCTGAAAAGAGCCGTGGTATCGATGTACCACTAAATGATTGCTATCCCATTGAGGAAGAGTGAGTTCGACGTCCACCTAACCAATTTTAGCTTCCATGCTGTACCGAGACTAACAAGCTGCAGAGATGTACTCACAGTCTCTCTTAAAAAGCCATGTCGCTTGTTCACGTAAGTCCAATGACCGGCCTTGCTGTTGGTAAAGTCATACTAACAATGGCACAGGGGACCTGAATGCACCGGCCACAACACAATCCTAAGCCCCGGTGAACACTCTTCGGGCAAGGACCCAATCCCCGTCATCGAGTCGATATTTTGCCAGGCATCTTTGTGAAGAAACACAACGATAACTGCAAGGTTCAAGGATTGATGTATGCCTTCCCTCATGCCCTCCCTCTGGCTTGAACTGGTATATAGTATCCAATCAAGTCATTCTTTCATCACATGCCTTCCTGCCGGTTGCGATTTCCCGATAGTTTGAGGTTAAGATCAATATAGAGCCACGCTACCTCAGTGTAACGATGAAGACTTGTTGGGAAAAACACGCAGATGCGACTAGCTGCGTGACGCGGTTCGGCCACAGCCTCCCGGAACATCGGCTTGAGGGCACATTGGGCCCGACGTCGCAACTTGCGACGTCAAATGCGAAAGGTAGACCGTAGGATGGTATCTAGCGCAGATTTAAGAAGGCGAATTGCTTCGTGATCCCCACGTCCTGTCTTCAAGATATGGATGGCTATAGAATGATGCAGCGGATGTAACGCTGTTCTCTATCTCCTCTAACCTTGCACATGAATTCATGAGGTCCGGGAATACTGAAGACATATTTAGACCTGATCGTTGATCCTGTGGGAGATTGTCTTGTATGGATGGAAGTACCTACCCCCCACGCCCTGCTATTGAAGCCCGGTATGACTTACTACATAACCGTGCATACTTATAGACTCATGGAAATATGAACACGAGGGTGTGATGTGACAAGTTTTTCAATCTGCTGATTTGTCCGGACTCCAAAGGGCTTAGTGGAAGGGAGTTTCTCCGGTTGGCGCGACGTTGATGCCTCCAGAAAAGGGCAGAATGCCACCAGAAGCCCAGAAGGATAGAGCAGCTTCCAAAGATGATTGAAAGATCCCAAGTCTGATAACGTTGCCCCAATGACGCATTCTCCATTTTGTAGCACCTCAGGGCTATAATGGAGCATCACTTTGTTCCTGTATCCCAGGCAGCTGGAAATTCACTCTCTTTGTCCGCTTTTGGCCTCGTGCGATTTGCCAGTTGCTCTGCCTCGATCAAATGAGCTGCAACTACCTGAAGTTCATCGTTCACCGCTGACTCTACCCCTCAGACTACCTCCATTCGGATTAAGTGAGGGGATCTGGGAGGTGTGGATTTCGAGGGGCAAAGGAAGATCAGTAAAGTCTAAGGTTCATGTAGGGCCCTAGAAGGGCGGTCCAAGACGAGTCATGAGAGTCACAAGGCTGATATCATTATCAAATGATCAGCACGAGTGTTTGACTCGCATGATAAATTCGGGTCTCATGTTGGGGACAGCAATATGCAGGCCAAAAACCAGGTGGCGACGAATGTGCGGTGACCGGGCACTGACCGGGAAGTTAAAGCTCTGATTTTGAAAGCGTTGGACTCGGAAAGAATAAAATGATCCGAGACCGACTTGTCCGGGCAAGTGCATACATACGATGCCATTATGGATTATGCGAAGAACCAGAACTGACGAGTGAGACCTTCTGAAGCTTCCACGGGATATTCTCACAGGCACAAAAACAGTTCCGCAATGTTTGTAACTAACGTTAGCATGATAAAAATGCCTCGATTTCTGGGTCTAACATTTAAAGTCACAAAAACGAGAGCATCTGATTTTGTTTCTTTTTGTTTTGCTTCGGAGACAAGGGGTTCAATTTTGGCCAATGACAGTTGGACCGTGGCCCATGCTCCAACGTGGGGGACGATCGACAGCATGGAGATTTTGTCATGCGTGGATAGCAGCACATGCGTCCACATGCGATGGAAGGGGTTTCTAAGAGGTTAAGAAACGAGTAGAATGAATATACCAGAAATACTTATAAGTCACCCAACGTCGCTGGGGTTCTGTCTCTCATCACCTTCAAAACAATAACAATATGACGCGGTCTCTACTCCTCGCTGCCCTAAGTCTGGGAGCTGTTGCGCTGCCCACTTCATCGGGTATGAGTAACATCAAGAACATTGTGGTTTTAGTGCAGGAAAACCTGTCCTTTGACCACTTTGCAGGTGGACTCGACTATGACCCCAGCATTGATGGCCCACAGACTCCTCAATTCTGTAATCCTGCCAATGTTTCCCTCTCGGATTCAGATCACGTCTGCGCCAAGCCCACGGCGAAGAATATCGCATCCGACGACCCAAATCACAGCATCGCGGGTGGCAACATGCAAATCTACGGCTCCTACCACCCTTCCTCGGGAGCCGAAGCGTCTATGAATGGGTTCATCAGTGAGCAGCGTGCCTCCTACCCACATGATGACTTGCAACGGGCATCCGAGGCGATCAGCTATTTCAAACCAGAGCACATCCCTGTCTTCAACACTATCGCTCAGAACTTTGTGCTGTTTGATCGCTGGTTTGCTTCCGTTCCTGGCCCTACAAACCCCAATCGGGCCTACCTGACCTCTGGCACCTCGCACGGCCATGGCAAAAACGACGCTGAGTTCCTCAACTCCGAGCTGCCACAGAAGTCCATTTTCGAGCAGTTATCAGACAAGGGCATCACTTGGAAGAATTACGAGAACTCCACCAAGTCGGATCCCCCGTTTTTGCCCGACTCACTCTTCTACAGCTGGACTGCGAAACACGGCAAAGAAAATGTCGTTCCCATCTCCCAGTTCTATAGCGATGCAGAGGCTGGAGAACTCCCGCAATTCACTTGGATCAATCCAGAATGCTGCTCTTACATGTCGATGCATCCTCCGTCCCCGATCAACATGGGCGAGAACTTCATCAAGAGCGTGTATGAAGCTGTGCGCAATTCCCCGCAGTGGAACGAGACACTCTTCATTCTGACCTGGGATGAGCATGGTGGCTTTGCAGATCATGTTTCCCCTCCTTCTGATGTGCCCGCTGGTGACACCCTAACCTACACGGAAGAGGCTAGGGATGGCGAACAGTACACCTTCCACTTTGATCGTCTGGGAGTTCGTGTTCCGACGGTATTGATCTCCCCCTGGGTTTCCAAGGGCTTCGTGCAGCACCAGCCTGGCGAGGGCGAGGAAAACGAGTTTACACACACTTCTATCCTCAAATTTGTCTCCGAGCTCTGGGACCTAGATTCTCTATCCCCGCGTGTGGATTGGTCGCCTTCCTTCGGAAACCTGATCACAAACAAGTTCCGAAGTGATACCCCAGAGAAGCTGCCTGATGGAGCAGATTTTTGAATGTTCGCATTAGTGTTCCCTTTCGTCGATAGTCAGTGCAGATAATGAAGACAGAGTTCGAAGTCACTTAATATCATCAAGGAGAAATAAGAACAGAGCATTGGCGCATTGGAGCCTGTACGCAACCTTCAGAGCCATGGCAAATGGATTCTGATTGTACACCATCGCGGGGGCAGTGGCCTTGAGGGAAGAGGGAAGAGGGAAATTGCCAAGAAAGTGAAAAGGGGCAATGAAGGGCTGAAGGCCTGAGGCAGCGAAACTCACCAAAAACCCAGAGAAGTTTCCACCAACACTTTTGAACCTTCCAAGGTCGCCATCACCGAACATCAGTCACCTTACTGGTTTTGCGAGTGCTAACAAAATTGGAGAAAAAACACCAGCAGAATAGCATCGATGGTTCAGAAGACGACCGCCCATACTTCAACATTGGGGTTTCGAGTCCATTTCCATTCCGCGAGATAATCCACGTCCCGAAAGCGTCGCAAGCAAGAAACTAGCCGTTCAACGCGCTTACCGATACGCCTCAGTCACAGAGAGATGACCACGGAAGCTGCAATGCCATAATATGTGAATTGTCTATGACCACGAGCCAACGAGTACTTTATGGGGCCGCCATATATAGACCGAAAGAATCAAGGCTCAGACCACGACATGGGTCACACCCAGCAAACAATGCGTGAAAACCAAACCTGAATTTTGGCACATCGATAATCCTTCGGTTCCCATTGACTGTCATGAAGGGGCCACTTAGCAACGCCGTAGGGTGGCGTCGGGGCCTGGTTCCGAGGCCGTGTCCTCGTAGCCTACCGACTACATGCTACGCCCACTCGTTGATAAGCTTTTCCAGCCACCTACAAGTCGCATGGATGAAAACATAGGAACAAGCATGGTCGCACAGAATACGTCAAGCCATCAGAGGGATATCTGGACGCGCGTTGTCTTCGGGCATTTCCTCAAACAACAGGTTGGGATGACACAGTCAATGAACAACAGGGTTGTGGAGAATTTATGGACACAAGATGCATTAAATATGATGAAGATGGAATCTCTGACATGCCCAGGAGATTAGGCCGCCTGACCCGAGAGTTGGACCCACGTTAGCTCCGTTGGCAGGAATGTTGCTCAACTTCTCCCCGCGGCTCTCGGAAGGCTACGACATTGTGCGGGAGCTTTCATGAGTGACAAAACATACCGTATCTTACCCGACTTTCGCTGACTGCGCATCTGTATCTCTTGTTGTGCCCGCGAGGGATGGATTAAAGTGAGCACGGGTGCTGGCTCTCACAATGATGTCGGAGTGAGAGTACATCACATTAACCAGCTCCGCCAGCCAAAAAGCTTTATCTAGCAAGTGAAAGCCCTTTCCCTTCGATAGGTGGCTCTGCCAATGACAGCTAAAACTGTTATCAATGAGGAACTCTCCGAGAACACGAACTCTGCTATGCAGTGATTCCGATCCACATTCCATTGCCTATTCAAGCCACTGAGCGGGGCAGTTGTGCAGACAACTTTGAACAGTCAAGCCTTCACAGGGCTGTTGAGATTTCGCTCCGATCATTGTCGAAGCCGATCTCACACCCAATCAAGACACCCTAAACAGGCAGGGTCATACTTTTCACTCGGTTTGACCTGTGATGGAGTGATATCCCAGGAATAGTCTCCTGAATGGTGCAGTGAATGGAAAGTCGGCCTGTGACCGAGGGGTCATCACTGTCTAATTCAGTCAGACGCGTGCCATTTTGTCACTGACTATATCGGTATATCCAGGGATTCAGTCACATTGCTGGCGCTAGAGTCTACCGGAATTCCAGGTATGTGCTTTGCACTAGCTTCCTATGTAGTACGCTGATTGGAAGAATTCGCGTCAAGGAGATCTATTTCGTCATGCAGCTACCTAGCTAGCATCCATTAGCTTATTTTATCTCCCTACGCAGATCGTATATTCTTTATCAAACAGCTGTTTCTGATATAAAACTTCTTTTAACGGAGGGTCTTCCGGTGCCATTCCAGAACACAACACTTTGCACTCAAGGTTATCCGACGACACATCGTCGCAGAGTCGCGAGATCCCACATCATGGAGTCGAAGGAGTATTCCCCAAGCTTTACCAGCCGGAGCACGTCGTTCATACCTTCCGACCAACAGTCCGACAGCAACATCATCTTGGACGATGAGAAGAAATTACCTCCAGTTGATGGAGGCGCCCAGGCATGGCTATTTCTTATGGCTTCTGCAATGCTGGAGGCTCTGGTTTGGGGTACGTGAGCATTAGTGTTGTCAGATACGTCTGGAGCTGGTTTGGGACTAACTTCCATTTACGAATAGGATATGCGTTCGCTTTCGGAATATTTCAAGACTACTATAGTACACATGCACCGTTCAAAGGATCAGGAAACATTGCTGTTATCGGTACTTGCGCCATGGTAGGCGGTCTACTTATTCGTACGTGCTTCTTTCGCTGAACGAACATATAGGGTATATCATATCTGATTGCTCCGTTGGCAATCGTCTCGATGATCCTAGTTCCCAGAATTGCTCGCTGGGTGTCGACAATTGGAGTTGTTGTCATGTGTCTGTCTCTGGGACTTAGTTCCTTTTCCACCAATGTCACCCATCTTATATTGTCGCAGGGCATCGGATTCGGAGTCGGTGGCTGTTTTGCATACACTCCCACCATCCTGTTCATGTCTGAGTGGTTCGATAAAAGGAAAGGTCTAGCTTTTGGTATCGTCTGGGTGGGTAACATGCTTTGCACAAACACTCCATTAATCCTTTTGGCGACGGTCGGACTGATCTATATCGTTAGGCCGGGTCGGGTTTGTCCGGCATTATCTTTCCACTTGCCATCCAGTGGCTTCTGGACCAGTATGGAATTGAAACCACGCTCCAAGTATCAGCAGTGACATTGTTCATACTTTCTGTGCCTTTTCTCTACTTCCATCGACCGAGACTGCCCACCACCGAAGTCGCGTATCATCGGCTCAACTTTCATTTCTTGTACGACAAGGTGTTTATCATTTACCAGCTCGGAAACACCTTAGAAGCTCTCGGATTCTTCCTACCGACCATATACCTCCCGACATACGCCCGCAGCATAGGCGCGAATGACTTCATGGCCTCCCTCACCATAACTCTGGTCAATCTATTCACGGTGTTTGGCTCTGTCATCATGGGATTCCTTTCCGATCGATATCATATTACGACCTGCATCTTGATCTCGACTGTGGGTACCGTTCTTGCGGTTTTTTTTGTTTGGGGGTTTGCCGTCAATATTCCTGCTCTCTACGTCTTTTGTGTCGCCTATGGACTCCTTGCAGGCGGGTTTTCCTCCACATGGGCAGGGGTCTCCCATGAGGTGCAGAAAGCCAACCCATCCGCCGACGCGACCGTTATATTCCCGTTCATGGAAACGGGTCGTGGAATCGGTAATGTCGCGAGCGGTCCTCTAAGCGAGGCTCTGCTCAAAGCAGATAACTGGAGAGGGCAGGCGCTTGGTGCATATGGAAGCGGCTATGGGACACTCATTGTATGCACTGGTGCAACTGCAGTAATGGGTGGAATCTGTGTCGTGGCGAGGCAATTTCAGTGGATATAAGAGGCCCCTAGGATAACACCTTATGTCTGATGTATTTATCATGTTGCAACTGATCGCTGGCCCATAGAGATGCGGCGTGAAATACGTTCTTCCATGATTGGGCGAGAAGGAATGATGCTGAAGCATTACGATGCTGTACGTTGAGCCACTTGTTGATTTCCCTCTAAGATACTGGACTATAACCTGACCAGATGTGCCCTATCTATGACTCAAAGTACCACCAAGTACGCCAATGACATAGAAAACTGAAAACAAAGGTTTGTAGAGACCCTGGGCTCCTACTTCGCGATCCAATCCCAGACCTTCCAGTACCATGGCTTTGGGGGATCGACTTCCTTCTCATAGTGCAAGCGACCAGTGACAATATCGGCGTCGGCAGCGCTAACAAATGACGGACGGACGATGAGCTTGTGTCCCAGATAGAGCACTGCGAAAACTATAGGGCAGATATAGGCGACGAAGAAGTCGGACACTCGGAAGTGTGGGATGAAGGAAGTGAAGCCTTGTGTGATGGCGATGAGGATGTTGAAAAAGAGACCATACCAAGCGAGATATGGTTGCATAACAGCTTTGTACGGAAGGGTATCACGAGAAATCCCACGGTGCGCCAGCACGCGCATGAACGCGATATGACATGCGTTGATCGAACTCCAAGTCACAAAGCCGGCGACACTAGAAAGGTTCACGAGCCAAGTAAAGACTTGGCCAGCGTCATTGGACAAATTCATAAATCCTAGCAAACCGAACAATGCGGTGAATGTCACACTGACGTACGGAACACCGTGTCTGGTCACCCAACCGAAACACGGCGGCGCAAATCCCTCGTGTGCTAATCCAGTCAAGATTCGACTACCACTGTACACATTGGAGTTTGCGGCGGATAAGACAACGGACAGGAGCACGGCATTGATCAAGCTGGGGAGGACTTTGACTCCTGCTAGATCAGCTGCGATCACCATTGGGGAGGATGATGCATTGGTTGTGGCAGTGGTCAGGCGACTGTTATCATGGGGAACCACTAGGCCAATGAAGAAGATAGTCAGGACGAAGAAGAGGAGGATCCGAATGAATGTCTTGCGGATAGCGGACGGAACTGTCTTCTGTGGGTTTTCTGTTTCTCCTGCTGCTACACCCACAAGCTCCGTGCCCTGGTAGGAGAAGCCGGCTTGGATCAGGACGGCCCAGAATCCGACAAATTTCCCGACAGCGTTCGGTAGCTTGTCGCTGTAATTGGCAAAGGCCCCGGGCGAGCCCCAGTACTTGAAGCCTATGTAACCCTCCTCTCCCACGCCAGCGTCGATGCAAATGGCAAAGAGGATGAAGCCGATGACGGTGACCACTTTGATAGTGGAGAACCAAAACTCCACCTCGCCGTAGAAATTGACGGGGAGAAAGTTCATCGCCGTGATAAGAACCCAGAACGCGCCAATGAAGATGGCAATATTCAGACTAGGATCCCAGTATTGAATGATCGTCCCGGTAGCAGTCAGTTCGACAGCAAATGTAGAGGCCCAGTTGAACCAATAGATCCAGCCCATTGAGAATCCGAGACTGGGGTCGATCAAGCGAGCCGCATAGGACGTAAAGGCTCCAGGGATTGGGATGTAAGTTGCGACTTCACCCAATGAGCTCATGACGGAATAGACGATGGAACCGACGAAAATGTAGGCAATCAACGCTCCCGCCGGGCCGGATTCTGCGATTGCAGTGCCGCTGGAAATGAACAATCCTATCCATACGCATTAGAAGCCGGAACTGTCGAGTTGAGGACTTGGTGACATATAAGTATACCTGTGCCAATTGTCCCGCCTGGAGAAGAACCAAGTAAGTATATGCCAATCTCAAAGATAATCAGAAATCCAAGACTCGATGTGACGTGAACGTACCAATTGCAATCATCTGCAGATGTCTGCTCTTTAGCTTGCGCTTCAACTCCCTCTGATTGGACGCGCCAGGGTAATTTTGCTCGGCATCAGGCTTTTTGATATCCTGGAGGGCATTGCTTGACGTGTCTGACGTATCGGAAACCACATTGACCGATGACTTGGTGTCCGCGGGTGGCGTAGAAGCATCGTTTTGAGCAGCCATATCGGGTATG
The DNA here is from genome assembly GCA_028827535.1 of Penicillium sp. DV-2018c. Classification (NCBI taxonomy): domain Eukaryota; kingdom Fungi; phylum Ascomycota; class Eurotiomycetes; order Eurotiales; family Aspergillaceae; genus Penicillium; species Penicillium sp. DV-2018c. Next base: position 4,605,530 of record JAQJAA010000006.1, read on the forward strand.
GCAAGCCACCGAGATGAGTATCTCGTATGTATACCACGGATTCGAGAAAAGTGCAGTCACAGTCCGTCCGGAGACTGTGTTATTTAAGCGTAATGTTTACCTAGGTACCGAGTAGGTCTTCTCAAGAAGAGAAATTTTCTGCAGAGCTCTTTCATGATTCCATGGGTCCGGTGGGGTTCCGAAAGAAAAAAAACGTGGAGTGTCACGGAAGACCCATTATCTTGGTCTCTTAGGTAACAGTAAGACTTTTTAAGGAAGGCGCAAATGTTGAAATAGGAAAGTGCGATTGAGGTTGCCATCGAGGTCAACTGTGAAGCATCCAGGTTGTAGGGCAGAGTCCCTACCTACTCAGTGTATATCTACGCGGTAGGTGCACTAGGTCCATGGACACACAGAATTGGTATGTGGATGGAGGTACATCATGGAACCAGCTACCTATGGACCCTTTCAGATCAAGAGTTGACGTAGTATTTCAGGAAATATAATGTCTGTATGGAGTACAAGGCTACAAGGCTCAAGCATTCAAGCTTCGATGTTATGATAGAAAGATCGCCATCCATGGATGTGATTCAGTCAAGCTTCCTGTGCACTAAACTGAGCCGCGAGCGGAATCTTAACCTTCAAAACCCAACGCCACCAATTATTAAGTTTTGTAGTGGCTGACTCGCTTAACCCGATCAGTCATATCAGTCATATCAGGCATTAAGGCATGAAGGCTTTGCCGATGCCCGAATTCTTAGGCGCAATATTCCCATTTGTCCCCCGGTCAACTCAACAGTGGACAACACACATCATACTACATGTTTCAGGCTTTGATTTTACCTACTCAAGGTACCAAAATTGGTAGGTAACCTCATGTATGTACGTACAGATATGCTACGTAACATCTTGATGTCGACCTATGTTTCCAGCTAGCTGGCCTGGCTGAGAACTGAACATTGTGCGCGACGTGGCTAAGCTGCTCAGGCCCCCAAGCTCAGATCAGATTTTGGGCTTGGGACCCGCAGCCTCCGTATCTTTCTTCTTTGGGCCTGCAAATCCGAATATGTATGCCCCGATCTTGCGCATTTGAATCTCCTCTGCGCCCTCGGTGATCCGATACCGACGGAAATGACGATAAATATGCTCAAAAGGATAGTGACGAGAATAGCCGTCACCCCCGTGAATCTGGCTAGTCAGTCACGTCTGGCCAGACAGAACAATACATATCGACCCAACATACCTGGATTGCTCGGTCGGCAGCTTCACAGCATAGTCGATTCGCCCAAAAGTTACACATGGCCACCTGGTCGGAAAGGCGACGCTCAATCTCCACCCAAGGCGGATGCTGGGTGTTCGACGACTCGCACTCCGCCACGATACGATCCATCTCCCAGCTGGTCTTCAAGATAAAGAGCCGCAGCATCTCCACCTGTGTCATTAGTTCGACGACCTGAAACTGAATCGCCTGGTTATCAGCCAGCGATTTCCCTTCGCCCCAGATTTTCCGCGCGCGGGCACGTTCTATGCTTCGGTCCAGGCAGTACCGTGCAGCACCACAGGAGCTTGCCGCTTGGCGAATTCTGTTCTCATGCACGAATGTTTGTGCGATGGCCAACCCCTGGTCGACCGATCCCAAAACCGCCGATCCGGGCACCCATACTTTATCCAGTTCCACTGTGGCGTGGTCGGTCGGCATATTCAGCGTCCATTCATAACTAGCGATGCGAACCCCTCGGGTTTCACGAGGAACCAGGAAAGCAGTGACGCCTTGCGCTGACCCGGCCTTCCCAGAGGTCCGTGCGAAGATGAGAAAGTGTGTGCAGTGGTGCGCCCCCGACTGCCATTTCTTTGCCCCCGTGATTTCAAAGCCCCCACGAGCTTGGTGCGCAGTAGTGGACATGAATGTTGCATCGCTTCCATGGTCGGGCTCAGTAAGACCAAACGTTATCCGGAATTCCCCCCGCAGACGTGCCGGAACTAACGTGTTCTTTTGCTGTTCGTTGCCGAAGTGATGCAGCATCAACACATCTGGAAAATTACCAACTATACTGTGCTCGTTCTGTAGATCATTGGCGAGTCCTAGACCACCACCATAGACAGGATTCGAGGCCAAGTGATAGCGAATGGCTGACATCCACAAATTGGCATTTGGGTGTGACTGGCCTCCATAGACCTTTGGTAGGGCAAACCGATAGAAACCCGACGCATCCGCCAGGGTGCGCGCCTGATCTGCGGGCATCAATCAGTCCTGACCATCTATAGCCTACAGGTTTTATTCAACTGACCTAAGAGGTCGTCCCATTCCCTCCGTGGATTTCCATTGTTTTCCCAATCGGTTCGCGCATACTCACGACGGTGGTCGAAGAAGCGATTGTTGTCATCGGCGTGCTGCAAGGGCAGGATTGTCTTATGAATAAAAGAATCAATGGATGCCAAGTGATCTTGGAGATCTGCTGGTAATTCAAAATTCATCTCTTCGGTGTTGTGGGTATGATAGTATTTACATAGTAGGTATGCTGGACTGAATGAACGAAGAGATATTTGTATGGAACTCTCTCGGCCTTCCCCGCATTTAGACCTCGGCGAGCTCGCTTCTCGGGTTAGGGCCATACAGTTTGATAACCTTAAAATATGTCCTTCTGGCTCTGCGCGGATAACCTGTCTACCTATGAAGTACGTACCAGTTCCTATTCTTTCAGCATTACCAGATCATGCAGTCGATATAGTCGGGTATGCCCGGGCGAGGACATTGGCACCGGAAGAAAGACCGAGAGACATAAGCCGATGCACCCTTTCTATTCCTTCCATTAGAATTTTCTGTGAAGCTCATTTTTTCTGGTACCCAGTAGGCATGTTCTCGTTCTCAGCGATGGAATGTTTCGCACAGGACAAGAGCCACAAGATGATTTTGCTGAGCGAAGCGAAGCAATAATCAATTTATGTGGGGAAGGATACTATGGCTCAATTTTTTTCGTGAATGGTCTAAATACTGTCTTCTGATTGGTTGTTGGTCGTTGGTTGATTGTTTGGTTGGTTTGTCTTCTACAGGTCAATTGTGGTTAGCCTCTTCCTGTCGACCCACTCCTTGCTTCTCATTGGGTCCGCGCAAAGCTGCTTGCCCGCTTGAGTTTAGCCTATTCCTGTTTGCCTTCGCGTCCAGTTTCGCGTCCGTATCGAATGCACTTGCTTTGTTTACATCTCCGTTTCCATCCACAGCCAGTTTTCTTCCCGCGTTGCTTTCATCTTCTACAATCTACAGCCTCTTGCGATGTCAAATTCTAATTTTCCAATTCTGTTTACTACACGGTCTCATACTGCGCCCGATGCGTCCACTTATCTCTACAGCTTCAAATTTGCGCCCTATGCCTCCCAATTATTTCAATGGATGGAATCATCTGCACAAAATGCTTTACTGCTAAACCTGCTGTTAAATTCAACTCCTTCCAGGACCCCCAGCCCGGGACTACGGCCCTTCTCACCTGTTTCGATCGTCGCGCTTAGAGACACCAGTTATCTACCTTCAGAATCCTTCTAATCTATATATTTGCTTCGCTATTGTCGTGGGCCGTGACCTTGAGCGCGAGTACGACTGGACCCCGCACGTAGATTGCAATATGGACCTTATTCCCCCTGACTACTGGGAGGACGCCAAATTAGCTGATCCCCCGTCCCTCCCGGAAGCCCATTGTGACACCTCCCATGCCCCCACCCCCAGTACTCTCCGGCTTGACCAGCGTCAGCCTTCGGGTGTTCGACTTGGTTGTCGAACAATTTCACGATCCTCCGTTCGCAAGGCCGGATCTCCTACTTCTCGACATCGACGGTAAGGCTGGCACCGGAAAGTGCCACCCTATCCCACCCCTCTCCGCCACCTCCGCTCGCATGGCCTCAGAGGCTGGCGTGCGAACGCCCATACTTCGTGCAGACCCCAACAGGGGTTGCCACTTTCAATATTGCAGGCAAGACCCTGCACCCCCTGTTTTACCTCCCTGTGAAGCTTGCTGGTGAGTGCATCTCCCTGCCTACTAGCACCCTAGAGGGCTCTCGGAGGTCTTCGACAATATCCGCTCTCTGATCATGGACGAAAAGACCATGGTCGGGCTCGACATGCTATTCTAAACCGAGCAGCGGTGTCGTGCGATGTTTCCTGGCTCCGGGGGACAGTACTTTGGTGTTTCAGTGTCCTCCTTATGGGTGACCTTTTGTAGCTCCCTCCAGTCCTCTAGAGCCCCGTTTTCTGGAACCTCCCGGGCCGGACTCCGCGCGACTATAGGCTAAGGCCTTCTATGGGACTTTTGACCGGACTCTCGAGCTCGACAATGTCATGCGCCAGCAGGGCTCCAACGATCTTAGCGTCTGCTCTCGGGGTATGCCAGACCGGCTCTGTGAGGAGAGTATCTCTCGCGTGGACTTAGAGCTCCTCGCCTCCCGAGTCCAGGGTATCGATCTGGGCCGGGCCCGTCGCTTTTGCTGACGCCCTGCGTATTCTGCCCGCTCGGGTCCTGGTGGAGCATTACAATCGCTCTCGTCTCCGCGACCTCTGACAGCCCGTCCTCGCCCTTATTCCCGCCCACACCAGTACCGCTGCGGCGGCTGCTTGTGACTGCCAGCGGCACCTACCGCAGCCTGTGTCGCTGCCGCGCTTAGAGTCGTCCCCCGTTGCCGCCCGGGCGACCGGTTCTTGCAATTCCATTTCATAGAGCGTTGCTTGGCAGCTTGATATCAGTGCTACCATTATGACCGATGTCTTCGGTATGCGCATATGACGGATGTCATCATTCGGGACAGCCTTTCTACGTCTATTCCTAGCTACGTTCGCCAATCTGAGTAGCCTGAACCGACATACTTCCTTTTATGTTCCGGTGTGCACCGCCCTGTAAATATCAAACAAACAATACCGCACCACCAAGCCCCTCGCGATATCTACTTCCTATTAGAGAATCCCTTTGTGTAGACTTCCGCATATACTCGGTTCTAATTTAGCACCTGATATCTGTGAAACCCTTTACGGCTCATCATCACGCCTGAAACAGGCCGCTGCGCATAAAGGAACCCCCGCCAGTGGCCTATCTCAGACTCTCAGTTGAGTAAAGCTCCGACGCGGACCGAATTTGCTCCGCTCCGCTCAGCAAATTATTACCTGTAACGCCTCCACCCCCCGGTGGGCGCTTACGGGTTGCTGGTATCGCTGGATAGGTAGTCATATTTCCGGCCAGGTCGTACATACTGCGTAGTTAGCGTGTTGCTTGCAAAGTCACGCTGGCAGGTCGCAGCAGCGGTAGAGAAAAGTGAATAACTATGCTCTGATACTTAGTTAGTTACAGATTGGAGGATAGTATCAGGTAGTGTACTCCGACGTAACTCTTACTCCGTACAGCGTACTACGTACTCCGTAGAAGTACGGACATACAAAAGTACGCAGTAGGAATTTACCCCCGGCAGAAGGTACATAGCATCACCTAGTGTAGGGGATCCCCCCTCCCCCATCTGTGGGACCTGGGCAGTGGGCATACGCAATCCATCATGGAAAGGGAAAGCGGAGAAATCAGTGATTTGAGAGAAAGGCCGGCAGAAATACCCAGAAGCGACCAAAAGGGAACCAATAGGGGAAGGTATCAAAAAGGGCGGTCTGTTGTGAAGAAATTCTAGGGGCATGTGACTTAGCGGCTTGGCGATTCCGCTTAGGGCCCACTTCGATGGAGCCCGCAGAAACTCAGAAACGCGGGAATACGAGAGCGGGTGCGCGGAAGAGATACCGAGTGGAAGATGAATGGCTCACTGGGTTTCAAAATGTGATCAGGATTCAGGAAAGGAGAATACTATGTATTCCACCCCCCGCCCTCTATTTAATATTGAGGCCCGAGGGTCTGGTTAGCTGTCACATGATTGGAAGACATCAAAGTCTGAAGAGGCCCAAAGCAGTGATAAGTGATAATCATCTCTTGGCTTCCAATCTTGGAAGAGTTCTCCCTCAGAGGCTCAGTGCCCATGAATATGATCAGCCGCTGACTACAGAAATATCATTTGTAAATTCTTGATGCTAGGATGTCGTGCCCTCCCGGACTCACAGATCTCTCAATGTTCCGCCACAAAAGCCCCATGTTCCCCGATTCAGAGGCATACAGAGGGAACCCGGCAATCACAGCATGATCCACAATGGCGTCGTGTGTGAAGATTTTGACATTTCCCGCTAATCCAGAAAGGGGAGTCTTGGCTTGACTTCAAGGGCAGAGACTCGAGAGGTTGCCGAAGCACACCTCCACTCTGTCAAAAGTTCCAACGCTTTGTTCCCGCGTGGTACGACCAGTCCTTGAAGATCCCACCAGCGCCCCGTGCCCTTGAATAAGTTCTGGGGATTGATCAATCCGGGAAACTTTTATGGAGTGTAATGGACGATCCTGAGTTCTGGACGTACTACTCGGACCCACGGCCAAGCTGGCGTTCGTGTCATCGGCCGTCCCGACTGCCACCACTGGGCCACGATAGGGTACGGAGTATGTTTCCTGATGCACGGGATCCCAGGGGTTCTCACGTCTGCTTCCCCGTCCAAAGAGGTACGACGCAGGAAGCTACCGACAGCCTGGGTCCCAATCACCGTTGACGTTCGCTTCAACTAGTGGCATCATGGTCTTGTTCAACGCATGGGGTGGAGGTCTGACAGATAAAAGAGGGCCATCGCAACCGGGCGCAGAAGGGAAGGGGTGAATTTGTGGCTTTTTTTTTCCCAAACCTCCCGAGGCACGTTGTTCTTCACTCTTCCACGCCGCAGAACATGGCATGGTGGAATCTTGTCGTCGCACATCCTATCGTGGCCCTTGGCGTGGCTGTAGTGACGTACGGGTTGTGGCTCACGGTACACCGACTATGGCTCTCACCAATCTCTCATTTCCCGGGCCCGAAACTCGCCGCCCTGACGATGTGGTATGAGTACTATTACGACTCGTACCTCAAAGGACAATATACCTTTCGAATTGCGGAGATGCATCGCAAATACGGCCCGATCGTGAGAATCAGTCCCTATGAACTCCACATCAACGACCCAGAATACTATGAAGTCCTATACTCTCGAGACAAGCCACGAAATAAATCATTACATTTGACTGGTATGTTTGGAGCCCCGGCTTCTGCGTTTGGCTCAGTCGACCACCGTCGCCATCGGATTCGTCGGCAGCCCATGAACCCATTCTTTTCCCAGCAGCGGATACGTGGCTTGGAGCCCATGCTCCGGGGGATGGTCGATAGGCTGTGTACAGGCATGCGCAATTGGAAGGAGAGACATACACCGTTGCATATATATCATGCATTCAATGCCTACACGACAGATGTGGTTGTAGAGTACAGCATGGGTGAATCTTTCCACTACCTCGACGACCCTGATTTCTCACCGCAATGGTCGAAGACAATTGAGGCCATTGTAGAAGCTGGAATTCAGTTCAAGCAGTTTCGCTGGATCCTTGGCCTATTTGAGCTTCTTCCACACTGGCTGGTTGTGAGCATCAATCCTCATATCGGTCCGGTAATTGATCAGAAAAGGGAAAGTCTGCGACTGGCAAAGTCGATTATTGACGGCCAAAGCGAGAAAACCAGTGTGCCGAAAGGTACTTTGTTTCATGCACTGCTGGATAGCAGACTACCCGACGAGGAGAAGACCCCTGGCCGTTTGAGCCAAGAGGTTTTCACTGTTATCTCGGCCGGCGGTGAAACGACCGCGAAGAATTTATCGACGCTCACCTTCCATCTCCTCAACAACCCGGACAAACTACAAAGACTACGCGAAGAGCTTAACCGGTTAGACCCGGATGGTACGGCGTCTTTGGTGGACTACGAAAACATGCCATATCTTGTGAGTTATCAGCTGATTTTCCTTATGCCATTATCACAGTATCTGACGGAATCGCAGACGTCAGTTTTTCTAGAGGGGTTGAGGTATGTTATTCTTGATGTCTTTACCATCTCCCTGATGTCACAGGACCATTCGTTAACTGGAACTCTTTGAAGAATTACCAATGCTGTTGCGACAAGGCTTCAACGCAGCTGCCCGGACCAAGTCATGACATATAAGGACTGGGTCATTCCTCCTGGGGTAAGATCTCTTCATTCCCTGCCAATCTAGCTTTTCTTTCTTGCCCTTTCAACCTTTCTTTTCTTTTGCTAACTGTATATACCAGATACCTGTTGGGATGACGAGCTTGTTGATGCACCACAATGAAGACATATTTCCTGACTCTAAAAGTTTCATCCCGGAGCGATGGATGGACCCAGAGCAGAGGAAACACCTCGAGAAGTATCTGGTTGCTTTTAGCAAGGGATCAAGGCAATGTATCGGCATGCCGTATGTGAAGTCCTAGCGCTTGCTCTGCCTTGATTATGGACTAACACCTGATGATATTATCAGTCTCGCCCGGGCGGAGATCCTTTTGGCGGTCGCCACCATTTTCCGGCAATTTGAGATGGAGCTATACGAGACTACAGTTGATGACGTCCGAATCGCGCGAGACATGTTTAATGGTCTCCCACGAGCAGGAAGCCAAGGCGTCCGCGTTATGATCAAAGATTGGAATAAACCTTCAACGGTCTCGGCTCCGTCTCCGCCTTCGTACTAGGCCTCGATCCAACTCTTGGGTGAGTTCGATGAAGCTACGGGTCAGGTGGACCGTGGGATTGCTTCTGGAATAGAGTGCCTCTGGCGCTAAGTGTCCGCCCATTCCCTGAACCCTTTAAAACAGCAATTCGACACTCCGAGCGGTTCGGGCGCATAGCTTCGGCGCAGACTGGTTGTGAGCGGCTGGCGGAGTAATCATATTATTATACCGTGTGAGCACCAGAGTTTTGAACGATATAGGCTGTCCACTGGGGCTCATAACACATTGAATATCGGCAGCATAGGCATCTACTTTTGCAGTAATAGTATAATACATACATAGCGTTCCATTGGTTTTGATATGCTCGATCGGCCGACCCCAGGCCCGGAATCCAGGGACGCACTGGCCATAAGCGCAGTCATGCTCTCAACCCCTTACTTTGCATTTTTCGCCCCTCAATAGTTGAAAATGAAACTGTCGCTGTATCCCAGGATGAGGCAGTCTGCAGAACATGAAATGCAGGGAACCAAAGTAAAAATCAAAGTATACAGAACCGTCAAGTCGGAAGATTTTCAGCTGGGGTCCCGGGATGGCATTTAATTCCCCGAGGCTGCGTCAATCGATACCCAGAGCTAAACCGTATTAGGCCATCACATGATTCTCAGATGTACCTCGTTTTTTAAATGACTTTTTACACTCACGTTTCAATACCTACCTTCAATTCCACTACGTTGGTACCTATATCTACTAGTTACCTGCAAGGAAATTAGAGCTTGCAAGTTGCATGAGTTGAGCCGAGCGTAGCGATTTGTCCGTATCTTTTTACGTATATCAATCAAAGATGCATCAAATTCATGGAAAGTACGGAGTACCTCACCGTTAGGTCTCTACTCACTACAGAGAGAAAGGCTGGGAGATGGCGCCCCCTGGGCCCCAATGGATTCATGGAACCGCCCAAATACATCTACTCCTGGCGAGAGCGGAATGCACGACAAGGTGTGTCCTCCTCGTTTTTTGCTCGACGTCGAAGATAGTTATGGCGTCGTTCCGCCGGAGCGATCAGGGCTGCTGCCTCAGGATAGGTTGGGAATCGACATCTTGCACCGTACGCTGTGGCTTACGAGGTCTCATGGGGAGTGACAGCGGCGAGGATGACGGTGGTGACGGTGGTGACGACGGTATCTATCGTTAGAGAGCGAGGACCTGGGAGATTCGCTATAGCTGCCGATTCGCCCGCAGTCGGCATCGGTCATTCGCGCCTGGATAATATCTTGCTGTCCCTTCGACTATTGAGCCGATTAAAATCAAATCTTTGCTCCAACATCACCGCCTGCAAAACTGGAGACCTGTGCCTTATGCACCATCGCGTACCCAATAGTCACCGGAAACCGGGTACGCGAGCACTGGCCGTCCTTAGAGAAGAAATGCCGGAGTGACCGAAAGATTGGAACGACCTTTGCATCCGGTGACTCAAAGTACGGGGGTCCAGTGTACAGGTCGAACTCAATGAAAAGTGCCAAAGGGGCTTCATTGCGCGCATCGGTCGTGGATGCGGGCCAGACGATATCTCGCACCGTCTCAAATGTGTCGTTTACCAAGCCGCAAGCCATACAGACGTTTTTCAAGAGTATAACACGAGCGCCGATAGCAACATACACCTCTTCCGCAAGGTGGCGGCTTTATCGACTCCGCTGGATGAGTCCTTAGGCTATTGCCAGTATGACTGGCTGTCACCCGTATAGCCGGGGAGTCTGGCGATCCCCTAGCCCTAGCCGAGCATGGTTGTATTCCTGCACAGCTGCATTAGTCGGATGCATGCGTAGAGCTCCGTCGGGGTGTAGCACTGTAGTGTACAGGCGTAGAAGTCATCTCAGGTGGGACGACCGAAACAGACTATTTAGTATTGAAAAGCATGTAAATAGCTTCATGATCGAAGACGGTACCTAGAGTTAAAGTCAGCGGGGCTACAGCCTGCGGGGCAGCATTACTCCGGAGTCCGTACTGAGAAATGGAAACGCGGGTTTACCATTTTTTTTATTTAAAAATAGGGTACATCTGGGAATCATGTGATGGTCTAATACGGTTTAGCTCTGGGTACAACTTAACGCAGTCTCCCCGAACTCCAATCCAGCCTCGACCCAAAGACGAGATCTTTCACTTCAAAATTATCTGCCGGAGGTTTTGCATGATCTCTGGGCCATGGCTCCTGTCTAATCATTAATGATTAATGCTCGTTGGGTATTTGCATGAGATGTGGCGCTCGTCTCAACGACCTAGATCTATCTCCAGACTTCTGCCTCGGTTCGCCCGCGGGCCGTACCTACATTACGCCGTACGAGCCCCATTTTGGGGAGTCGATCTGTATTTGACATATCAAATGTACATTGTAGGTGGTGGGATTTCGCAACGCAAATAAGTGGTTCTCCCATTATATGGCTTCTATCTCGATCATTCACCTACTGAGGCTAAGCTGCTTACTATGGGGAAGGGCCCAATTCTGAGACGCAGGGCAATGTGAAACAGAATACTCCTTGGTACCACAGCAGATATATCCTCTCATACTTGGCTCGCTTTGAACACTGTGTAACGTCTGGCATGAATCTTGATGCACCTCGTACCGGGGCCTTGGGGCTCAGCCTTTGAAACTATAGGTGCGACAGAAGTCATCTTGACTTTTGTCTGCATGGCCGCATGTCTATACACATGCTGTGAACGTATCGAGTTTCTATGATCTAGCAACTTGTCACACCGGTAAATATACCTGAACTCAAGACAATTGACGAATCATCATGTTGGATCTGAGCCAAGAATGTCGTAGATCGTATTTCAAGAGAGGAGATACAGTATACGTCGAGGCACATCGAGGCACAGACGCCGTGATACCGACCCACGCGCTTTCCTCAGGTCTTTGTCCAGCGCTCAGATTTTGAATAGAACCATATTGTCTCGAGTCTGGAGTCTGTCCAAATATGTTGATGAATATTGTTCGGCCCTGTTGACAGGCTCATGTATTAGGGTTGAGAGTCGGGTAAAAGTAAAGTACATATGGGCCCTTCAAGATAGCTCTGCCTACAATATTCGTATCAGCAGCTTCCGACATCTAGAAGAGTTTTTGTCCGCTCTGTTCTAATACTCATAATGCACCCAACCCACAATTATCGCCACTCTCGAAGGTCTGCTTGTGATCGATGCCGCGGTCAAAAGCTACGATGTGAACGCGACCATTTGAATGGCATGTCTTGCGAGCGATGCCTCAAGGCCCATGAGATATGCGTTACAAGTTTGAATCAATCAGGAGCGGTGATATTGCCCTCAAATCATGGCCTGCATCTGATTCCACGGGATCGTGACAATCACAGATTCGCTCACGGTGAACCAATGTCGCTTCTCCATAAGTCTTCGGGTCACAGAGTGGAAAAACACATGCATCCTTCCTCTCCAGTTGGAGGCAGAAACAGCACAAAGAATCATTACCACTGGGGAGGCTTGACCTCATTATCATTCCTTCCTGAAGACAACATAGTATCATCAGCAAAGGAATTTCATTGCAACATCCCTATGGAGTTTGAACCCATTTCAATGCCTTTTGAGCAATGGGGCGACCAGAATCTGCCTGTGACAGCAAATAATTACAACCTGGTAAGTAACCACACGTGAAAGCAAGCTTCCCGATACTAATTCCCAGTCAATCTAGCCTCTGGAGTATATGCCACCCGATCAAATGTATTCTTATGAAGAAAGACCTTGCCTTCCTTCAGTCTGTACCAGCGATGTCCAAGTAGGGACCAATTACAAAACTGAAGTGGCAGACTTCGAGCCTGTACAAAGTCAGCCTGGGATGGACTCTCTATCTATCTTCGCATCAGACAGCCTCTCAGAAACTGGATGGGCAAACAACATTCCAGGCTTCGCCACCGTGAACGAGTCATACCCACTACCGATAGTCCAGACGAGCACTCCCTCCCAGACTACAACTTCTTCCACGCACGATATCCGTAAGAGTCTTCTGGAATTGAGGATGGGTCTTCTTGAGGATGTGAACCTGTTAGAAACCGGATCAATGGGCCCCGCATCATCATTCTTCATGCATGATATCCCCACTATGCCCGTGGAGACACTTGATCTTCCAATCCATCGTCTGCTTAATCATTCCTCTTGGCTCTTGGGAATTACTCAGTCGTTGTTTGGCGCACCCCAAGATACTCTGAGTCCAACACCTTCTCCACGCCTGGCTAAGTCCCAATTACTGAAACTGGAAGATCCAGAATTTGGCCACGGTGAATACGAGGATAATGGCGATGAAGCTGGCACTACAATATCTCCCTACGAATCAGGCTATTATACTGCTACGACGAGTCCGGGTCAATCGATAGATCCGCCGATTCCAAATTGTGATATTACCCTATGGCTCGGGATATTAGAGGCATATTGCACACTAACTCGCTTATATCGTGCGATTTTCACAAGACTATATCAGCTATTTTTGATAATTCCTCCGGCTGACGCAGCCACGATCTTGTTGTTACCTGGCGAGCGCCTCGGACAATCTCATTTGGAAGGAGGGTTGCTTGCTCAGGTCCAAGCCTTGATAGAATCCAGCACGACAATGATTGGGAAACTTGACCGAGCTTTGGGAATAGGCTCAAAGCCGAGCCATGCCGAAGAAGACGAAGACCCAGCATATGAGAAAGACTGGTCGACCTCGATTCGCGACATAGCCCTGGCACAAGAGCAGAGCCTGAGTGAGATGTCTCTGATGGAAATAATGGAGTGCCTACGTCAGCTCGTTAGAGATCCAGTTAGTATTTAAAAGTTCAATCGTCTTCATGTCATTAGAATTCATCCACGTATCTGTATTAGCTCCTTGAATGCCCCGTCTTTTCGGATCTGCACAGGTGACTAGACTCGTAAACTTCCCGGGCAGCACCGTGAAAATGAGTTGTATAACCCGAACACTCAAATAGGTTTTGCTTCCATAGAGTCTGTACACATAGCCAAGATATATGGTGAGTTAGTTACCTAGGTTCATCTCGGAGGGCTCCATTGCAGGTTGACAAGTTGCACTATCTTGCCTATAGTTCAAGTGCGAATAGAGAACGGTATCAGACCAAACAGTTGCAGCGTGCATTTCCTGCATATTCCGACACCGAGTCCGAATCCGAGGTTGATCGAGTATCCTCATGGGGGTAGGATCAGTCTTGCTTCCACCTAAATATAAAGGTTCGTCCTCACGGTAGAAAAACATATCACAAATCGGATCTCTTTATTCTACCATCTCATCTACCAGATACCAAGCTAAATGGCTGCGACTGTTGGCCAAGATGTTCCTGATCTCACTGGAACTTGGGTATTGGTAAGTTGTCCTCATTTACCTGATGGTCCGAGATTGGGATGTTAATGAGATTCATAGAACCGAAAGCTGTCCACCGACCCGGAGGAAGTTTTTGTTCTGGTAAGTGAAGCACGCCAAGGATACAAGCTGTATCTGCTAAGAATAACTAGCAAGGCGTGCCTTGGGTTGTCCGAAAAGTCCTGCGACATGCTCGGCTTTCCTTGCAAATCTGGCAGACCACAACCCCGTCTGAAACAAAAAGCACAAGTGGCACCGGCGACTCGACTGACGGTCCCCCAGACCCAATCACAACTCTTCGCGTGATACAGACTGTTAACCCGGGTGGATTTGACAGTGAAGGGTCTTATTCTGTCGATGGAAGCACCAAGGAGCTTTCGCTGCCCATCTTTGGTGATATTCGGACACAGCTGAAATTTATCAAAAAGACGGATATTATGGAAAAATCCATCCGTCAAGCTTTGGTGGAGGCCAGCCTGTCTGAGATGGTGATTCAGGAATTGGCCTACAATGCGTCCAAGGGCTGGGAAGCCGAAGTTGTTTGGACATTTGAAGAGCTGGATGGAAAGAAGTACCTCACAAGGAACATCAGTACGACCAAAGGGGGAGAGAAAGTCATTGCTAAGATGGTTTATGATGGTCCATAGTTCTTTTGCGGAATGCTTGTCTTTACTGCAGGTGTACGTGAGATTATTTAAGGCACAGGAATAGCTAGAGATGGATACTGTGGCCAAGAAGTTACTTCCATAGAAAAACTCCACTAAAACAGCTTTCTCTCCAGTTGCAGAATCCTAATGCTACTGTTGATGATTTCCCTCCCAAGTAAAGAGGATGAGCGCTCTAATTTTTGTGGGAGAATGTCCGACCTTTCTATAAGACCGTACAAGGCCTGGAATCTGGATGAAGAAGTACTACCATATGGACAGATATAGTTACCAGTTTCTCCGACTAACTAGTCTCAACAGAAAAGTCAGACCGTACGAGACTTTAGATATGAAACCTGAACCAACCTATGGATGTGTGGGTGGATGAGTGCGTAGGTAGATTGTAACAAATGAACGTTGTACTATATATTCTTCCGCCACGTACCTAAGGGGATGACAACCTACCTAGGACATCTCAATTCTTAGTGAGAGGGACAATGAGCTTCTTCCCGGAGACTTTCCCATTTCTCAGCAGGTCCAAGCCCTTCAAGATACCTTCGAATCCACCCGCAATAGCTTGGACAGGGCAGGGCTTGAGTCTAGCATTGTCAATCAAGTCTTGGAGCTCCAGGTACCATTGGCGAGCCCAAACTCCAATCTCAGGCCGAGCTGGGATGCCATATGGGTCTGGAAGCTCGACACCCCGCCCGGAGATCGCGCCTCCCATGACGAGTTCGTGCTTGACCGTCTTCCGCGAGCATAGACTCTCCTGGTACTGTTCCAACGCACAATATTTTCCTCCCGTCCGTCCAACGGCTGCATAACACGTCCGGAGAGTCTTGGCCTCCGCAAAAGGATCAAGCACATAGCGCAAGGTATTCTTGGTGGCGGCTCGTATGTCATCAGCACAAGTAGGCGAGCTGTAATCAAAAACGACATCTGCTCCGTATGATTTGACGAGGTTGAAATTGTGAGGCGAGCACGTTGTGATAACTCGGTGCCCACAGCTAGCAAGACAATGAACATGTTGAGCATAGAATATGGAACCGGAAGGATTCAGGATACTCACAGTTTCACCATTTGAATGGCCAAAAGTCCTATAGTGCTACTTCCGCCATATATCAGAACGTCTTCTGATTTGGATGCTGGAGTGTGCAATGTTCCGGGCAGTTGAAGTGACCAAAACAGTGCAACCCCCAGAGTGGCGATTGCGGTCCCCGAAATCGACGGGGCATTAACGAGGTCCATCCACTTAGGTACATGGAAAGTAAGATCTGACTCTGATCGGATGTATTCGCAGTATGCTCCCGACATTGGGTCCGACATGTTCGAGCCCTGGACGGCGCCGAACACTTGATCTCCAAGATGGAACCGGCCTTGAGCTGCAGCCTCGCTCCCTAATGCAACCACCGTACCTGCGTAGTCACATCCATCCCAGAGACCCGGAGTCGGGAACCTCAATGGCATCTTGAAGTCACACGGATTGAGGGCGACGGAAGCAGTTTTGACTAGCATCTGGCGGGGCCCCAGTTCTGGAATTGGAAGGCCAGGGGTGATCTGGAGGACCCCACCTTCATGTTGAATAATGCCTGTCTGACTTGAGGGTAGCTCCTGTCGAGCTGCCATTTTGAAGAGGAGTATATAAAGGGAGCTTAGAATTAGAATAAAGGGTAGATTGATGACTCTACCTTGAGGGTCTGGGGCCTAGCTTACTTATGAAGCATGCAAGGCTCTGACAATGTGATTGAAACAGAAACAACACATTGTGTATTCGGGGACATGAATTCATTACGCTATGTACGCAGAGGTTGGTTCGGCGGGTTTCGAATCAGAGTTGGTAAGATTGCAACCTCTATATGGTCTAGGCCGGGGTCCCGAATTTCAATGGAAGATTATAAGCAGAATGACCATATACCCAGCTCTATACGTTGACGACAAGATGATAGCTAGAACAGCGAAGTTTAATATAACCAGACCTAAGACCTACCTAGTCAACCTGTAGGTGTAGTATCACATCCTGTACAAGACGGTCATAAGCGCAGTCATTTCGCAATGGCCAAAAGAATATTGCGACCAGTTTAGAAGGGTGCTCAGTTATGCATAGCACAAAACAAAATGTCTCTTACCCTGGTCAACCACGCATTTTTCGAATTGTCTGCCAAGGCTTAATGTGTACTTAGCCGAAGATCGAACGTCCTGGGCGCCTGCGCCGAGGCACGAGAGAGACACTCTCAGGGGATGGGAACCAGCCCGCCGACACAACTCCACGAGAAGCCCACAGGTCGGGGTGAGGAACGTGGCTGACAACTGAAGATTACGAGTTGCTTTCTGAGGAACGGGGTCGTGTGACTAGTTAATGATACTGTAACTAAGTTAGTTAGTTAGTTTAGGCCTAGTCTCAGCTTAGCACGTCTGCATGCCCCATGGGAGGCCTAAGGCAGCCGGGTTCTCACCCCGCTGCCGCCGGACGTAAAAAATAGCAACAACAACAACACCAACGTCCTGGGCAGGTGGTAGGCTTGGCCCAATCAAAAGGAAATGGTGCCAGTGTTGCAAGTTTGCGCTTGAGCTTTGCACTGTCAGAACCGTTAGGTTATGTCGTGTTGATGAAATCAGACGATAAGAGAGGGAAGAGAATCTATTTAGCTATGTAGTGAAATGGGAAGAGCGCGATGACGGTCTGACGTCGCAGACAGAATGATGGGAGGACTGCAGCCCAGGAGACAGTAGCAGGGGACTACCTAAGACCTACTGGGAACCGATGGGAATCATACTGTAAAGACTGTTCATGAGGCAAGAGATGTGTTCTATGTCTGTCTGTCCCAGGCTGTGTGCCCCATCCTAAGGAGAATGGACGGTGAACGTAACGCATGACGGCTGAGGCATCAATCATTCCAGGAGGTGGCGCAGTTCTCCCACTACCTCAGTATGTATTTGTTTTGTCTAATTGTAATGCCTGAGGCAAAGGTGATATGTTTGCCTACCGCAGGCACCCAACAGAAGATGATAGCAAGTTGGCCCCCAGGTATTAGCAAGTCTATAGGTTCGTTCGTGCCATTGATCTTGATGGGGTTACTGGGTTGGCAGCTTTATGTTTTGCACCCTGCAGGAACAAGCCGAGATACTTGATGGAGGAATTTTGCAAAACAACCCCATTGGAAGACCCAATTCATTTGAGGTTGACAGGTCATACAAGAGGCCTCAGAGTGAGGCGGTTTTCCAATGATGTTGCTTTGCAACATTTCTTCATCAAGTGACACCCAAACCTCGGCGTTCCTGGGAGGCACAAAAGATGAAGCTGCCAGCTTGCCCATCATGATCAATGGCACGAACTGCGTTCTAAAATTGTCAATAACAAGTCATCAGCTTACTCTTATCTTTTATTTCACTCATATTCCCGCTGATCACCAGCAAAGTTCCGGCCGTGGGGATAGTGCAGGAATCGGTGCTTTGAACTTTCCGCTCATTGAAGCAAATCGATCCATAGGTACCATCAAGTCTGACAATATAAGCACGACCGTCAACGTGACTTCGTGAGTACTCCAGCAGAGTTGGCACATGCTCAATTTCGACAGCGGAAACAGGGCTAGGTTGGTGCTTTGCCAAAGGAAACGGTGCTGGTTTAGCATGCTTCCGTAGAACTAGTTGATATCAGATTGATCAGTCTGATTGTGAAATAACAGTGTTGTGGAGTTGTGATAGTGCATCATAGTGGAATGGTGGGAACTTCAAGGAGGAGTGGTACACCGTACTAGTAATACTAGTAAACAGGTCGAACAATTACCATGAAGAGCAAATGGAAGGACCAAGTGGAAACCCCCATCCCCAACATTCAACGTTGAAGTACGCAGTGATAAGTAAGCCTGGAAGTGTAAGGGGAAGATAGGTCAAGTAATGTGTAATGGTCTAAGAAGGTTAGGTAGCTACTGGAGGGGGAAAACAAGCAGGTGGGGCGTAACTTCGCGTAAGGCCTCTTCACGTGACAGTAAGGTAGTTCTTGGAAGTCACATGATCACCATGTCATTTTGTCGACACTCTATAGACTATAGTACGTATACGGGAGGATGATGGAAGAGAATATGTAGCCTATAGGTACAAAATGCCTCAACTGCTGCTCGGTTCCAGGTCGTATGACAAAAGACTTCTATATTGCCTGAACGCGTAGACCGATTATACACAGGTCATGTTAAATGAGCGTCTCCTGTCCATCCATATGGCCTCACATATTTGGGATATATCAGCTTTACTCCCCAGCAACAGCGTTCATCTTGATCAGCTTCGGGAGGAGAACTTGTCCATCTCCAACACTGCGCAGATACTCTCCCAACAAAGGACTCATCCCTGCTTGTTCAGCCAGAGTCACCCACTCATCGAGGGGCACCATTTGAAATTCCTGTCCTGTGCCCGATTCCATCAGAGGCATGATCTCATCACGTCCAATCGTGATCTCGCCAGATTCATAGAGATATCTCACAGAGTCTGTAGATAATTCGGTTTTACCAGACTGGTGAACGGCTTCAAGGAGTTGGCTGGCCACCGACTCCACAGAAATGAGATCAAAAACCCCAGCCCAAGACGTTGAATCTGGCACTTTTCGCGTCTCTTTGGTATAACGAATGACATTTCCCATGAGGTCAAGTTCCGGTGCGTGGGTACCAGTAATGCTAGATGGGCGGTGAATCCATACAGGGAGACCAAACTTGTGGTTGATGCGCTCGAGATACACCTCGCTCACCCACTTGGCAGCAATGTACCCATCTGTTGGCGGAGACGGAGGTGGATATGGTGCAATGGACATTTCCCCAAAGCTTTCTTGGGAGGCAAGACGGACAACACCAGCTGACGAGACAAAATGGAAAGGAATGCGCCGGGGCAATGAGAGTTTGACCAGTTCTTTAGTCGATGCAACGTTGATCGATTTAAGGGTCTGGTATGTTTTCATAAATGAAACATCGGCACCGTTATGAATAACAACATCTGCATCAGCAAATATCGATTCGGCATCAGATTTCGAAAGTCCCAATCGAGGATCGCCCAGATCACCAGGATACAAATGAACTTTCGGATGGGCGAAAATTTCAGGCAATTCCGAAGATGCTTTCCTGACAGCCAGACAGTGAATGGCCATAACATTTTCATCTCCGATCAACCCTCGGAGTATCTCCCTGCCAAGGAAGCCAGTGGCCCCGGTAAGCGCCACAACTCTGACACCAGAAGGGGTGGCGTGAGCTCCACTGGGGTCCAGGGTTGCAAGTAGGTCGGATTCAAGTTCAACATCTGTATTCCAATCAACACCGTTTTGAAGGGCGGGGCGAGATGCGTCTTGGATTTTCGCTGCCATTTCACGCAGGGTGCTTGCTTTGAAAAGTTGATACAATGCCATAGACACACCGAACTGATCCTTGATCAGAGCTTGTAGACCGACGAGAGCAAGGGACGTTCCCCCGACATGGAAAAAGTCGGATTGGGAATTGATTGAATGGAGTTTAGTGAGTTCTTTTGGTAGTGCTTGCTGCCAAAGCTGGCGCAATGTTTGCTCAAAGTCCGTGAGATCCCCGTCATCTGGGACCTGCGGTGAGATCAGTGGGATCGGCAATGCATCGATTGCGACTCGATCTGTCTTGCCCGCGGTATTCTGGGGTATTTGATCAACGGGAATGATAGCAGCTGGTCGCATATGTTGTGGCAGCGGCAGATCTTGGAGCAGGCGACTCAGAAGCGGAGACACATTCTCAGAATTTTTCGTGGTAGCCATTAGAGCAAAGGCAACCAGAAATTTATCATTCCCCCCTGGTTGGCATCTGAGCGGACGGATACAATGGCCTGTGTGATTGCTCCAGCCGAAGAGCTGACGATGGCCGACTCGATTTCCTCGAGGTTTATCCGAATGCCCCTCAACTTTATTTGAGTATCCCCATCCATGCGCCCAAGGAGGATGAGACCTCCATCGCCATTGAGTTTCCCGAAATCACCAGTCCGGTAGATCCTTGTCCAACCTCGCTCCTGGAAAAATTTGCTCGCATACCGGTCATGCAAAAAGCGCTGGCTTGTCTTGATGGCGTCAAGGTAGCCCTGGGCAACACCCGCTCCCCCGACAACTACTTCACCGGGAACACCTATGGGAAGAGGATCCAGGTCTTTGTCCACAATGTAAACGGAGTAGTATGGGAGAGTATAAAGAGGTTGTTGAAGTGGCCCGGATGTCAGGTCCACCAGGTTGTATTGGACTTCAGCACCGGAGCAGGCAGCGCTGATCTCTGCTGGCCCGTAAGCATTGATAAGTCTCAGGTCCGGGAGTTGAAGGCTTCGTATCCCTTCGATCAGCGCGGCCGGCATGAATTCACCGCCGCAGATCATTGTGGTCACACAGGAGTTACTAAGGTTGGAGCGACCATGACGAGTCCAGGAAAGATATTCCGTAGGCGTCGCAAGGGTGCATGTCACATTCTCTGAAGCAATGAGACTTGTAAGAGCAACAGGATCTCCTCGAGTCTGGTTAGAGGCAACAACAAGAGTAGCAGCACAGCACAGCGAGACCATGATTTGCCACAGAGACGCATCCCACGCATATGATGATTGGTGCATGACGATCTCCCTTCCTGGCTTGAAACTCCAGGTCGCAGTAGCGGAATGAACGTGATGGGCATATGATGAATGGGAAATCATGATTCCCTTCGGCACACCAGTGGACCCGCTGGTGTACATGATCACAGCTGTTCGCGATGGGTCTGCCATATTTTGGACCGGGACTGCAGTAGAGTCGTGTAGGCTATAAACGTCAATGAGTGTCGCGGTGGATTTCATATTTTCGTAGTCGGACATGGTGCTAGAATCGACCAATACCACAAGAGGTTTTGTTTCTTCCATGATAATGGAAAGCCTCTTCATGCCAACCTTTTTGTCAAGTGGAACATACACTCCACCAAGACGCCAGATCGCCACGAGAGAGCATATCCAATCTGCACTAGGCGACTGGAACACCCCAACGCGTGTGCCAACACCGACTCCATTGCTTGAAAGCTCGTTGGCGATTGCATGTCCTCTTTGCTTGACTTCAGTGTAAGTCAGGGAGGTACCGTCGTCATTTTTCAATGCGACACGGTTGGGATAGCACGAGATGACCTCATCCAGGCGGTGGACTATGGTCAGGGGCCAGTCTTCATGAAGCTCGCGTCCTATGCAGTGATATTGTTAGTCAAGGACATATATACTAGGAAGGTAACGTGCCTCGTCCCACCGCTACGGCTTTCTCAACTTCATCCTTAGGGTGTAATTTCGGCCAAGTCACGCGGGTTGCGGGATTCTGAACAAAGGCCCGGAGAAGATTCAAATATGAGCGAAGCAGAATTTCGGCGTGCTCCAATCCATACAAGCTTTTCTGGACTGACAGCAGAATCAGTGTCTCGCCAGCACCAACATTGCCGATATCCAGACTGAGATCAAAGGATGTTTCGCCACCGCCCAGTAATGCCCCATCAGCGACACAGCCGCAAAAAAGTCGCGACTTCTCAATCTTAGGTCGATAGTTGAAGAATGCTTGGCAGAGAGGATTGTGTGATGCGGAACGCGGAACATTGAGTTCTTTCAAAATCACATCAAATGGCACTCGCGAATTGGCGAATGCATCCTGCGTGATATTTCGGACATGCTTCAAAGATTCGCTGAATGATTGACCGGGCCCTTGAGAGAAATTCACAGGAAGGAGATTAAGATAGAGGCCCACGCTCCGAAGAATGTCAGCATCCGTACGATTCCCATCTCCCAGCCCGATGCAAACATTGTCAAGCTCGAAGAATCGTAGAAGGAGCGTCCGCCAGACAACCAGATGGAAGTGGAAGGGTGTGGACTTGAACAGTTTGCAGCACCGTTCAATCGCATCCGTCATAGCCAGATCAAGGGCAATTTGTGCAGTATGAGACCCGAACCGAGCAACGTTAGGGCGGACAGGTTGTAGGGCAAAGGGAAGAAGAGGTAGAGCGGGTGGGGTATCTGGATATTGTGCTCTCCAGTAAGCCAGACTTCCGGCCCAGGCTCCCTCTTCGTATTCACGAAGCTGTCGCATAGTGAAATCAGGATATTGAAGGACGTCTTCGGGGAGGGCCTGGCCGTTATAAGCCTGCTCAACATCTGATAAGAAGGATTCAAAACTGATCGCATCCATGTTGATGTGGTGAAAACCAAAGACTAGCCAGTGCTTTTCTGGACTGAGAGAGAGCAACCTTACACGCATAATTTCGCCGTCGGACAACCTGAATATATGTCTTTTCATCTGCATTGAAGCCTCCTCGACTTCCCTCTCATCTGAGATGTCGATGTGCTCAAGCTGCAACAAAGATTTCGTCCAAACGCCTTGCATGTGGTTTTGCTCGCTGTCGGTAAAGAAGAACGTACGCAGTGCTTCATGGTGTTGACCTGCAGTCTCTATGGCCCTGGCGAAGTCGTCGATTCTCAGACGGCCAGACAATTCAAAGGTTGGTGTGATGTTAAATACAGTTTTATCCTCGATCATGTGGTTCAGAAACCAGAAACGTGATTGCCCAAAGGACATGGGCATGCTTCTCTGAATCTCACGTTTTGGGGAGCACATGTCACCGTCGTCAGTAGAAATCGACGAAGAAGTGTCATCGTTTTCCTCGGAATTGGAGTCCCCAGTTATCAGCGAAGTGGCCGAACTGCCACTGTACGCATTGGCGGCATCAGGAAGTGCGAATTTAAATTCTGCCACGCCGTCCTTTGCGTCCAGGATCGCGCCATTCGGGAACTCAGTGGGGGCACTGCTTGTGACTAAAGAGTCGGTTGAGTGCAGAATGGATGATTTTGATTCTTGTTCGCCAGCAATCAAATTCGGAATGAGGGTGTCAGGTATAGCCTCCGCAGCAGTGGCTAATAGTTCACGAACCGAGGCAGCGTTGAAGATTTTCAACACCGGCATGTCGACTCCTAGTTCCTTGAGGAACCATGACCGAAGGTCAACCGCGACCAACGAATCAACACCAAGCTCGTCTGGACTCATGTCAAGCATGGGCTTAGCGGGATCAGCCTGAAGGGCTGATTGAAGCTTCAGTATAAATCCGTCTGTCGGGAATAGTCAGTTAAGATATCGGCCGGATTTGCGCGCTTTCCATACCTTGTAAAATCTCAATCACTTCGTTCTTGGACGTAGCCTCAAATAGGCGCGTCTTGATCAAGACTCCGGATTTCCCTGTTTTGTCTGCCACCACAAGACTGCTTGATTTGTAAACGAGATGTTGGAACATTGGGTTGGAGGCCCAGCTCTTTGTTTCATCATCATCAATCCTGAGCCCACAACACAACTCGGCACTTCCGACACGATCCCTGCAGGATAAGACACCTTCGGCGAACACCTCATGGAAATCTTGCTCAGACATCCATGAGTGTCCAACTCGATAAAGATATGACTGTTGGCCCATGTTTAGCTCCCGTGTGACGTAACCGTTGCCTACAATCGCGCCAATGTTTATTGCATGCCCAGCGAGGCCGCGGTTACGGCGTTGGGCTGCCAGGCTCGCCATGAACATATTAGCGGCGTTATAGGCAACTTGTCCCGGATTTCCCGTCATAGCAGCCATTGATGAAAAGAAAACCATGAAGTCCAACGTGTCGGCCGGGAAAAGTTCATCCAGCAAGATGCTGCCTTCAACTTTGGGGCGAAGGACTTTTTCAAGGCGAGGAAGGTCCAAGTCAATGAACATTGTGTCCTGGAGCACCATGGCACCTTGGGCAACGCCGGCGATAGGAGGCATCGTTTCGCTGATGTTTCGATAGGTCGCTTGAACGGATTCTCGGTTCGTTATATCACTACAAATGTTAGACCACTCAAAAAGGGCAGGATCGATGGGAGATGAAAATAGCCTACTTTGAAAAGATTCGGACTGTGCAGCCATCAGAAGCCATTTTCTGTAGCCACTGATCTTCAATTTTTGGGTTCCGACTTGACAGAGCGATATATCGGGCCCCCTGTTTGGCCATCCATTTACATAGCGATAAGCCAAGGCCACCGGTCAGTCCAACCAGCCAATAGGTTTTGTCTTTGGAAAATTTGACTTGTTTGGTGGCTGGGCGAACTTGGATGGCAAGTCGTGATTCAC
This sequence comes from Penicillium sp. DV-2018c, assembly GCA_028827535.1. NCBI lineage: Eukaryota > Fungi > Ascomycota > Eurotiomycetes > Eurotiales > Aspergillaceae > Penicillium > Penicillium sp. DV-2018c. The sequence continues at coordinate 4,630,197 of JAQJAA010000006.1, forward strand.
CCCATGCAATGAGGGACTGCCCAGAAAGCGGCTTTAGTGCGCTGATAAGGTCCTGAAGTCCTAATGGCGGAAACTTTTGCATGTTGACCGGCATGAGATCGTACTGTGCTCTCATCCAGCAGCCTTGTAGTTGTGCAGCTAATTGGCTCCTGTCCGAGGTGTACTGAGACTGAGAATATTGTGCAGTCAAAGTGACCTCGCTTTCGAATTGGCAACCAGATGAAAAGCAGGTTTCGAGCACGGAGGTCATATCAGTGTTACCGCCCATATTGACGAGGCGGGCAATGTTGCGAGGTAGCTGGCTAAGCAATTCACGTCGAGTGGAATTCGCGTGGATCCGGGTCCAGGGCCATGAATAATGCCCTTCTTTTGTTGTCAAAAGCACGAGCTGCACACCCCTCTCATTTGCGTACTTTGTCAGCACCGGAGAGAGGGAGAAGTCGGGGTCTAAGACAGCGAGAGCCTTGCCTGATTGAATCTGTTGCAACATAGTGAGAGCCAAGAAATGGAAATACAGAGTTAGCATGGATCGAATCGCAAGCTCGTCAGAATCTCCGCATCGCACCACTTGGTTATGTGGCACATGTACTTGAGATTCCAGGGTTTCTGAAAGCGCAACCAAACGTTCACCATTATGCGCATTCTTGCCGACCACCAAAAAGACGCTATCGGTTGCATTGATACGGACCGCACGCAAGAGGGAATGAGTGACATTAATCGATATGTCTGCTGGAAACGGCTGGATGGCTCTAAGGTCTTTTTCTTCGATTTGATAGCCACTTTCGGTCGGCTGAATGGTGACCACAGATGAAGAGCGTTCAATCTCTTTGATAATCAGGCGCCTCGAGGAATTGTATCGATCATTCCGGTCGCAATTAAGACGGAATCGAGGCACCTTGAATTGTCCATTTTCCAGCTGCATTTCGAGCTCGTCGGACCACAATAACCCATCGAGTTGGCCGCTTTGGTCCCAAATCTCAGCAACTTCAACATGAAGGAGCTTCTTTGCAATAATACGGGCGTCAGCCTCATCGAGGGAACGGAGATTGAGAAAATGGATATGAAGGTGGGTCATCTCCATTGCCAGCGTGCGTTGAACTCCGGTGAACATGTTGCCGTATGGATTGTCGCCTTGAGCACCATGTCCCAGCCACAACACATTCTTGCTTCTTTTGAAGAGTTCCTGGAATGAATTCAGGTCGTCGGCAGACATGTGTTTCAAGACAGGCTCATCCAATTCAATCAAACTAAGCACCGAGCCCATTACTGGCAACTCTGCCGATACGAGGTCGCCCAAGGACGTGGCTGTGTGGATACTGCCGTAGTGGTGGCGGACAGCGGTAGTGATATCGGCTACAAGCGTTGCAGTCAAAGGCGTTCTCCCTCCTATGATGGTCAACGAGTCCACATTCAATGGCAGGTGACTGGATGCTAGTGGATCACGAAGAAAGTTGACGCGGTGATCGACTGCTTGCGTAACCATAACCGCAAATGGCAGAGGCGAGACGTCGGAAGACGGAAGCAATGCATCCAGCCCAGAAAATCCGGTCTTTTGCATGATGCTCTCCCATTGTTGTTCAGATACGCAGGGCGACAAGGTTCGTCCTTCCTCGTACCCTAACCACCAAGCTGGCAGGCCACCAAGAATCAGTCCGAAGCGCATGACTTCAGGATCCGTTACTTCAAGCATGATTAGATAACCACCGGGCTTCAGAAGTCGGCGAACATTCGCAAGGGTCCCTTCAAGCTTTCTAGTTGCATAGAGAGCCAGGGGAGCAATGACAAGGTCAAAAGAACCGTCTTGATAGTCCTGCTCTCTGGTATCCTTCTCGATGTCCAGCAACTTGAATACCATCCTGGATTGATACTCCCCAAGCCTCTCGCGTGCATCATCAAACTGTGAATCCAGGATATCTGTGTACGTATATGACGCAAACGATGATCCCATTGCACGAAGGACTCGCTCCGAGGTAGCGCCAGCGCCGGCTCCTATACCCTGTTAGTATCGAATGAAAATTAAAGTACGCATGTGAACTTACCGATCTCCAAAACATTGAGGTGAGGGTATCTGTGGCTGATTTGGCGGGCCGTCTGAGCGATAGCATCCAAGTATGGATCTATTCCCAGTGTCTTGGCATAGAATTCCGCCAGCATATTATCACGCATCAAGGACTCAATCAGATTCATCTCTCCGCGAATCACAGCGCCGAGATTTTCGCCAACGGCACGTACTATTTTAATGTCAATATTGTCGGGGTTACTAGGTCAGTTAGCACAATTCCACAACGTTTTAGAGTGCAAAGGGGAGTTAGGTTCTCACCGATCCAAGATTGAGACAATATCATGCATTGTATCACGAGTCCATTCTGGCTTCGCATATTTATGAGTCCCATTGGCAACTGACAAGAGACAATGTTTAATGTAGGACAGGAGGTGAATATGGTTCCAAGTAGCATGTGCACGATCTGACTCTTGAAGGGATTCATCCAATTTCTTGAAGTAGAAGTGGGTGACACGCTCAAGATCCAGCGCAAGCAAGCTGTCTTGTGAATACAATTCCATTGTACCAGCATGGGGAACTCGGCTGGTGGGGCTGTCAGCATCCCAGGTCACTTCGCTAAAGAATGGGACATCATTCGCGGAGGTCAATGGGGTCAACGGTGTCGTATGAAGTCCCTCCAGTTGAACCAAAGTGTATCTTCCGTCGGCGGAGAATATGTCAACGTCACCAGATAGTTCGGCGAAGCGGGCGTCGGTGACGGCAGAGAAGAATGGCAGATCGGCTCCAGGGACACCAAGAGCGACGCACGCGTTTGGATTCAAGCGAAGCCTGTCGATTCGGGTAGGAAGGTAGAGGGTGCGTAGGCGCCCATCTCCTGGGAAGGAATAAGCAAGCATGATGGACTGAATGGCTCCATCTAGAGCAGCTGGATGGATTGTCAAAGGCGTTTCGTGCTCGGGAGGTACTGGAATGGCAATCAAACCCGTGGCCTCGTCCATTCTCCTGCGCAGATTAGATATGGCCTGGAAAGGACCAGTGTACCCAAATCCAAGCTCCGAAACCGTGTTGTAAAACCGGTCCGTTTCCAGATCCAAGAATGATCCCTGGGGCCGATTTGGTGGCGGGAGAGTATCATGTTTCGGTTCGCCAAGAATGATCTCTAAAGTGGCGGACGCGTGGAGGGACATGCTAGATGATCCCTTGTTGGCATCAGAATTACAGACGAAGGTCGCCGATACATGGTCACCGTGAACTTGATCAATGGAAAGTCGGAAGATAGTTTCCACCCCACTGTTCTCTTCAAGCACCAAGGCTTGCCCGATGAACACATTGTGGAAGTCGATCAGCTGCACAGACTTCAAGCCGTATTTTTGAAGAACAGCTTCGACTGCCGCAGATATATACCCGGCGGCAGGGAACACCATTTGACCTTGAACTTGGTGATGTCCCAGCCACGGAACTTCCCTAGGGTGGAGATAGTTGCGCCAGCGTAGCTCTTTGTCTGTCCCATCTGGACATTTGACGCCCAGCAAGGAATGAAAAGGCTCACTTTCAGTGCGCATTGCGGCAGATAACCGAGATTCGTGCCAGTACACTCGGTCGTGGTCCCACGAATAGGAAGGCAGACCCTTGATGAGTTCTGGAGTTCGAGTGGTTCGCAGTGCTTTGCTTTCGAACGCGGCGAAGTCAACGACACCCTCGCCCAAAGCGATCCACAATCCACCCAGAGCAGCCGAGAAAGCCTCAGTGTCACTCTTACCGCGGTTCAAGGTTCCGGTGTAAGGCAATATTTGGCCGGACACTTCTTGTATCGTTTGCATGGCCGGTCCTTTCAGTGCTGGATGAGGCCCGACCTCCAAAGCCATATCAAACGGTCCCACCGAGCCGACAGCATAGGTGACGGCCTGAGAGAATAGCACAGGATTCACCATATTGTTGCTCCAGTAGGTGTCGGTGAGGTTATCGCTCACGTTATCAATTTTGTCGCCATAGACACTGGAGATCCAGGTCGCACTGCCGCTCGGCGGACGTTGAATCGTTATGCCGCACTTGCGAATGGCTGCGATATAGGGCTCTGCGCAGGAAAGCATGTGGTGCGAGTGATATGCTTTGTCCACTTTCAGCAGGCGCGCAAATTTCTTCTCGTCTTCGAGAATTTCCCTAGCCTCCTCGATCGCATCAAGGTCCCCGGAGAGTGTGACACTGGCGGATGAGTTGCTAGCAGCCACACAAATTCGGTTCTCTAGGGACGGCATCTCGCAAAGCTCCTTCGCATCTTCGAACGATGTTCCTGCGGCCATCATGGCCCCTTTCGGCCCCTCCTGGTCATTTGCAAACTGGAGAGACCAGCCACGATAATAGGCAATGCGAATTGCGTTTTCTTCGGTGAGGTATCCTGCGGCATACGCTGCTGCAATCTCCCCGGACGAATGACCAACGACGGCGGCCAATGTCAGATTCGCTGCTTGGAGAAGTTGAACCAGCGCTATTTGAATCGCGGTACAGAGAGGTTGCGAGAAGGCCGCCTCTCCAATGCGAGAGGGGATCTTATCTTTCAGGAGCTCTTCTCTCAGTGACCAAGTAGGTCGATGCTCTGTGGGTAACTCCTGTAGAGACCGATCTAGACGTGCGATACATTCAGCCACCATCGGTAAGGTCTCAAGCAGCCCAGCACCCATGCGCGCCCATTGGGCTCCTTGGCCTGTGAACACTCCAAGGAGTTTTGGCTTGCGAATGCTCGCCGTTTGAGTGCTAGGTATAACTCCTGCAGATTGCACTATCTCGTCCAGCCTCGCAGCAAGTTCGGAAGAGCTTGAGGCGGAGACTGAGACTCGCACTTGCAAAGTTGACCGTCGGCAATTCAATGTCCATGACAAATCACGAAGGTCAATCTCAGGATGCCCCTGTAGATACTGTGAATATGCTGCAAGGTTGGCAAGAAGGGATTTCTCGGAGCCAGCAGAGAAGTTGAATGGTAAAACCTGCGCGGATATCTCATCGCCTGTGCTTGTGGTACGAAGGTGGGTGTTATCAAATGCTTCCAGAATTGCATGCGCATTGGCGCCACCAAAGCCAAAGCTATTGACGCTAGCACGGCGAGGGGTATTTGCCGGGAGTTGGGGCCATCTCTTGGCAACCTGGAGAATTTCGAGGTCATTATAGAAGGGCAAAACGGTTGAACTGAGCTCGTTAAGGAGAAGGTTCGGCGGAATGAGGGAATTTTGCAGCGCAAGCGATGCTTTAAGGACCGCCGCCAATCCCGCCGTGCCTTCAGTGTGGCCGATTACGGTTTTGATGGACCCGACATACAACGGATCTTCTTGTTTACGATTTCGGTGATAGTTGGCTGTCTCTCCGAAGAACGCAGTGCTGATGGCCTCGGCTTCGACTGGGTCCCCAGCGGGAGTTCCTAATTTTATAAGTAAATGCTCACTGGACATCGACAGATAGCCACTCACCAGTTCCGTGAGCTTCAAAGTATTGCGGTCGGTCGGCAGGTTTGGAAAGGTCAAGCCCCGCCCGAGCGTAAGTTGTCCTAATCAGGTCGGCCTGGGCGACAGGGTTGGGCATCGTGATCCCCTTGGTGCGCCCATCTTGATTGACGCCTGTCTCCCGCACAATGCACTCGATGTGATCACCATCCGCCAATGCTGCACTCAATGGTTTGAGTATAACGGCAGCAATCCCGTCACCGCGCGCGTATCCGTCAGCATCTTTATCCCACATGCGCGAACGGCCAGTCGGGGAGAGCATCTTCAACTTGCTCTCTGCAATGTACTGCTCCGGTCCTAAAAGAAGATTGGTGCCTGCTGCCACAGCGATATTACTCTCGCCACTTCGCAGGCTCTGTACAGCTTGGTGGAGTGCAATCAAGCTCGAAGAACACGCCGTATCGATGGTCATAGAAGGGCCGCGCCAGTCAAAGAAGTATGAAACTCGATTGGATAGGATACTCCGAGCAGTTCCCGATGCAAAATAAGTCGGGAAGTTTTGCACATCTCGGCCTAGCATGTCGGCGTAATCGTTCGTCATGAGACCAACATAGACACCAGTGTTGGATCCTTGCAGTTTTTCCATAGGGATACCGGCAGTCTCCAGGCCCTCATACACAGTCTCCAGTAACAACCTTTGTTGCGGATCAATCGAGTTCGCTTCCACTGGCTTGGTACCGAAGAACTGCGCGTCGAACAACCGGTGATCCTCAGACAGGAGATAAGAATGTTGAACATTGGTAGTGCCGTGGTGAAGGCCATCAGGATGATAGAATGCTTTGGTGCTGAATCGGCTCTCTGGAATCTCGCTAAGAACATCTCGAGGGGCTTTGAGCAGCTCCCACAGCTTCGAGGGTGTCGTTGCATCACCAGGAAAGCGGCAAGCGCTTCCTACGATGGCAATCGGTTCCCCGATACGCTGACAATCACCTGCCATTGTGTAGTTGATGTTTCACTGATTCTTCACAGGCTGGTACAACCGATGTGTGACTGTGTGTATGCAATGAAAAAGTCTATAGGGTATCAATCATGGGCAATCGGGACAAGAATTTCTCCGCGATATTCACAGTTCAGTGGCCAGCGACGAGACGCGGTACATATCAATGAGGCGAGGCTCGCATTGATGCTCATTTTTGGACAGTTCGGACACTCTATCTCGCGTAAGCGTATCTTCATGTTCAGCTGGTTCCGACTCCGAAAGACTCCTTCCGGGGTTGTGAAGTGAAACGAGACAAATCACCATAAGGGTATGGAACCCACCAGCCTTCCGCCATGTATACAAAGCAACCTATGAAACTCTCGCAGCCGTGTTGCACAGGAATCCCCAAGACTGTGGGCGATCTAGATCCGTGATTTCCAGACATGCGCCCGGGTATCCTGGGCTTCCAGGGGTTGCCATCTCGGCCAGTTTGAATCTCGAGACCGAGGCCGAGTCCGAGACCATTTGGCTTTTGACAATGAACTCTACAGAATGCAGTATTCTGTTAGTTCGGCCCTCGCGGTGCAGCTCGGAGATGATTTGGGCCAAGTCTCAATACGGATGCCCCGTTGATTCTTCGTCATTTGTCATAATTCGATTCCTAGACATATTCACACGAGCAAGAGTCCTCTCTACTAGGCGCCTATTCAAATCTCACCTATCTGATAACAAACACTTCCGAGAAGAACAGCAAGACAGGGGGTTTGAAACCGGATTATATGGTCGTATTTTGCGCGCGACATCCGCTCTCTATGCACCAGACGCCTAGTCCTCACCGAACAAGGTGGCAGGCCCTAATGACTAGGGGCTCTGCAGACAGGGTTGAAGTATTCCTTCCTTTCGGTTCGTCGACGCTTCAGCTTGTCTGTTGTTTGCCAGGCCAGGCAGTAGTGTTGGAGTTCGCTCGGTCGATACGTGTCAAAAGTGGGCTGGGGTTTCTCGTGTTTTAGCGAAGAATCGATGCTGAAATCGCAGAGAAAGGGGGTTTGAACCAAGAGGCCAAATTTGTCGTGCATAAGGTGGATGCTGGAAAAGAAGGAAGAGGGAACAGGTCGTGATGATTTCTCACGAGATCAGATCAGGTCCCTGTCGCGCATGGATGCCTTAGGCTGCGGTCCCGGAACTTTCTTTGCTGACTTCCATAACTCCATAACTACCATAACTACCAGTGAGTGAACTTATTTTGCTGAGCGAAGCAATAATCAATTTATGAAGGGAAGGATACTATGGGTCGATTTTTTCGACTATGGTCGGGATACTGTCTTCTGATTGGTTGATTGGTTGGTTGTTGTTGGTTGTTGTTGGTTGATGTTTGGTTGGTTTGTCGACTACAGGTCACTTTCACATAGTCCAAGGCGTCGACCATTTCTTAGAATTCGTGGAAAGATGTACCTAGAATGCTGCAGAACATGGATCTCACTAATAGATATATACAAACTCATCATTTTGCCGATCAGTCAAATCCTGGAATGCGTTGTCACCAACTGGTGCAGTCTCATGTCCTGGAGCCTCTTCAAGGTTTTCTTTTTCCATTCCATGATAGTGATTTTGCATCGAGTGGTCCACGATCTCGGCTTTCTTGCCGTTGCGTACACGCAGACGAGCTTGTTGCTTGTTCAGAACAAATAGATTGGCCCACTGGATCAAGACCACAGCAGCGAGAGCACTGAAGATGCCGAGACAGGCACGCAAGCCTGGGCGGTACGCTGGCTTGTCCTTCTCATCAAAGAGCAGAGGGCCAACGATATTTCCGGCCGCGCTTGCTGCATTGTACAGGCTCATGATGACCGACTTCTTGGTGGTGCCACCCGTATTGCCGATGATCCATGTCACAATCAATGGATTTCCGCCAAACAAGAATGACAACAAATAGTAGCCAGCAAGCAGCTGGCCCTGTACCGATTGGTTCCGAGACGACGCATACAAGATTGAAAGACCAGCAATAACAGGTAGCATGAAACCTGCGATGATGGCACTCTTCAAGCGAGCGGTTTGAGCAAGGTAACTTGCCAGGAGGATCATGATGGACTGTAAGGCGCCAAAGGGCATCGTCAGAAGTGTTGTCTTGTACTTGTCGAATCCGAGGCCGCTCAGAATCAATGGACCAAAGATATTGGTCACACTGGCGCCGATGTTGAGAAGCATCGCCATGCTTATCCATAAATATGTTTTTGGTTCCATAGCGGCCTCGATAACATGACTGACTTTGAATTCAGTGTTGCCGGTTCCGGTCTGATTAGCCCTGAGGCGCTCAAGTCCTTGAGCTTTCTCATCATCCGTGAGAAACCGGGCCGTAGAAATACCATTGTCCAAACGCCAGTAGACGACTGGGGCAGATACAACGGTGATCAGGCCCACAACGAGGAAAATGCTAAACGTGAGTTAGTTCATCATTATCTTTTTGCGTTAAGATTGTCGACTTGACAACTTACATCTGCCATGATTTCAACACATCAGACTCGATCTGTCCCAAGCCGTATGAAAGGGCAGCGGCGATAATTGTGGCCAGGCCGTTTGTGCTGTACCAGGCAGCAATTCGGATCGGTTGCTCTGCACGGCGGTACCATTGACTCGTGATGACACCAAAGAGGGGCAGACATCCCGCCTCAAACAGACCAAGGAAAAACCGAGCAGTCAGGAGGGAACTGAGGTTGGAGCATGCAGCCATGCATGTTTGAGCGATACCCCATCCCAAGACTAAGGCCGGCATGAGGGTTTTGTGTGGAACCTTGACAATGAGATATGACGAAAAGGGTTGCCAGGCGAGTTGCGCGATAGGCGAGATGGAGCCAACAAGGGAATATTGATTGCCAGTGAGGCCCGTGTCTGCCTGCAAACCATAGGTGGCGCCGTATCCCAGAACCGTCTTGTCGAGAATCTGCAGGAAGTAAACCCACACGAGCACCAGTAAAATGGTTTTGTCGGTCTTGCGGCATATGCGCTTGCTGTCTTCTTCGGTCAACGGAACGCGCTCAGTGCCCATGTTATCCAACCATTTGGCTGCATTCTGCTGTTCCACCGCTTCGTCGTGTACCATCTCTGGCTTGGGCATGGTGGGAGAATGCATGTTGCTTGAACTTTGGATAGATAGCCTTGTGGAAACGAGTTGGCCAGGCAAGGGATATAAATACCAAATCCGCTTGGAAGTTGGAACTTGTGGCACCCCACGCTTCCCCAGAATTCAGATTGACAAAGTTTCCACATCATTCTAGTTAGTATGGTATCTTCCATATTTTCTTCCTGTTTGCAGGTTGCTGCCCCCACCCCACGCCCCCCCACCTCCGCACCTAACCACCCCCGGGCCCCCACGAAAGCCCAATGAACTCCCGAGATTTAAGTGCCTGCTCTCTGCACCCAATTGATTGGAGCAGGGTTTCGCTAAGTATGGGTCTCCCGTTCGGCCAGCCAATTGCCACCGAGCCCGAAGACACGGAATCGTGGGGTGTGGACGGCATTCCTGCACTGTCGTCGGGTATTGAACCTAGGTAGTGAGTCGGCTTTTGAGATCGGCGTTTGCTCGTGTATCTACGGCGTACGCAGTACTACTCCGTCTCCCGTACACCAGACTTTCCATCCTGCGGGGAAATGGAGTGAACATGGGGTGGGAGGCCGCTTGGTGACCCTTTAGACCAGTACAATACTAAGGTACGGAGTACCTGTCCTCATGTCTTTTAGTCAGTCTCGTCGTATGACTGCAAAAGCTTGTCTTGATGAATCTGAAATGTCTCGGGCTAGCCTTCCAAGATGGTGGAGGCGTGATTCCGTGAAACAGAACGATAGGAACACATTTTACAGTTCTAAACTCGGAGTGTCCTAATTCCCCCGAAAGCCAACAGACGTACGGAGCATGGTATCTGGAGCTGCTCGGGTGCTGGCAGCTGCATTGCTGACCAGGCATCGGCTATTGGTCATCCCGAGCGAAAATGGGACAACCTTCGAAGTCGTGAAATCACTTTTCTCATAATCGTCTGACACCTGTTTTACTCTTTGAGTGAATCGTGTCCCCAGTTCTTGAGGGATCGGTAACTCTTGCTATCCGTGTTGTGCTTGACCCGCTCCTCTTGCGCCAAATGTCTCTTGCAGTAGGACACCACGCGACGCATGTGGTCAATGTCTTGATCGCTGTACTCGGCTGGATTATCGGTAGGATTGCGCTCGAGGATTTGAACTATCTTTCGACCGCTGTGACCACCTTTTAGCACATTTTGCGACTGTAATCCACAAGCGCGCCAATTGCAAATCGTTTGCGGGACTAACCTTTCGTGTCCAATGGTCTCGCAGGATTCGCCTTTCCAGCCCGATGACTGTGACTGCTCTTGTCTAAGCCAGTCCCGAAGCTCGGTCGAGGTCATATTCACGAGATCGTTGAACTCTCTGATCACCTGGTCAATTCGATTTGACGTGTTCAGTGGGGACACTGGTCGTACCCTATCACGGTTTCTCTATCCTTCATTGCTTCAAATTTGGTATGGGGGCGTTATATAGCGTCATATAAAGTAGAAGCCAAAGATAGAAGCCAGAGATGACGGGCGTTCACCTTTGAACCTATGTTAGGTCAGCTGTTGACGTCATACTCGCGACATCGCCATCTGTCCAGTTGGCCGATTACTCATCACATTCACAGTATAACTAGATGAGGATACTAAGAACTTAGAAAATATGAATCTCCGCGTCGACCTTGTTGCCTGCAGCCTCTGCACAGTACTTTCAACCAATTTCGCGGAGCGCAAGACTTCATCGATCCTGATCGAGTGTACGTGAGAATCGAGATATTGAGAGGAATTCGTTGCTTACTCCGTACGGAGTATCCACGTTGTAAACATACTGCCGCAGAAAGGCAGACCGCCTATGCCTCCCATCTCCACCGGCCCGAGCCCGGCCCCGGCCCCCACTCAGACGGTCAGACCAGGGAGAGGCTAGAGCAAACCTCTCACACACACAGTAGTAGAGTTACCAGATCAAAGCGCTTCACATCACTCCATTGTCACAATCTTTTGTTCTTCATGTCGGCATGGGCTCCAAAACACCAGAGAATGAGAGCCAAGGAGGTGGCAGTACGTCACAGCGTATCAGATTCAACATTCATCTACGGCGGCTGACCTTTCGTAGATGCTCCTTCCAGGTCAATCAAACCCAAGGCCAGTGGTGGTGAACCACGGGGCGCTCATTGGTCCCGCGACGGCGATGGTACACTCGGAGACGACGATGGCGACGACGATGCCGACAGCGACATGATGCCCTGCACTGTTCCCCTGTGCTCGAATTCGCAAACTGCAGGGTTGACACACTCGAAGAAGAAACGGAAGAAGAGCAAGAAGAAGTCCAAGAAGAAATCGTCTGTATTGAAGCAATCTTCTCCACCACGAATTCCTCTTGCCGAGCTATTTCCCAAACACCAGTACCCACATGGTGAAGCCCAACGCTACGATGCAATGGTCGAAAATACAGCCCGCACGACGGCCGAAGAGGTCCGATACCAATCCCGTCGTCACATCGAAGATGACACATTCTTGAATGACTATCGGAAGGCTGCTGAGGTGCATCGCCAAGTCCGACACTGGACTCAGGAAAGCGTCCGCCCAGGTCAGACCCTCACTGAGATCGCACTGGGCATTGAGGATGGCGTGAGAGCATTGCTCGATAATGCTGGCCTTGAGACCGGCCAGGGTCTCATATCCGGACTCGGATTCCCTACTGGACTATCATTGAACAACTGTGTTGCACACTACACGCCTAACCCAGGACAAAGGGATGTGCTACTCGACTCAAGCGACGTTATGAAGGTCGACTTTGGAGTTCACATCAATGGGTGGATTGTTGATAGTGCTTTCACAATGTCGTTTGACCCGACCTATGACAATTTGCTGGCCGCTGTCAAGGACGCAACCAATGCTGGCATTCAGGTAAAGACAATTGACCTTCGGCTAGCTTCACCACTGACTCGTTCTAGAATTCTGGAATTGATGTCCGCATCAGCGACGTAAGCGCTGCTATCCAGGAAGCGATGGAAAGCTACGAGGTGGAAATAAATGGGCGGACGTTTCCTGTCAAAGCGGTCCGTAATATCACCGGGCATAACATCGATCAATATCGTATCCATGCCGGGAAATCTGTACCCTTTGTCAAGCATGATGACAACACAAAGATGGAAGAGGGGGAAATATTCGCCATTGAGACATTCGGGACAACCGGTAGTGGATATTTGTATGATGGGGTACGTGCTACGTTTCTTTGGAGTACTATAATTACACGTGTGCTCACCGATCTCTTCAGCCTGGTGTCTATGGTTATGGTAAAGATCCATTTGCACCAAAAAATATCGTATCCCACCTCGCCAGCGCCAGATCTCTCTATCAGAAGATCAATGACAACTTTGGCTCGCTAGTGTTCTGCCGGCGATATCTTGAACGCCTTGGCGTTGCGAATTATTTGGCCGGTGTAGGTTTTCACGAATCTGTTCAACAGATCACATGCTCACAGGGTACAGATGAACAACCTCGTGCGCAATGGATATGTCGAGCTTTACCAGCCTCTGATGGATGTCAAAGGGTCGTACTCCGCTCAATTTGAACATGTATGTGGGCCTCTATACTCCTAAGAAGGTGATTTACAAATGTTGACCGTGCCAGACCATCTTACTGCGAGAATCATGCAAGGAAATCATCAGTCGCGGAGATGATTATTGATGTCCATCCAATATCTCATAGGTTGAGGGGTAGGTAGCACCTTGCCTGTTGATATCTGATCTACTTTTTTCCTTGTCATTCTTTTCCGTTCAACACTCTTTGCTTGCGTTGCTATTCAACATAGCTGGTGCCAGACACTCTTTTATAAGAACTTCTACAATGCGCTGTTATTTTTGCTTGATTCATAGTTGTGTTCAAATGCAACATCAACTGCCCCAGTCCATGCGATCTCTCCTTTCTAATTCAGTCAAGTTGGCCGGCTCTAGTTCCTCGTGCTCCCACCAAACATTGGTTGATTTCGACCTGAGGAATAGAACGCCACTGCAGAACAGACTGGGTCACCTGTCAACATCAAGAGCCCATCGCGGTAGTACTGCGTGTAAAGGTGGTTTGTGAAGCTTGAAGCACGCTTTAGAGATACGATAATCAAAAGCGAGCAGCCTGGGAAGCAGAACTACTACCTACACCCAGCATCACAGGAGCCACTTGCCTGATTGATATCGTAGTAATGAAACGTAATCCAACTCCCCACTCCCATTGTTCTGCATACCCAATTAGCCTGCGCTAGAGGCGGGAGCAGACGAATATGGTGACTCATGACGCTGTAGTCCAGTGTCATAGGTGAACGGATGCTATGAAAAACAGGTTGTAGATGCTGGAAACACCAAAAGCACGATGGAAGAACATTTTATGTTAACACACCAGAACGAGCTGGACAGGAAAGGTTAGAATGACTCGCTATTTGTTCAGCTGCTTGCTTCAGCCTTTAGGTCCTCCTCGGCGAGGCGCTTAACAATCTCCCTCACGTGTTTCCATGAATTGGTGACTTCGGTCACGCGCGCTTCCTTTTCGGACAGGTCCTTCAATTCCTGAGGAAGCACTTGATTCTCGAAGTCGAACCCTGCTTCGTCCTTCAGGGCTAAAGTGACTACCTCTGAGAATTTGGCAGGATGGGCAGTGGATAGGGAGATATGCTGCGTCATAGGTGCCCTAGCCATCGATCGCTGTGTCGCGGCGATCCCCACTGCTGTGTGAGGGTCAAGAACGTATTTGGTCTGTTGGTACAAGGTCTTGATGGTCTCGAGCGTTTCGGAGTCGCTCACACGGTCACTCTCAAAGGTGCGACGGCCACTTTCCATGATATCTTCGCGTACCGGCCCAAAACCACCAGTTGATTTGAGTGACTGGTACCAGCCCAAGACGTCCTCAGCAGCTTTTGCTTTGCTGGTTTTTCCGTCCACTCCGGTGGACCGCGCATAATCTAAGGAGTTGTTAGTCAAGAGGTTCAAAAGACCCAGATTGTCGACATACCGTTTGCCAGGAACCACATGACTCTTTCGAAGTTGCTAGAGACCAGGATGTCCATCGCGGGACTGTAGGTCTCCTTGCAAGCCTCAACCTTGCCTCCATCTTGCACAGGCTCCTTCTCATAGCGCCCCGTTTCCCAGAATCGGTGCAAGATATCATTCTCATTTGTCGCCACAACCAGCTTTTCGACGGGAAGACCCATTCTGGCCGCAAAATATCCAGCCAGAATGTTTCCGAAGTTGCCAGTCGGAGTGACAAAACGGACCTTCTCACCAACATTGAACGAAGTGGACTTTCTTGCGAGCTCGAAGTAAGAATAGAAGTAGAAGACGATCTGAGCGAGGATTCTTGAGAAGTTGATAGAGTTCACTGCGCCCAGCTGGAGAGTTTCGTTCGTATCAGCATCGCCAAACAGAGCCTTGACGATATCCTGACAATCGTCGAAGGTTCCATCCAGGGCAAGATTGTGCACATTCCTATCCGTGCAGGTAGTCATTTGCGCCTCCTGGATAGGACTGACGCGTCCCTTCGGATGCAAAATGACCACGGACACATCTTTCTTGCCCCGCAGACCGTAGATCGCTGCAGACCCAGTATCGCCACTTGTTGCTCCAACAACAGTGAGATGATGCCTATCCCTGCCCTCCTTTCCCTTGTTCCTGCGCGTGAGAAGGTATTCGAAAAGGTTTCCAAGGAACTGCAATGCACCTGTACCATGTTAATCAACACACATTATTCTTTGGAGGCGACTCGAAAAACGTACAATCCTTAAAGGAGTAGCTGGGGCCATGGAAAAGTTCAAGTAGGTGCACATTCTCCTGGAGTCTCACTAGAGGGGTGACGTTTTCCGCACGGAACGTGGAGTAGCTTCGGTCAATGATGGACTTTAGGTCGTTGTCCGGAATTTCGGAGCTTGAAATGTACAGACGCATGATCTGAAAGGCAAGATCGGGGTATGAAAGATCTTTCCAGTTCGCCTTTCATCCATTGTTAGCGAGACTTCCTTGACAATGAGAGCACATCCGAATTGGTTGGCATGGAGTCATTCAAGCGGTCTGCAGGATGGAGCTTTGCCTACATACCCAGTCATTCGCTTTCGGCACTTCATGGGGCAAAAATAGTCCCCCATCGGCCGCAAGACCTTTCAACACGACAGTTTCAAATGAGAGCTTTAAGCGAGTCAGTCCAGATGTCCGAAACAAAATGTGGCGAGCGACCGATGCCGTGGACTTACCCCATAATCACCTCCTCTTGTGGAGAGGAATTTCTGGGACTCTGTAGGGGCTGAACCTGTCGAATTAGCCGCCATTGTTCGTGTTAATTGAGCAAAGCTTAGGAGCGGACACCTGTGGCGGGGAAAACCTTTTGAGGTCTATCCAGCTCTCGCCCCGCCCGATCTCGGAGGATGAGTCACAAACAGCCAGTCACGTGCCGATCTCTGCATCTTTGGAAGGATCTTTGACGGGTCCCGGGCCGGAACGGGCAGGACGAAGGAGAAATTGCAAAATTATGGCCACCAAAATCCATTTTGTTCCAAAGGTTCAATCACTACCTAGGTACATACTGTACGCAGTAGTGTACGTAGTGGGAGAACCGCGCCACCTCCAGGATTGACGCCTTGATGCCTCAGGCAAATAACTCTGATGGCTCATCTTGATTCTTCACTAGGAGGATCGGTATCGAATACTACACACATCTCTTGCCTCGTGATCGGTCTGTCAGTATGATTTCCATCGGTTCCCAGTAGGTCACTGACTCACTGGACGCCCCCTACATAGGTACTACTGTCCCCTGTGCTGCAGTCCCCCCATCGTCCGGGCTGTCTGGACTCTGCGACGTCAGTCCGCCATCGCGCTCTTCCAAGTTCCCACTTCAATACCTAAACTAGGTACCTAAATGGCCCATCCAGCCATTGCCACCATGAAGTTTAGGATCCCTACTCATTGTAATCATTGTTTACTTTGAAGCCATGTAGTTGATTCAATGGAATATACACCAAAGACCATTGCCTTGGACCATGCCCAAGTAAATAAACATCGGTCTAACTAACAGTTATAGGTACTTGGTTAACTAAGTACAATATATGTACCTATGTCGGGCCGCTAGGGGAGGATAAGGTTATACAAAAAGTGCGTGTTCAAACGCTGATGGGCAACAGGATGTTAGGCTTATTCCTTCAAACAGGAAGGGACTTTCCACCAGTCTCGTTCTGCGGTTCCTTAGTCTTGTAGAACCACAGAGGAGCGAGCCCGAATACCAATACCAGCAGAGCCGACAATGTATTTCCCCAGCCGAGCCCCAGTTTGCCATACATTGCCGGGCCTGACAGGGGCACAACACCACCTATCAGGCTACGAACGATGTTGTTTGCAGCGAGAGCACTGGCAGAGAATGCGGTAAAGGCACCTACTAGGTAGGTTTGAACGCTGGTCTAGATTAAAAATCGGGTTGATCAGCATTCTGAGTTTAGAATCTTCTGAGAGCCATCGCACCATTGAGCTTGAGAAGCCTACACCAATGAAAAACGTCCCTATCAAAGGAACAATCCAATGGACTTGATATTCTGCTGTCCAGCCGTAGATGATAAGTCCAATGGGCAGTGATATTGCAGCAGGAATTAACATAAGGAGATGGTATCTGGACTTTCAGTCAATCTTGGGCAGAGAATGAGCGGGGGATTGGTATGCGAACTTACTCAGCTCTTTCAATGCCCTGGCGTTGTGTCAGCTTCGTGTGAATTCTATCACTGCAGTGGCCTAAAAACAGTTGTGTGGTACATCCCAGCCCCATACCAAGATAAGTAAGCCCTGCGATGCCCTGGCTGAAGCCGTACTGTTGCTGAAATACCACTGTGTATGACGTGAACAATAGATAGATAATGCCGTAGACGAGGCCCATATATAGTGCCATGACGATGCTGACCGGACTGGTGCATAGCAACTTCATCGGTCGCATAATGGCAAGAGCAAGCAATCGCTGGAGCGGGAGAGGTGATTTGCTTGCTGACTGTATATCAGGATCGCCGGTTTGTTTGCGCAGTTGAGCGGCTCTCCGCTCGAGAAGTGTTGGACCATATGTCTCGCGTAGAAAGAAAAACCCGACCATGGTGGTGACAGCGCTCTATAAGCATTTGAGCTATAAGAATGATGGCTGAATCGACGGGCTGAGAGGTAACGTACCAATATGGTCAAAAGCCAAAAGATCCATCTCCAATCAGCTGCCTGGGCGAGAAATCCGCCACCTACAGGTCCCAATACTGGAGCAAGCAACATACTGAGACTAAAAACACTCATTATGCTGTAATAGTGATATGCGGTTAGTTACCGTGCATCAAGGGGAAAACCAGTGAACTCACAACCCTCGCTCATTGACAGGGACCAGATCTGCAATAGTACCACCTCCATTTGTCAATGGAGCGCCGCCCATAACACCCGAAAGCAACCGGAAGATAAGGAGGGATGTTGCATTGGGCGAAAGCCCGCAGCATGCTGTACAGATTGTGAACAGGACATTGCCAGCGTTATAAATCTTGTTGCGGCCATATATCTCAGACAGCGGTGCCAACACGAGCGGTCCTATGCCAAACCCAATGATCTAGACAGGACAAAGATTAACAGAAGCCCGCTATAGACAACCGAAAGACTCACATAAATAGACACCGCGAAGTTTATGACCATAGATGATGTACCTTGAAATTCATTTTCAATTTGTAGTAAAGCTGGCGCCATCATGGAAGAAGCGAGTGGGCTAGGTGCTGGAGTCAGCTTTTTCGAACCCCAAGTGGAGAGTGGGAGGGGTTTTTTCGTACGTCGTGAAGCGCATTAGGCATACAGCGGCGAGAATCCTGTTTTTCTTGCTCCGTGGCCAGTTTACTGGCTTCGCGGGATCATCTGGACCGTTCCAGTCTACTAATTTTGCACAACTGGCATTGGACGATGCGCCCTCAGATGAACAAGCAGAACTCGGGGGAAGCTCGTTCACATTGGCTTCCCGCGGCTTGCTTTCTTCAACCATGGTCAAGTTGTGATTACAAGTCACTGATATGCTTGTTCTCTCCTGTTTAGAGAACTGGGTTGAATGATAGTCAATAGTTTGAGATCAACCTGAACGAGGGTAGGGTATGAAGAGAATGAACGAAAATACTGAAGGAGTGGATGGATACACCAAAATTAGATTGATGGTGCAGAAGTATTATCTATATAAAACCGAGATCGTATACCAATCTACTGATCTTGAATACACATATCAATGTAGAACATTCCAATCTCCGATCCCTTGCTAAAGTGTACGTCAAGCCCGCACGTAAGTACATTCGACAGCTTCTTACAAGATGGGTCTTACATGTCGATCAACGATTAGTGTTTCTCCCCTGTTGTCTCCCTGGGGCTCCTGTTCAGAAGGGCTCTGATTAGAATAGAAACATCCACGGATGTACCATGTGCATTACCTTCTGTGCTTTTTTATTCGTGCGTTGGGGTGCATAGGACACGATGATCTTCATCTATCTTTCCCAGGATTGTCTCCCCCCACATATCTGCCAATTATAGGTTGTGGCCTAGTCGATGATCACATCACATCCGTGGTTCCCATGAATATCTACTGTGTAAGACCCAGTAAGACCCAGCCGCGAATCTTTGAAACGCCACAGCCGTCACGCAGCGGATGATGCATTTTAGTTCCTTGGCAAATTCAGCAACATCTCCTCGACGCTGGTGATCGACACCCGGGAAAACGGTCCGTGGACCGCGGGAGATCCTTGATCGACACCGGGTCCCTGCGTTTCAGTCGCAGGGTGTCGATCACATCCTGAATGTGATTCTTCACGCGGGTACGGAGTAGCGGGAGTCGGAGGGACTGACGTAGCCCACTGGGAACGTAATAGATCTGCTAATCTAGACTAATTTATGCATTAAAACGTGTCAATCTCACAGGCTCTGAGCGAATAAGGAGTCGGCATTGGGCAATGTATCAGGTGGGTACCTAGTAGCTTGCCCATTCGGATGATCCACACTAGAGACCCATAGATAGACCCACGTCTGCAACCCCTTATGTATGTAGGTAGTACTATTACATATTGTTATTCCTTTGCATTGGACGAACGACAACATATCGTAGGATTCTAGGTACGAAACGAATATAGCAGTTTTAATCGCAAGATCTGAAACATCGATTCGGGTACCTAGTACTAGCGATTGTGCGGGTGGATATTGACCCCACAAGGCCCAGGGACGGAAGATGCTACCTATGCCGCCTGCGCGTGTACATACTATACCTAGGACGTCTGTAGAATAGGAGGCCATACGTACAAGATAGGTTGGGAGACTGAATAGGTAGTTGTGGGATTTCTTGATGAAACTGAACATAGGTGTTGATATATACATACATTACATTGACAAGAACAAGCACGAGAACTTTGTACCAAAACGAAATATCGGCCAAACGCCCGAATGTGGCCAGGGAAATACGAAGAAGCACCTGAGAACAGGGCTGGATCTGCAGATACACTCACCCCTTTCCCTTGGACTAAACAGACCCACCATTATGTATCAAATGCAAGACAGTTCACCGAAAGGGACAAGAACACCAGAAACCAGAAATCAAGAGAGAATAGGGAGTCATGAGAATGATAGTCATTGAAATCGAATGTAGGAGAGCTTTCTCTTAGTTTGGTCGCTTGGTAAGGATAGGCTTTGTGAAAGCAAGCCCAAATCCTTCTTTCTCGGCATTTCGGCCGGTTCCAATGCCTGGCCTGGCGTGGATTGTGGCAAAGTCGTAACCCAAACGTTTCGCATCGATGAGGCGAGCGCGAATCAACGCTTGTTGTACTCCACGGCCACGGAAATGCGGTGTTGTACTATCAATGTAAAGGTGTGCGACTCGTCCATATTTGGTTTCCATTAGCGCCATAGCGCCACATCCAGCGATTTGGCCATCGATTTTGCCAAAGTACAGGTTTGTATCTCCCCTCAATGCTGCGGTCTCTGCCAGACTTCGCAGAACTTCATCCGACCGACCGTCATCTTTGAAACCGGCGACGGAGGCGTGAATAAATGCCCCCATCCCTGCATCATTGGCTGGCGCTCGGCAGACAAGCATGTTGGACCCAAATGGGAGGTCAGCGGGAGGATCCAGGCTGGGATCAAAGTCCACGTGAATCTCGTGGAGTGACCGAGCGTAGATATTGAGGAATCCTTCAACCACAAAGCTGCGCATAGCCAATGCCTGAAGAACGCTCTGATCGGCGTAGGGACAGAGCAAAATACAAGGTGTCAGGTTCGCAGCTGCATAGAGGGCCTCAATGTCGGCGAGATCACTATCGGTGACCCTGCCTTTTATGCCAAGCCCCAGCGTGCGATTTAACTGTTGTCCCAGATGAGGCGTGGTGAGAGCTGCGACGCCACCGCCGGCGACAGAGTGCAGACTGATGTTTTCATGTGGGAATAATTGTTTGCCAACTTCCACCTGGCGTGACAGATGAAGGATGTGGGCCTCTTCGATTTGGTGGATGGTATCAAGCTTATTGAAAAGCCGGCTATTCATGGTTGATGGGGTGGGCATTGCTGCTTGCTTGTGCTCAATGCAGAGGCTAGGGCTGGTTGAATGAGCGACCAGCATATCGACGTGGGTTGCTGGAAAGAAAGAACGAAGAAGATAAATTGGTGTACAAAGATCTGGCGTATGATAAATTCTAATGAGTTTGATGTCCTAAATCTCAGGAGGCACTATGGTTTAAGTATGAAGCTCGGGTGCTCCCCAGAACCCATCCCATGCATGCATCGTCAGCAACCTCCTAACCTACTAACCTCCTAACCTCCTACATTCTCAAATCTCGACACATGGCAGATTGCGTACGTGGTTGTAGTATGTACTGTGGCATCCATATTCTTCTGGGGACACGCAGATCCCAAATGTTTATTCGGCAGTGAAGAGTGGGGTCTTCACTGCTAAATGATTCCTTATTGTGAAATATGTTTCAAATTCAAATACCAATCAAGGACGGTGACGAAGACGCGTGCGAAGCCTATCTCGTCGATCATCCGATGAGATAGATGTCTCATACTGGGAACCAAAATTGGGCAGTCTCCTGAGATGTGAATTCTCGTCGAAGCCTAGCTGCTTGCACTGCCTACGTAATTAATACTTGGCCATATGGGACTGATAGACCGGGAGATCGACTCCGCCACAGGATCATATGGTATGATCTTCTTTGCCTCCATATCTTAAAATCATTCACCTAATCTGCTTCACAACCCAAGAACCAGCTTACCTCGAAAAGCATGAAATCTCTGTACATGCAAATCCATTAGCCTTTATCTACACTTATAGATAGGTTTGTTCATGGCATGCCTTCTCAGAGCGGTTGATGTGCCGAGGGTTTTCGTAACCAGCGAGTCAGCGACAACCTCTTTCGTACTATCAATCATCCTAAATATCGACTTTTATGTACTTTGGTCGGTCCATGTAGTCCTATACTGTATACGCATCTCTACATGGCTACATGAGGCTCGGGCAAACCTATGCCTTGAGGCTTGGCGGAACGTCACTGGGGACATTCCGACTTCGATTGGAAGAATGAAGATATGTCCTACGTCATTCTTAGATTCCTCTAACGATACTCTATCATTCCCGATATTCTATCGTTACGTATGCCGCTTCGAATCAGAAGCCTGACTTGAACAAAATCACGAATAAACGAGGTTTAAGGACTGCAGCTGCCCGCAGTAGACTTCCGTTGAATGAACTTATACAGTCCAGAACCGCTGAGCCTGTGAACCCTGTGATCAGCAGACTTCTGTAGCATGGAGAAACCTCCACAGACGTAAGTACCTATAGGTTATTCTCTTTGTTACTGTACACGCGAGGTATATAGGTGGTGAAGATCGAGAGACGCGAACCTGTCGGCAAACCAGCCTAACCAGGTCCGCCACTGGGAGTAGTGGGACTCAGGAGAGGAGAAGTGTGTCTGTGTCTCTGTCTGTCCTATCTGCGCGGTGAAGCCTTTTATATCACAAATTCCGAGTCACCCGTACACCGCTCGTTTCACCACGATGGCGCAGTTCTCCCACTACAGTAGGTACGACATGGTAAGGTAGTACTTAGTACCAACTATTGTAGTGGGAGAACTGCGCCATCGTGGTGAAATGAGCGGTGTACGGATGACTCAGCATTTGTGATATAAAAGACTTGATCGCGCAGATAGGACAGACAGAGACACAGACACACTTCTCCTCTTCCAGACCACCCCTGTGTTCTCCTCTCCTGTAGTCCCACTACTCCCAGTGGCGGACCTGGTTCGCAGACAGGTTCGCGTTTCTCGCTCTTCACTATGTAGTTATAAAATGGCAGGTTAGTTATGGAACTAGCTAGGTATGCGAATGAAAGCCTCTTTCAATGTTAAGTCGAGCTGCAAACGCATACTAGGTGCTATTGAAAATTGGCCCATGAAAGGGAACCTTGGAATTCGAGCCGTCTTTGTAAAACAGTCCACTTCAGTAATAAAGATCAGGGCAATGTTAAGTCCAACACAAAGATTCATTATTTTCGACCAAACAAAGAATTGTCACCAACCCATTGTTCACACGATGAGTCGATACACTCGAGAGTGTCTATAAGAATGATCAAGTCCTCTCTCGAGATAAGGCCCTTCATCACAGAAAATAATCCACTGCGAACAGTTTCGTTACACCTACGCGAACATCACGAGTCGTTACAAGTACTATCCCTAGGTATAACTAGACATTCCAAATTCACCACAACCATGCCTGCTCGAGGTCCTACCAAGATTCGCCATGAGGATGATGGACATAGCAGCTCTAGTGGAGCCGCCGGCCGCAGATACAGCACCGGCACCGGGCGAATTGACTACGACCACTGTGAGCTCTACCTTCAAATATGCTATCCTGTGGATGATGCTGTCCATTGGTTAATCTTTTTAAAATGTCCAGGTGCTGACCGTGGCATGCGCCTCCATAGCACTGGATGCTATGGTCAACGTAGCCTGTCTATAGAATCTGACAAGAGGATTGATAGCCAGGCGGTGGAAGCCACACATTATCTCGGCAGGATAACCACGGCTGAAAGCATTATTGTCCCTGCGGAAGCTGAAAAGATTCCACTGCAAAGTTGTCAAACCTGGGCTTGTTACTTGATGCTGAGACTCGAGCGCCGGGGCCTGCTTAAACGTGGACACTATGACCATTTTATGAACTGTTATCCGCACAGACGAGAGGAAGATTTCGGAGTGGGAGACGACTTTGATCAACGCCGGGTTAGTCGCAGACGTTAGGAATCGTGCCGATCTCTTAGACTCTTACATATGGCTAGGTACCAGATTTCAAGTCTGGTTAGGTAACTAGAGAGAATAGTCAGTTAATATGTTTTGAAATATAACTGCGGCTCCCCTGCCGCCTACTGCCTAATATCCTGTGTTCTAATTCGTCGTAACTACGGAGTCATTAATAGACCAATCATTAACCCACGGGCCAGCCTGGCCAGGGCCCAGGCCCCAGGGGAAAAGGGGGGTGGGGACCTTCAAACCCGGGCTAAATCCGATTGGGTAAATAAGGAATAGACTAGTTTTGAGCCATGGATAGTAGACAAATAGAGTTTTCGTAGTACTGTGTAGTTCTATCGGATTTCCTTCTACTTTGAGGGCCTCGTACTCCGTACAGGGCTAGCGCTTCAGGTTGCTGGTGCAAAAGGCCATGTTTGATTGCGGCGCGAAGCGCCGTTATAACGGCCAGGAATCTTTCTTGGCACTGAATCCAGCACACTGATTGGTTATACAATTGGCTCAATGACGCGCCCGCTTTGCCTGTCCGGCCTTGCCGCGGTTAGATCCCCAAGACCTTTGGCCGCAGGGGTAGTAGTGATGGTATGTATGTAGTAGTATTTCTTCGAGTTTGCCTGAGGTAGCTCGGTTTCAAGTATATGCTGCTATGTATATGGGATTGCTGTCAGGCCTGTGGACAGCTGGAAAGATATACAGTGTGGTGGAAGTGGTGGACAGGTTGGAGAATAAGACGGGAGATCCATGTTAGGTACTATGCTGGACTCACAGGCGCGCCTCCCATACCAAGACTCAAGTGGAGACCATCTATTCACCTGAGTCGAGATTTGGTACGAGTTGTCTCCCATGGCGGCGCCGGCTAGCGGAAGGGGAGAATTGAGATGAGGTCATTCATGGCTCTGGAGGATTTGTATGACTTCCGTGAGTCACGCTTCGAAGTCCTGAGAATCATCCCTGACACACTGCTCCATGAATGCCTCCCGTTATGCTGCATGCGTGGTTGTCGGCTGGGTGCCGAGGCATTTCAGGCTGTAGGTTGAAGCTCTTGAGACGCCATAATCGACCGGGATCGAAGTGGTGAGACCATGCATCACAGACAAGTGTTGGTCGGCCAATGCTGGGCAATGGTGCCGCCAAGACGTTCGGGGCATGTTCCGAGGTGCGGGTCGATGCATAACGGCTAGACACGAAGAAGATCGGTGGGAACCTTCGGTGGCGATTGAACCGCATTAGTAGACGATGAGAAAAGGCGAGACTGAACGCGCACTAGCTCGGCGAGCGGCGGAGAAGGAAGGAGTTCCCATTGCACATGTGAGATAACAGAGCAGACACGTATTTATCAACGCTGCTCGGAGATGATATTGGATAGAACAGGAAAAAAACAATGGATGAGCAGCCAAAGATGTATGAATGTCGATGGAGCGCTAGTGCCGGATCAATCAGGCATACAAAATGCCTCAGGCAAAGACGTTCAAAGTAGAAAACAAGAGAAACAGAAGGATGAAGAAGACAAGTGGAAGGTGGTTCAGTTGATAATCCTGCCTTGTCATCATTACCCAAACACATCCCTGAAATCAACCTTGAATGGACTCTCGTTATCTGATCTGAGCGACCCAACCGCCAGGCTCCAGCTGCATCTCACAGCTTTCATGACTCATGAGACCCGTCTCACTGCATACAGGCGCATGGCGATAGACTGAGCCCGTCGGAAACTTCAAATTGCTTGCTTACCTAGTAAATCATACTGCGCACCAATCGGAATTATCGGATATATCATACCTATCTACCCCTCTTTCAATAGCTCATCTCCAGCCCTGTACTAATTGGTGGATTGTCTATTTTCCGCGAGAAAGATATGGTGACAGAGGTGGTGAGCATCAAAACAATAGAAAGTAGCCGCATCTATTATTATCCTTGCATAAAGCTTGTATACTCCCGAGTCTCGCAGTCAATGGCAGTCTATCGTGTTGCGGATTTCCATACTACCTACATTCCTCAATCAACATGTTAGCTTCAAATTTCGTCTTATATGGCACGGGTATTCTCTCCGCTGTGAGTGTATGCAATGCATTTGCAGTCCCGCCAGAAGCAAATCATCAGCCCTCCAAAACTGCCAACTTGATTCCGATCTCCACTGAAGCGCCAAGAAAATGGGTCCATCCTGGCGTATTCGTCAGTGCCGAACAGCTAGACTTCATTGGAAAAAAGGTTGCTCATCATGAGGAACCATGGAGCAATGCATTTACCAGCATGATGAACTACAACTACTCTTCTCCTACAAGAACTGCAGTTCCGTACAAGACTGTTGAGTGTGGGCCGACATCCACACCCAATATTGGCTGCTACCAGGAGCGCGAAGACTCTATGGCGGCGTACATCAATTCACTGGCATACTGGATCACCAAGGAAAACAAATACGCAAAGAAAGCAATTGAATACATGGACGCTTGGTCCAGCACGATCCAAGACCACAGCAACTCAAATGCCCCATTGCAGGCGGCGTGGTCTGCTGCTAACTGGGTTCGTGCGGGTGAACTGATGCGCTATGCCCCTGGTGGACACTGGTCAAAGAATGGTATTCGGCAATTTGCAGATATGTTGACGAAAGTCTATCTTCCAATTATTCTGCCGGGTGATGCGGCCAATAACGGCAATTGGGACTTGGGTATGTGTTAAGGATCTAGATTAAGCACAAGTCAAAACCGCTGATACATTACAGTCATGATGGAGTCCGCCATCGGCATTGCGGTATTTACCGAGAACAAGACCACGTATGAGGACGCCATGGACAAGTTCGCCGGCCGAGTCCCTGCCTATATCTATCTCACCTCGGATGGCCCATACCCAGTACCTGGCCGAGGTATAGAAGATACCCTGTCGACACTCATCAAATATTGGCAAGGACAGCAGTACTTCAATGTCAGCGGTATTACACAAGAGACTTGCCGTGATTATGCTCATACAAGCTATGGAATCTCATCCATGTCGCATGTCGCTGAGACGTCTCGGATCCAGGGTAAGAACCTATGGCTCACGGATTTGGGAGTAAGGGTGAAAGCCGCTGTGGAACTGCATTCAGCGTTTGAAACCGGAGAAGAGCCCATTCCCGCCTGGATTTGTGGTGGACATATTGCTCGATCTATGGACCCAGGTAAGTTAAAATACATTCAAAACAAAACAAGCTCGAGACTGACATTGCTACCCAAGTTTTAGAACCCGCCTATAATGCACTTATCACATGCACGAATCGATGCCTCATACGCGTAAATTCCTAGAGGAACAGCGACCCGCCGAGATTGGAGAGCCCGAGCCATTATTTATTGGATTTGAGACTGTGACGAACGCCGGGATCCCTTTTTAGAAGGACCTTAGGACTGCGCTAGTATGCGTTGGATAAGCTGTGAATCTGTGAGGCTATAAGTATACCTAGTGAATCGTGATAGATCCAAAGCCAGTCATTCCATCCTCTCTCTTCAGAATGCATAAGGAGAATGAGCGATGAACGTAGCGCAGCCTGCAGGCTTGAGGCTTAAATCCTGGAGGTGCCCGGCGCAGGTCTCCCATTACCTTGCACTATCTACCGGACTACCACATTCCAAACGGGCAGGTCCTATTAGGGCTCGCGGACTCGGGCAACAGTTTCCTTCCATAGGCCATCAAAATTTGCATTGCAGTTACCCTTGAAAAGGAAGAGTCTCTTTTTCTGCATTAGCCTACCCTCGGCCGTCGTGCCAAATAGAGAGAATTCAATTGCCGCGATGTTACATCTGGTGATTGACCTGTTCACTTGTCAACGCCCGCGGCCCTTGTCTTCCCCGCATCGGGCGAAGCTAAAGAATTTCCACCAACCACGCTGCTTCAACCCTTGTTGGAGATTGGCGAATCGCGATACCTTCATCTTGCCTTGCCTCAAGGCAACTCCTATGACATATTCATTTAAGCACTAGCTGACTGACCAATTGTCTGATTTAGGCATTGTTTAGGGTCTATGACAGTGTAACGCTACTCCCCGCAAATTGCCCTACTATAAAAACCTGAATGGATCGGGAAAATGGGTACTAAACCTATAATCCAATACATTCTTGAGATACAGCGAGGCCATCGAGGGACCCATCAATTATGAAGTGGCTGGCATCATCTTGGCTGGTAGCAGCTGTGGCCACGGCTGCGCTCATCCCGTAAGATCTCTCCTCCATTCCTAAACCACTATATAAAGATTTCACAGATGAGGCTCATGCGTTGCCCTCTAGAAATTATGGTGATTCTAAGGACAGTCTTCAACAATGTCTTCATGCCTCAGGTGGAGAGCCATTTTGGATGGAGACCATCGAGCACACAGGAATTTCCCCCTTTCTCGACGACCCATCATATTGTTACGATCCGGAGCCGGGGACGGGATGGTGATGCGAATAGATGGGCAGAAACAGGTATACAGACTTGCGGCCGAATCGTGGACCGACGAAGGGTTGCCGAGGGAGGTGCGCAGGCGTATAGAGTGAAACGGAGAAGACAAGAACTTGGGAAGACAGGACAAGGTGCAAGACTAGGACTAGATAGCAGGGAGGAAGTGAATTGTTGCGTGAAGAGAGAATCTATGTACAAAGGGGATGCTTAGGGTTTTTAGGGTTTAGGGTTTTAGGGTTAGGG